>JARQOD010000002.1:610731730-610765710 GCA_033576555.1 Oophaga sylvatica
TTTGCCTGTCCGGTTTCAGATTAACTAACTGGTTGACAACGTTTTCCATGTCTCCTGTTATGTTCATCTTTCTACCACCTGAGCTATACTCCCTGGGCTACAACACTGCCAGTTGCTGCTCAGAAGTGTCGTGTCCACAGACCAATACACAAGCTATAGTGATAGTGGGGTTCAGTAACGCCTGCTGTTCCCCTGCTGTGTGTCCGGCAAAAATTACTGCTACCTACCTACACATGTTTAAAAAAACATGACATGTTAAAGTGGCTAGTGCTACACATAGATATCAGGCTACACCCTTATTTCTAAGCTGTAAACAAGTGAAACGTCAAATTTAAAACCATTCAATGATTAGTGTTGGTAACAAATCTGTAACTAAATAATTGTGACATATTATGGCAGATATCCACATGTCTAACACAAATGCTAACACAAAAGCATACTTATGCTATAGGGTACTGATGGTGAACCTTCTCACTCCATAACTTTGACCAATCCAACTCACATCATGCCTCAAATGCTGCAATGTTGGAAGTGCATAATGTGGGTTGAACTTTGACAACAGCTGCAGTGCGAAGGTTATCCTTCTGTGTTCTTGGCTTTTAAATAAAAGCATACAAGTAAATATAATAATACATTGTTGATTAAGGGACATGATGTACACCTGTAATATTGTGCAAACAATGGATGTAGGACTATTCCTCTTCAACATTACTTATATTTGTGTCATTTGAAAAAATACATATTTTAGTTAAAAATTAAAAACCCATGTTCAGTAGCTGTGAAAGGCCCGTTTGTGTACTTCTATATTGTTTGCAACCAATGTATTGTATACGGATGGAAGCGCGTCACACTAATAGATTAGATTTATTTTAAATGGAATGTAGCAGAACCAATTGGAGATAAATGAAAAGGATGAGCCACTGAGACACGCTCAGCAGAGTACAAGCAGCAGTGCTTGAACATGTAACTGGAGCGTGATCTGCACTCAAAAAAGTAAAAAACACAGACTAAAGTGAACACTGAAACACAACTGTCCACAATCTGTGAAAAGCTCCTTTCTGTACTTCTATAGTGTTTGCAACCAATGTATTGTATACGGATGGAAGCGCGTCACACTAATAGATTAGATTTATTTTAAATGGAATGTAGCAGAACCAATTGGAGATAAATGAAAAGGATGAGCCACTGAGACACGCTCAGCAGAGTACAAGCAGCAGTGCTTGAACATGTAACTGGAGCGTGATCTGCACTCAAAAAAGTAAAAAACACAGACTGAAGTGAACACTGAAACACAACTGTCCACAATCTGTGAAAAGCTCCTTTCTGTACTTCTATAGTGTTTGCAAGTTGCAACCAATGTATTGTATACGGATGGAAGCGCGTCACACTAATAGATTAGATTTATTTTAAATGGAATGTAGCAGAACCAATTGGAGATAAATGAAAAGGATGAGCCACTGAGACACGCTCAGCAGAGTACAAGCAGCAGTGCTTGAACATGTAACTGGAGCGTGATCTGCACTCAAAAAAGTAAAAAACACAGACTGAAGTGAACACTGAAACACAACTGTCCACAATCTGTGAAAAGCTCCTTTCTGTACTTCTATAGTGTTTGCAACCAATGTATTGTATACGGATGGAAGCGCGTCACACTAATAGATTAGATTTATTTTAAATGGAATGTAGCAGAACCAATTGGAGATAAATGAAAAGGATGAGCCACTGAGACACGCTCAGCAGAGTACAAGCAGCAGTGCTTGAACATGTAACTGGAGCGTGATCTGCACTCAAAAAAGTAAAAAACACAGACTGAAGTGAACACTGAAACACAACTGTCCACAATCTGTGAAAAGCTCCTTTCTGTACTTCTATAGTGTTTGCAACCAATGTATTGTATACGGATGGAAGCACGTCACACTAATAGATTTGATTTTTTTTTCTAATATAATGGAGCTGCACCAATTCCACAAAATAAAAAAAAAAAAAAAAAAAAAAAGAGTCAGTGACACGTGCAGATGCCTACAAACAGCGGTGGATGCAGAGCAAACTGCAGCGTCACCTGCACTGTCACACACACACCTTGCACAGAGCTGTTAAAACAACACTGGCAAAATGAAGCTTTACACAGCGGTTGGTAAACTAGCCTGCCTCAAGCACAGTAGTACACAAAATCGCAATATCTAACTGTCCCTCAGAGTGAGCAGAGTAGCGTTCTGTCCCTTACTGAGTTCACAGCACAGTGATGCTAAAATGGCGGCGGCGCCTTTTATAGTGCATTCTGACATCATTTCAGCAGCCAATCACAGCCATGCCATTAGTTAAGATGACCGCAGCATTACAGGATGTGCCCACACTTCGTAGGATTCCTCATTGGCTGACTAAAATCACATTGCCTCTCAAAGAATTATGGGAACTTCCGATTCCGGTATACGATATGGAAAAAGTATCGGAATTAAGTATCGGAATTCCGATAACGCGAATATCGGCCGATACCCGATACTTGCGGTATCGGAATGCTCAACACTACTGTTGAATACACAGCTGATAGTCCCAATGAATAGACTGTTAGAATGTGTATTATGGCAAGAAAAAAGCAGCTAAGTAAATAAAAAACGAATGGCCATCATTACTTTAAGAAATGAAGGTTAGTCAGTCCGAAAAATTGGGAAAACTTTGAAAGTGTCCCCAAGTGCAGTTGCAAAAACCATCAAGCGCTACAAAGAAACTGGCTCACATGAGGACCGCCCCAGGAAAGGAAGACCAAGAGTCACCTCTGCTTCTGAGGATAAGTTTATCCGAGTCTCCAGCCTCAGAAATCACAGGTTAACAGCAGCTCAGATTAGAGACCAGGTCAATGCCACACAGACTTCTAGCAGCAGACACATCTCTACAACAACTGTTAAGAGGAGACTTTGTGCAGCAGGCCTTCATGGTAAAATAGCTGCTAGGAAACCACTGCTAAGGACAGGCAACAAGCAGAAGAGACTTGTTTGGGCTAAGCAACACAAAGAATGGACATTAGACCAGTGGAAATCTGTGCTTTGGTCTGATGAGTCCAAATTTGAGATCTTTGGTTCCAAATACCGTGTCTTTGTGTGACGCAGAAAAGGTGAACGGATGGACTCTATATGCCTGGTTCCCACCGTGAAGCATGGAGGAGGAGGTGTGATGGTGTTGGGGTGCTTTGCTGGTGACACTGTTGGGGATTTATTCAAAATTGAAGGCATACTGAACCAGCATGGCTACCACAGCATCTTGCAGCCTCATGCTATTCCATCCGGTTTGCGTTTAGTTGGACCATCATTTATTTTTCAACAGGACAATGACCCCAAACACACCTCCAAGCTGTGTAAGTGCTATTTGACAAAGAAGGAGAGTGATGGGGTGCTACGCAAGATGACCTGGCCTCCACAGTCACCAGACCTGAACCCAATCGAGATGGTTTGGGGTGAGCTGGACCGCAGAGTGAAGGCAAAAGGGCCAACAAGTGCTAAGCATCTCTGGGAACTCCTTCAAGACTGTTGGAAGACCATTTCCGGTGACAACCTATTGAAGCTCATCAAGAGAATGCCAAGAGTGTGCTAAGCAGTAATCAAAGCAAAAGGTGGCTACTTTGAAGAACCTTGAATATAAGACATATTTTCAGTTGTTTCACACTTTTTTGTTAAGTATATAATTCCACATGTGTTAATTCATAGTTTTGATGCCTTCAGTGTGAATGTACAATTTTCATAGTCATGAAAATACAGAAAAATGTTTCAATGAGGTGTGTCCAAACTTTTGGTCTGTACAGTATATTATATCTACTGCATTTCCCTGATCCACCCAGTCAGTGATTCCATCATTGAAGGAAATTAGATTAGTCTGGCATGACTTGTTTGCTACAAACCCATGCTGGCTCTGGTTATTTACTGTATTCTTATCCAAGTATTTACATACATGCTGTTCATTAATTTGTTCAAAGATCTTTCCTGGTGAAGAAGTAAGGCTCACTGGCCTGTAATTTCCTGACTCCATCTTCTTTCCTTTTTTAACATAGGGACATTTGCCCTCCTCCAATCTTCTGGGATTTCTCTTGTTCTCCAGGAATTTTCTAAGATTCAGGCTAGTGGTTCTGCAATTTCCTCTATCTATTTCAGTACCATATGATGTCATTCATCTGGACCAGGAGATTTAAATTAAATTAGCTAAGTGTTCCCTCACAATGTCTCTGTTTATAGATAGTGTGGATTCTGTTTGGCTGCCCATCCATGCCTCTCACCTCTGCTTACGATCCTCAAGGTCTGCACACATCTGTCAGATCACCTGGCAGCGTACTTAGGACATGCATGTGCTTGCTTCCTGTCTCTTGAAGAGACAGAGCGCACTCTTGACTCCTGGCACAGCTTTGTCTAACCTATATCCTGCTTGCATTCCTGTCACGTCTGCTTTCCAGAAGCCACACAGTACCAGTGTCCATCCTGTATGCGATCCAGAGCCACAGAGTCTGTACCAGTACCAGTGGCCATCCTATCATCTATCCAGAGCCGCACAGTCTGAACCCGCACCAGTGGCTGTCCTGTGTGCTATCCTGAGCTGCACAGTCCGTACCTGTACCAGTGGCGGTCCTGTCCTGCCTGGGATACTCTATCTGAAACAACATTTCTAACTCTTGAGGTCAGCTACTATAGTTCTGGACACTGCCCTGGAGTGGTTCCTGGCAGCTACCTGCCGCACAAGCCTGACCTCAGAGGCTCTAGTGAAAACTAGACAGCTGCTTAGTTACGCCCCTCCAGTGTAAGCCCGGCCAGTGGTTCAGTGGGTCCAAGATTAATGAGCGTTACTGATTCTTTTATTCCTTAGATAGCATGGTGCAGATCAGATAATGCTACATTTGCTTTCTTAAAAAACACGGAAGCAAAATAGGAATTTAAAAGTTTATTAAAGTTTTTCTTATTTATTAATAAAATAATTATTATTATTAATAAGGTTGTTAATGGGTGACTGAGAAATATTCTGTCACACTGAATGCACTTGGGCAAATCATCAAGATCAACTGCTAGCAGCTCCTTTGCAATTGCCGATCAATGGCAATCCATAAGTGCTCAACGGGAGACAAGCCTGGAGACGCTGAAGAACATGGTAGCATATTTAGGCCACACAGGCTGCTCACAGTAGAATGAGCAACATGCTCAACAAAACATGCAACAAGCTGCTTTTAAAAAAAGTTATGAGTCTCAGAAAATGGTGACACAAAACAAATTTTTTTATAAATCTCAGAATTTTTTTTACACTCAAGAAAATATAAAAAAAGCTATAAAACTTTGGCATTACTGTCTTTGTATTGACCTGAAGAATCATGATGCCAAATGATTTTCAATATAAGATGGATGCGTAAAAATAACACCCAAAAACAATGGTGTAATTGTGTGTTTTTTCTCAATCTTACCACACTTTTTCTATTTTTCAGCACATTATGTGAAAAAGTGAATGATACCATTCAAAATTACAACTACAACTACAGCTCAGAAAAAAATAGCCTCTATTGTTATATTGACATCAAAATAAAAAGTTATGGCTCTTGGAAAAGGGAAGAAAATGGAAATTAAAGTAATAAAAAATGGCCCGGTCTTGAAACGGTTAAAAATAGACCACCAGTGAAATAGTTTAATAGAATGTATTATTAATATAGTATTTATTTGCTTTTTTATAGCAATTATTTAGTCACATGTGAAGCATCTTACAAAATACAATAGAATTATATACAGTATGCAGATACAATGTATTCCAGTCTGTTCCAGCATTACTGTGTATGAGATTATTCAGGTAGGAGCGTTCAGCGTGGAAAGCTGCTGACCTGTCTTTAGCGAACCCTTCCAACCTGCCTTCAATCTCACTTCTTTAGCAAAGATGTTAATTTGCTCCTTTGACCCTGATTTGATTATCAATCAACCTGACTGGAGTTTGGTTCCATTTTCTACAGGCGAAGCATTTCAGTCCACACAAGTGCTTAGGTCTGAAGGCAGAAAAAAGCCTCTGAGCACTTGCAAGATGAAAGAGGGCCTATTCATTTACTAATAATGGACAGAGTAGACACAGAGGCACGACGAGAAATCACAGCTAATCATACAGGAGGGAAACAAGTGCTAATATATTTTTTCTATCTTTTCTCCTGCCTTCTTTCTGTTTTACTCCTTTCTCCTTCCTTTTTTTCAGTTTTCCTTCATTCATTCATTCTTTCATTCTTTGTATAATGCACCCCTATAGTTGTTGTGAATACCTTGGAGGCGACTTCTGAGTTGGGGCTCCTTCCGGTGGTTGCTGGGGGTAATGAACTAATTACTGAATGGCCTTCAGCTGTCTCTGATTGGTATGATATAAGTGACCTGAGTTCCCAGCAGCCTTGCCGGTAATCAATTGTTCCTCCTGCTCTTGCTTGGAGCACAGCTTGCTTCCCTGCTCTCATTCAGATAGGTGTTTTGCTTTTTTTTTTCTTTGTTGGATTTTCACTGCTGGTCCGCTGCTTGCAGTGGACTGCAGCCTGGTCCCCTTTAGGGGTGTTGCGCTGCAATTGTGCTTATTTTGTGTTTGCCTTTTGCTTTGTTCCTTTGTCACTTTTTATTTGCTGTGTTGCTGTGTGTTACACCAGAGATCTGATTTAGGTGGTAGAGATCGTGTGATCTCAGGTTTTTTGTTAATCAGAAGTGTTGATATTTTTGTCAGGGTTTTTTTGGGTTGCAGTCAGAATTCTTTCCTATATTTTTCTATCTAGACAAATTTGGCCCCAGCGTTTGCTCATTCTATTTTCTGTCTGTGTCCGTGTTTTCTTCTTGTCTAACCGCCATTACATGTTCGGGGGCTTCCTATTTCTTTGGGGATTCTGCTCCAGGGCAGATAGCTTTCATCTTTCTGCCTTTAGGTGTAGTTATCTCTCCGGCTGTGACGAGGTGTTTAGGATCACCGTAGGTACGCTCCACGGCTACTTCTAGTGTGGCGGTTAGTTTAGGTTACAGCAAGCCAATAGTTTCCAGCTTCTCTGGTGTATTACTACTTTGGCTATTTTTTGCAGTTTCTCCTCAGCTACTGAAACATAACATATAGTCCTCCATATAGTATTATGCTCTCCCCATAGTCGTTCGTATAGTATAATGCACCCCATTGTCCTCCATATAATATAATGCACCCCTCATACTTCTCCATCTAGTATAATGTGCCCCATTGTCTACATATAGTATAAGGCACCCCATAGTCCTCCATATAGTACAGTGCACCCCGTAGTCCATGTAGTATAATGCACCCTCCAAAGACCTCCATATATATAATACACAGCCCATAGCCCTCCATATAGTATAATGCACTAATTAGCTAAACAGACAAGATGATGCAGTGATCTCACAGAAATTGTAGAATTTTCCAAGGCAGAATGGATGAAAATCCCTCAAATAGGAATTGAAAGACTCTTGTCTGGCTACAAAAAGCATTTACAAGCTGTGATACTATGTACTAACCATGCAGGGTGCTCAAACTTTTGCATTGGCCCATTTTCCTTTCTGTAATTTTTAAAATATAATAGATGAAAATATGGATATTTTTTGCCCTAACAAAATGTGTTATCTTCAACTTTTAGAGATCATTTCATCTTTAACTTGCTTTACTGTTCACAATAACAGTAATTTTGATCAGGGTGCCCAAATTTTTACATGACAGTGCAATATAATGTACACCTCATAGTTCTACATACACAGGCTATATCTTTCATATAATATTATGTGTCTCATAGTCCTAAATATACAGCACATGGATATTAGTATAATACGAAGCCCGTATCATTCATATATGTCATGATTCAGCTCCTCAGTGTCTGAGTGTCACGCGGTCTTATGATATGTGTACGATGTCAGTAAACTATTCTTAAAAGAACAACACTCTATACAACATATAGATTAGCAACATCAGCATGTAAATATAGAATAGATTTACCTGACACGATATCCGTTGAACTCAGGGTTAATCTTGAGGACTTGATACACTGTCACAGGAAAGAGGAGGACCGGGGGTCTAACCTGACCCTAAACTGGGGTCCTAACTAATCCCTCACCTTGGAGGTACTGATAATGGTTCAGAGGTCCAAGTCTCCAGCCTAACCCTGTCTCCTATCAGTCCCTGAACCCTGTAATCAGTCCTAAGAAGGATTCTGATTACCACCAAAGGGATATGGGCTGATCTCTGCTAAATACACAGATTAGACATATAAGACAGACTGGAGAAAACACAGACTTGCATACACACTCAAACACAGAAGGAACATAAATGATCTGGGATATTAAACTCTAAGCAAGGTGAGCTTAAAACAACTAAGGAGCTCTTTAACTTAAGTCTATACAGATACAATCCTATCTGTGGTCTGCATGAAGAATTTCACTGGCAACTCCCAACACAGACAACCAGAGATTTAAAGGAAACCAATCAACAAATAATTAATTGCAGCCGGAAGAAACTGCACCCAGTCCCAGAACTGAGCACAGACAGAATTAACTCCCTAACTGCCAAACACAAAGAAACAGCAACTCAGCTGTGAGAAGTCAGAATGTGCAACCGCGACGATCTTCGTGGCGATGCACACATGACAGTACCCCCCCTTCTACGAGGGGCCTCCGGACCCTCAGGGCCAGGTTTGCCCGGGTGAGTTCTGTGGAAGGTCCGCACCAAACGATCTGCGTTAATGTCAGACGCAGGAACCCACGTCCTCTCCTCTGGACCATACCCCTTCCAATGCACCAAGTACTGAAGGGACCGGCGATTCAGACGTGAGTCAATGATCTTTGACACTTGAAACTCCAAGTTACCATTGACCACCACTGGAGTAGGAGGTAGAGGTGATGGTATGACTGGTGCCACGTACCTCTTAAGTAATGACTTGTGGAACACATTATGAATTTTAAACGTAGGAGGGAGGTCCAGACGAAATGCCACAGGATTAATTATGGAACTGATCCTGTACGGCCCGATGAATCTGGGGCCCAGCTTCCAGGAGGGAACTTTAAGTTTTATATTCCTGGTAGACAACCATACCAGATCGTTCACATTAAGATCTGGACCAGAAACTCTCCTCCTATCAGCCATATGTTTATAACGGTTCCCCATAGCACTCAGATTATTCAATACACCTCTCCACACTGAAGCAAGTGACGACGAGAAACGCTCCTCCTCAGGAACCCCAGAAGGGCCCCCCCCATTGAATGTACAAAACTGGGGATGAAAACCATATGCCCCAAAAAACGGGGACTTACCAGTGGACTCGCTCCGCCTGTTGTTAAGAGCGAACTCTGCCAGAGGCAAGAAAGAAGACCAGTCCTCCTGGTTCTCTGAGACAAAACACCGGAGATATGTCTCTAGGCTTTGATTCAGACGCTCTGTCTGACCATTGGTCTGCGGATGAAAAGCCGAGGAAAATGACAATTGCATCCCCCGACGTAAACAAAATGCCCTCCAAAACTTGGACACAAACTGAGACCCCCTATCTGACACCACATCAGAAGGCAACCCATGAAGTCTCACAATCTCCCCAATGAACACCTGCACCAGAGTTTTAGCATTAGGGAGGGCAGGAAGAGCAATGAAATGTGCCATCTTACTGAACCTATCAACAACCACCAGTATGACAGTCTTCCCTGACGACTGAGGAAGGTCCGTGATGAAGTCCATAGACAAATGAGTCCATGGACGCTCCGGAAGTTTCAAGGGTAAGAGGGTCCCAGACGGACGGGTATGAGGGGTCTTAGAGCGAGCACAAACCCCACAGGACGCGACAAAAGTTAAAACATCTTTATTAACGTTAGGCCACCAAAACCGGCGAGAAAGGAGATCTAAAGTAGCCTTACTCCCTGGATGTCCTGCTAAAGCAGAATTATGATGTGCCTCAATAACCTTTTGTCTCAACTGATTTGGGACAAACAGTCTCCCTGGAGGTCCTGCAGGGGCGTCCCCCTGAGCCTCTAACACCTCCTCCTCAAGCTCAGAACATACAGCCGACACTACCACCCCCTCCTGAAGGATAGGAATCGGGTCATCCATTTTCCCGGCCCCTGGGAAACTGCGAGACAAGGCATCCGCCTTAACATTCTTAGATCCAGGGCGATAAGTGACAACAAAATTAAACCTGGTAAAAAACAACGACCATCGAGCTTGTCTGGAATTCAGACGCTTAGCAGATTCCAAATACAGCAGGTTCTTGTGATCAGTAATGACGGTGACCGGGTGGACTGCCCCCTCCAAAAAGTGACGCCATTCTTCAAAAGCCAACTTAATGGCCAAAAGTTCCCTATTGCCGATATCATAATTCCTTTCGGCGGACGACAATTTTTTAGAAAAGAAAGCGCACGGATGCCATTTACCAGGGGACGGACCCTGGGACAATATTGCACCCACCCCTACGTCAGACGCGTCCACCTCCACAACGAACGGCTGTGATGCATCTGGTTGGTTGAGAACGGTGCCGAAGCAAAACATTTTTTCAAAGAGGAAAAAGCTTGGCAAGCTTTGTCCGACCATTTAGAAAAATCCGTCCCTTTTCTTGTCATGTCAGTGAGAGGTTTGACAACAGATGAGAAATTACAAATAAATTTCCGGTAGTAGTTAGCAAACCCCAGAAAACGCTGCAGAGCCTTAAGATCCTCTGGCTGATCCCATTCAAGCACTGCTCTCACCTTTTCAGGGTCCATACGGAAACCGGAGGCTGACACCAAGAAACCCAAAAACTGAAGTTCCTGTACGGCGAATACACACTTTTCCAGTTTGGCGTATAGTTTATTGTCTCGCAAGATCTGCAACACCTGTCTCACATGCTCCTGGTGAGACACAAGATCTGGTGAGTAAATTAAAATGTCATCCAAATATACGACCACAAACAGCCCCACCAGATGACGAAAAATGTCATTAACAAAATGTTGGAATACTGCTGGTGCAGTAGTCAGACCAAAAGGCATGACAAGGTTCTCATAATGTCCCTCCAGCGTGTTAAACGCCGTTTTCCACTCATCCCCCTCTTTTATCCTAATCAGATTATACGCCCCCCTGAGATCCAATTTAGAGAACCATTTGGCGCCAACAATTTGATTGAAGAGATCAGAAATCAGAGGGAGTGGATACGGATCTCGAACAGTAATCCGATTAAGTTCGCGGAAATCCAAGCAAGGGCGTAGGCCTCCATCTTTTTTCTTCACAAAGAAGAACCCTGCGGCCACTGGGGAAGATGAAGGTCTAATATGCCCTTTGGCCAGACTTTCCGAAATATAATCTTTCATAGCCTGCCTCTCAGGACCAGAAAGGTTATATAACCTAGCTTTAGGTAACTTAGCATCAGGAAGTAAATTAATAGAGCAGTCATACACGCGATGAGGAGGCAACTCCTGACACCCCTCCTCAGAGAACACATCCCCAAAGTCCTCCAAAAAAGGAGGCAAAGTACTAGGCACGACCGCACTGATGACTGTGTTCATGCAGTTACTTTTGCAAAACTCCCCCCATTGGCTTATATCTCTGGACTGCCAATTAATCACAGGGTTATGTTTAACCAACCAAGGAAGTCCCAACACCATAGGAGTAGGTAGACCCTCCAACACATAACAAGATAATAGTTCCCTATGTATTGCCCCTACCCGAAGGTCAATGTTATGAACCTCATGAACAAAGCTACCTTGGCCGAGAGGCCTGGCGTCAATGGAGAATATAGGGATCGGTTTGACCAATAAACTCAGATGCATACCTTGAGCCTGAGCAAACTGAGCGTCAACCAGATTAGCCCCGGACCCACTATCAAGAAGAACAGAAAATCTCTCCACTCTCGTACCAACCACCACCTCCACTGGTACAAGGAACTGAGAAGAACTAGCGGACGAAATACATACTCCCAGGTTGTCGTCCACCACACAACCTGGGATTAACAGTTTTCCGGCGACTTTTTGCTCAACAAGGCACGGGATGGACATCCCCCAACAAAATGTCCCTCTTTCCCGCAGAAGAAACACCTTCTAGTCCTGCGGCGTACCGCCAATCCCCTCCTACGAAATGATGTCCCTCCCAACTGCATAGGCTCCTCCGAACAGACAAGGGGAACCTCAACATAAGGGACTTTAGTAGTAGGTGGAGTAACAACAGGGGGCGGAGTTACCTCGCACCTCTCCCGGAGCCGTCTATCAGTACGGATAGCTAGGGCCATAGCAGCCTCCAGTGATGGAGGAGAATCATACTGAGCCAAAACGTCCTTTAATTTGTCAGAAAGCCCATGACAAAACTGGCTCCTAAGAGCTGGGTCATTCCACTGAGTATCTGTGGCCCATCTACGGAACTCAGAAGCAAATTCCTCCGCCGGACGATCTCCCTGCTGTATCTTACGTAATTTTGTCTCAGCAAGAGAGACCCGATCTGGGTCATCATATACCAAACCCAGGGCAGTAAAAAATCGATCTACTGACTGTAGAGCCGGGGATCCCGGAGGAAGGGAGAAGGCCCAGGATTGAGGGTCCCATTGTAGGAGCGAGATAACAATTCCCACTCTCTGCTCTTCACTCCCTGATGATCGAGGCCGAAGCCGAAAATACAATTTACATGCTTCCCTGAAGGTAAAAAATTTGTCTCGCCCACCAGTGAACCTGTCCGGGAGAGCTACTTTAGGTTCAAATCTGGTTTGCTCCGAGGGAGACAAAACTTTGGACTTAATGTCCGTCAGCTCCATGGATAATCCCTGCAACTGCAGAGCCAGCTGGGCTACTGGATCCATGGCAACTGGGAATAATTTTATGGCCAGTGAAAATGTCACGCGGTCTTATGATATGTGTACGATGTCAGTAAACTATTCTTAAAAGAACAACACTCTATACAACATATAGATTAGCAACATCAGCATGTAAATATAGAATAGATTTACCTGACACGATATCCGTTGAACTCAGGGTTAATCTTGAGGACTTGATACACTGTCACAGGAAAGAGGAGGACCGGGGGTCTAACCTGACCCTAAACTGGGGTCCTAACTAATCCCTCACCTTGGAGGTACTGATAATGGTTCAGAGGTCCAAGTCTCCAGCCTAACCCTGTCTCCTATCAGTCCCTGAACCCTGTAATCAGTCCTAAGAAGGATTCTGATTACCACCAAAGGGATATGGGCTGATCTCTGCTAAATACACAGATTAGACATATAAGACAGACTGGAGAAAACACACAATTACACCATTGTTTTTGGGTGTTATTTTTACGCATCCATCTTATATTGAAAATCATTTGGCATCATGATTCTTCAGGTCAATACAAAGACAGTAATGCCAAAGTTTTATAGCTTTTTTTATATTTTCTTGAGTGTAAAAAAAATTCTGAGATTTATAAAAAAATTTGTTTTGTGTCACCATTTTCTGAGACTCATAACTTTTTTTAAAAGCAGCTTGTTGCATGTTTTGTTGAGCATGTTGCTCATTCTACTGTGAGCAGCCTGTGTGGCCTAAATATGCTACCATGTTCTTCAGCGTCTCCAGGCTTGTCTCCCGTTGAGCACTTATGGATTGCCATTGATCGGCAATTGCAAAGGAGCTGCTAGCAGTTGATCTTGATGATTTGCCCAAGTGCATTCAGTGTGACAGAATATTTCTCAGTCACCCATTAACAACCTTATTAATAATAATAATTATTTTATTAATAAATAAGAAAAACTTTAATAAACTTTTAAATTCCTATTTTGCTTCCGTGTTTTTTAAGAAAGCAAATGTAGCATTATCTGATCTGCACCATGCTATCTAAGGAATAAAAGAATCAGTAACGCTCATTAATCTTGGACCCACTGAACCACTGGCCGGGCTTACACTGGAGGGGCGTAACTAAGCAGCTGTCTAGTTTTCACTAGAGCCTAAATCCATAAGAACCTCCAGCAACCCCCTGGCAGGCCAATCGTGGCCGCCTCGGACTCCATTTTCTCACCATTGGCAATTTATCTAGAAAAAATCTTCACTCCTCTAATCAAAACTAGCAAATCATTCATTTTGGACACTGGAGCGTTTCTGGACATGATCCACTCCATCAATCAAGTTCCAGCTAATTCCCTATTAGTCACATTTGACGTAAAAGACCTCTACACTTCCATACCTCATGAGAACGGTATACGGTCTGTCCAAATCTTACTTGAAAAATCGGACTTTAATCCAGCAGAGATCGCTCTCTGTCTGGATCTGTTAACCATCGTACTTAAACACAACTACTTTATGTTCCAGGATGATTTCTACCTGCAGATACGCGGGACCGCGATGGGCTCGAACGTAGCACCCCCATATGCAAATTGCTACATGGCCCATTTTGAGGAGACATTGATCTACACAAACCCTCTATTCAAGAACAACGCCATTGTCTGGAAACGTTACATAGACGATGTCTTCTGCATATGGGGGGGCACGTTCGAGTCCTTAGCACTCTTTCATCAATTTCATCAATTAGACATATAAGACAGACTGGAGAAAACACAGACTTGCATACACACTCAAACACAGAAGGAACATAAATGATCTGGGATATTAAACTCTAAGCAAGGTGAGCTTAAAACAACTAAGGAGCTCTTTAACTTAAGTCTATACAGATACAATCCTATCTGTGGTCTGCATGAAGAATTTCACTGGCAACTCCCAACACAGACAACCAGAGATTTAAAGGAAACCAATCAACAAATAATTAATTGCAGCCGGAAGAAACTGCACCCAGTCCCAGAACTGAGCACAGACAGAATTAACTCCCTAACTGCCAAACACAAAGAAACAGCAACTCAGCTGTGAGAAGTCAGAATGTGCAACCGCGACGATCTTCGTGGCGATGCACACATGACACTGAGATGCAGTTACTAACAGCTCAGGTGTACTGAAGCTGTCAAAACTTTGAGTGACAGTTCAGTCGTCCAGTTTGGTGCAGGGGCGTTCTGAGCTGTTAGTGTGTTGATTGACAGCTCGGCTGTCCAATCTGAGAGTGGGAGGCTCTGGCTGTCTCCAGATGTTCATTGTCCCAGATGATTGACAGGCTACTGGACTGTTAATCCCAGTCCTCTGCTACACGTACATTCAGCTAACTGTGGTTTGTCTCTTTGTGCCTTGTGTTCTGTTTGTAGATCTTTTGTTGCCTGACCTTGGACCTCGTTCTGACCATCCGTCTGTTTAACCCCTTCTGCTCTGATCCACTATCCTCCTGGTATTCTGACCTCAGAACATTACCTGACTATGCCATTGTCTTTTCCTTCTGTTTATGACATACCTTCCTGGCTTTTGACCTCGCACTATTTGATTATCCCGTCTTAAGGTTTGGCTGGCTCTACGTCACAATATGAGACACACTCCATATCCTTCATATAGTATAATGCATGGCCCTTAGTCATATATGTAGTAGTATGGCCACCATATACTCACTGATTTAAAAAAAATAATTAACTCACCTTCCCTGCGCTTCCCCGCCTCGTGATGGCCTCTTCTGAAGGCGGAAGTTGACTTAGCGGGCAAGCGATGGGATGTCACTACCATGCACCCCCAGTCATATGCACGTCATCGTCAGCTGCTGGGCTGGCCTCTAATTGGACAGAACCGTGTTTTGCTGCAAACAAACTCAAACTGTCTGTGCACCGCAGTACACTTCAGCTAAATGCGCATCCGAGGACGCACATCCACCTGAAGTATTTGCTGGTGTTGGCGGGTCCCTCACCAGCCAGACCTGGAAATAAGTATTATAAAATATACACTGTTGTGATAATGCAGCCAGATCTGACTTATGCTGACTACTCAGATAATACACGTAAGGGCCGATTGATTAGAACACGTGTTGTACATGCCAGTCTTAATGAATGGGGCAGATGTTATAGCATGAATCTAATTCATTGAGAGGCACACGCCACTTAAAGAAGCACTCACATCAACATTTTTATCCTCTTTATTATCATGTTATATAGCACTGTGTATTTACAATTGCTCATTTTGCCTTTCTATCAAGTTAATTTTTGTCTATACCATTAGGTCTATATCACATGATTAAAAAACAGACTAGATGGATCCTTCCAAGCTCTATGAAGAAACAGGAGATCTCTTTTTGCATGAGCAATCACTGCAAAAGTTCCTGGCATGGAGGAGGAGGGAGCAGCTGGGTGAAGAGTTGAAGTGGGGGATGAATCATGAAGGGAAAAGAGACTTCCTGCTTCTATATGTTTCAGAGAAAATAGAAAAATTAACCGGGTAGACAGGCAAAATGAGCAATTGTAAGTACACAGTGCTGTATAAAATGGTGACTGCAATTTAGTAAATGGATAAAAAATTGGATGGGAAGAGGTGGAGAGCTTCCTTAACGAGTTAGGTGCATCTTACAAGTTCCATGCGTCTCCACCAGAGATGTTCTTCAGTCAGGGACTAGAGTACATTTCTGGAGAAATTTACACCAGCAAAGTAGGTGTAAATGTTCTTGAATTTAATAGGCAGAGTCACACCCTGTTCCTCCGGTGCTCCGCTCATTTTGGTAAAGCTGGCCAGAATTTCAGTGAAATCGCCAAAAGTAACAAAATTCTTCTGCAAAACTTTTGTGAATTTTTATTATGTTTCATGTCTAAATTCTGGAATAATCCCATTAATGAATCAGCCTCATAGGCCCTGTAGAGCTTTTAAAAGTATCTTATCCTTGAAAGGCTACTACTGCAATAACACAGCAAGACAGACTCTGAATCATGCTGTCTGTGGTTCATGCAGTGTTAGTGAGATGGGTTTCACTTAAAGAAGCCCTCCTCCTCCATTCAAAGTTTTTATTCTCTTAATATACTGAAATTCCCATATTATACAGCACTGTGTACTTACAATTGCTCATTTTGCCTTTCCACCCAGCTAATTCTTCTCTTTTCCATTAGGTCTATGACATCACGTGATTAAACATTCACTAGCTGAATCCTTCTAAACTCTATGTAGACACAGGAGGTCAATTTTCCCTGCCTGACTCATGAGTCACTGCAAAAGTCCCTGGTGAGGGCAGGAGGAGGGAGCAGCTGGGTCAGGAGTTGAAGGGGAGAATGATAAATGCAGGGAATAGTTACTTCCTTTTTGGACATAGAGGAGAGAAAAGAGAAGAATTAACTGGGTAGAAAGGCAAAATGAGCAATTGTAAGTACACAGTGCTGTATAATATGATGACTGCAATATACTAAGATCATAAAAACTATGATGAGGGAGCTTTTTAAAGGCTGTGTTCACATTACCACCTGAGCTTCCGGTAAAACCCCCATCTAATGTCTAATCGTTTTCATTTTCACAATTTGTTGCTGATAAGATGACGGACACCTTAACGGAAACCCAACAAAAATTAATCAGTGGGGTCCCACAGAAGCTTTTCATGTGACTGATCTATTTCCGTTTTTTCTGTTCATATAGCAGAACAATAGTCAGAACGCCAGTGTGAACTTAGCCTTACATGAAAACTAGTAAGTAGGAGTGCAAGAATTGCAGTTGCGCTGCCTGCTTCTGTGATGTCCTATGAATGTCTAAAGCTTAGGAACCAACATCACAATACTTTTCACTGCAACTAATACAGTTTCTTCCTCTTGCATCCAAGTAATGGGGTAAAATGATTCCAGAACATCATTCTACTTCTTTGCCCCCTGGAGAAGAACTGCAGCTCTGACAACTTGCTCCTACCTCTCTCTGTGCCAAATCTATGGTTCGCTATGGTCTATTGCATAAAGCAAAAGGCTTGGGATTGGCTGCAACAGGATGGAGGGGACAGAAATCAATAGCTCTGGGATGGAGCTGGTTACTGCAGAGTACTCCAGGCAGTCACAAGCTTTCCTCATTAGAGAGCAGACTGTGCTTACCATGACTTCAAACAGCAAGTGAGCCCAGGCTGCCAGGCACAGGGGATGTGAGGAGCACACTGCCAGCTCTGCCAGGACCACAGCTCAGGAGGAGGCTTCCCTGCACTCACATTTTTACCATCACATCTGTATATATATATATTTTTATTATTATTCCTGGACATCTGTGTGATCATGCAGCCAGTGCTTTACTCAAGCCCATTCCTGGTGCTGCTCAGTGCCATCCTCTGGAGGCACAGCTACTCAGATACTCGTGTTGTGAGTGGTAAGTAATGTGCCAATGTGCAAACTTTCATCAGGAGCCTGCATGTGTGCTGGGGATATGTAACACATGGCTGGAGATGTAATATGTTTATCCATATATATGTAAGTTTACGTTCAGTCCTATGTAAAATATGTCATGATGACTTGTGCTAACTAGCAAATTTCTGCTCTACATCTGCACATAACTTTTATTCCCAGGTCCTCATGTTACAATGTTTCTTGATACTTTATTGTAGCTAGGAAACTTCTACATTAAAGAATCCATGAGTCTCAGTATTTGTAGATGGAGCCAAAAATCAAATACAGGTTATTTAGAAACTTTATATAGTTTATGAACTTAAGGCTGTGTTCACACTGGGCGTTTTTGCAGCTTTTTTTTTTTTTTTGCTGCATTTTTTAATGCTAATTTTCAGCTGCATTTGACAGTACCGGCTATGTCTATGATATTTCAGAGTTTTTTTTTTTTTGTCATCAGTAGTTTGTGCTTTGCAGCGTTTTTTGGACATAGAGCCTGTCACTTTTTTCAGCGTTTTTCACCCATTGAATCAAATGGAAAAAAGCAGCAAAATTGCAGCAAAAAAATGCAGCAAAAATTGCATTTTTGCCGCAGCTTCTTTCCTGCCAAGCGCTTAGGTTTTGCTGCAGAAAAGAAAACGCAGCAAAAACGCCCAGTGTGAACTTAGCCTTATAGTATTTTGGAGCGAATCTGCAGATGTCAAACAAACTTCACAAACTTAAAGCAAACGTGTCCTGAAAGTAGTGACTAGACCTTAACCAAGCACTGCAGGGATTGTTGAGTTTCAGGACCTGCTGCAGGTGGCCATGACTGTAAAAATGTGTTAAAGGCAATGGTTGTATTAAAAATTGGATACCCCAAAATATTATCCCTAGTGACTTTAACAATGTAGGAAATGACAAGTTCATCGCTGCTACGTCTATTGCAATACTTTGTTTATTGTTACAGGACTTTTTATGGCACCAACATAAGGCTCTATTCACACATCAATATTTTTGATCAGTTTTTCTATGCTAAAAACCAGGAGAGTCCACAAAACATAGAACAGGTGTCAAGTTTTCAGCTATAGTTTTTTTCTCTGTAAGGTTCCATCATTGTTTTGGAATATAAGAATTAATGAAAAATAGTGACGTGAATGAGGCTTAAGTCTTAGCGCTGTAGGTAATAATGGCTACTAAATAGACAGACTGAGGCCACGTTCACACGCTCAGTATTTTACATCAGTATTTGTAAGAAAAAAACAGAAGTGGATGATAAATACAGAAGTGGTGACGTGTTTCTATTATACTTTTCCTCTGATTGCTCTTCTCCTGGTTTTGGCTTACAAATACTGATGTAAAATACTGACCGAATACTGAACGTGTGAACGTGGTCCAATATTCTACATGTGGGTGTTTTTTAAGTAGTTTGCACTCAAGTTTAGCATCAATCCCAAAAAGTGTAGAAGGACAGATGTAGCAGTGCTGAGATTTCCAGTAGTGTTGAGTTTGTAATTTGGCATAATTCATTGTGATATTACTTATTTGTGATTACTACTAAGTATATTATTAACATGATCAGATTAATGTTATTTGGGGTCTTACATAGGACTGCAGTTAAGCCCAATGAAGTATAATAACCAAGGGATTAAATTCCATATTTAGATCCAAACTTAAAGGGGAATTCCAGTTCCAAGTTACCTCCTATGCACGGGATTGACGATTACTTGTAGATTTGTGGGGATCCGACCATTATAGGACTTCTGGAGGTAGTCGAGTACAGTGCTCGGTCCTATAGAGATAGAATGGAGCTCCAGCGCACATGTGCAATTACTTCTCTGTTTTGACACATCGGTAGGAGGGATGCCACAAGCCCCTCCATTCTGGAGATCATAGGGGGGGTTTAGTGGTTGATCTCCCAGCATTAGATATCTAAGCATAGGTGTTAGTGATGAGCGTGAGTGCTCGTTACTCAAGTTTGCCAAGGGTGCTCAGGTATGCACTGAGTATCACGGGGGCTCAAGTGGGATGTTGAAGTCCCAGTGGCCACATGTTTCGTGGCTGCTAGACAGCCACAAAACATGAAGGGATTGCCCTTGTTTGTCACGCATGTTTTGTGGCTTTCTAAGGGTATGTTTCCACATAGCGGAAACATTGAGTATTAGCTGCGGATTGAACGCTGCGGGCTACCACAGCATTTAATCCGCAGCGGCCAGATGTTCCAGCATAGTGGAGAGGATTCTATGAAATCCCGTCTCCACTATGCGTCCGATTATGCGGGTGAACACCTGCTAAACCGGACATGCGGCGCGTCTTTTTAGAATGCAGCATGTCTATTTACCTTGCGGCGAGTCCTATGTATACCGTGTGGCGATTCCGGATGTGTTCAATGAACACATCCTGAATCACCGCGCGTACAGAAGGGGGCGGCGCTTTGGGCTGAGCGGGGTTTCCGCTCCGGCCAAAGCACAGAGAATCCGGTACGTGGACACGTACCCTAACAGTCCTGAAGCATGCAGTCGCGTGGCCACGTCACTCGCGCACCTGCGCATACCCGATCACATTCGACAAACTTGAGTAGCGAGCACTTGCACTCATCACTTGTAATAACTATAATATCCCTTTAAGATAACTCGGATATCTCAGTGGGGGTCTGTTATCATGCATAAACAATTTAGTATCCATGAGTTGGAAGGAAAATTCAGCTCTGCTGCACCTCTAGAAGGAATAATTGATGAGTTACAATGGGTTAATACACTGCAGAATGCAGCCGAGCTGTCAAGTGATGTCAGGTTCAGTTTTAAAGCAAATTTGGCAAGTCCATGCGGCTGTGTGCATAATGGATAGGTAAGAGCCGAGCATTGTAATGAGCACTTGGCTATCATTTCAAAGTGCGTGAGTGTAGACATAGGGGCAATGAACCAAAATCTCCATTCTGCAGATCCAAAAATGGAGCCAAATGACTAAGGACTGCGATGTAGCGACATCTCCAATGCTTTATGCTACAGATACGGTTTATATAGTCACATATTTCATTTATTTGCTAATAAGTAACTGCAGGTTATGTTTCCTCCCTTGGGAGAAGTGTTGTGCCTCTCACAGAGGTGGAGTAAAGCGTGATGTCAAGGCTTATTCGGGAGCTTGGAGCCGTGTAAAATAAAGTTTTCCATTGGATGATATTGAATATGTGATAGAGGCAGGCTGGGTATTCAGCTCTTGTAGACCGATATTGAGAAGATATACCCATTAACGGGATGGTCCAGACATATGTGTATTTTTCACCAGTTGTAACTTTTTTCCCGGCCCCAGCCAAAAGTTTCTTAGTTTGGAATTTACCGTGGGCCGACTCTTCATCAGTAAGTCTATGTATGTAAACCCTTAGTTTACTACTATATAAAGTTTACTATATAAAGATCCTTTAACTGCTCCTACGAGGAGCTGTGAATGTTTAGCTTTCAAAAAAGAAGGCTTAGAGGAGACTTAATAGCTGTCTACAAATATCTGAAGGAATGTCACAGCGTAGAGGGATCATCCCTATTCTCATTTGCACATGGAAACATGAGAAGCAATGGAATGAAACTGAAAGGGAGAAGATACAGATTAGATATTAGAAAAACTTTTTGACAGTGAGGGTGATCAATGAGTGGAACATCCTGCCACAAGAGGTGGTGAGTTCTCCTTCAATGGAAGTCTTCACAGAGAGGCTGGACAGACATCTGTCTGAGATGGTTTAGCGAGTCCAGGTTATACAAGAGGAGGAATAAAATAAGTTCATGTTATTCTCATTACTATTTGGTCACTGAAGACTGTATAAGGTTAAATAGTTAAACACCAGGGAGTGATAGGTAAGAAGGGTGATAGCATAAAAAATTATTTTATCCACCTCCCTGGGGTTGCTGGAGTCAATACATGAGGAGACACGGGCAGACACAGACAGAAAAGAGCCCCTGGTCAAGGACAGTGTATGTGTCACGCTGTATAGCAGATATATATATATGTGATGTCAGTAATCTATATCAAAAGGGCAACATACTATATAACATGCGCATAGATATATGATAACATAGAATTACCTGACAATGTCCAGTGGGTCCATACGGAATCCGTTATACACTGTCTCCGGCTAGAGGGTGACCGGGGTCTAAGCTGACCCTGAACTGGGGTCCTAACTAATCCCTCTACCTGGAGGTACTGTTAAAGGTACAGAGGTCCAGGCCACCAGCGTAAACCCTGTCTCCTATCAATCCCTGCCAACTGTATTCTAGTCCTAAGAAGGACCCTGAATACCACCAAAGGGAATGAACAGGTAACGGATAATGAACAGAAAGACAAACAAGAAAGAGAAGGAATAAAGTAAATAAAGTCTTACATACAACACTCACACACAGTAGGAACACCTAAGGTCTCAGAGATTAACTATAAGCTATAAGAGTAAAAACAACTAATGAACTCTTAGCTTAAATGTTCTCAGAACCGCTCCAGTCTGCTGAACTACATGAATGCTTTCACCGGCGTCTAACACCCAGACTGGCAGAAATATAAAGGAAACTAATTAGAACATAATCAAAAGCAGCCGGGCGAGGCTGCACCTAGCCTTAGCAAAGAGCTAGGAAAAATTAACTCTCACATTACCAAAAAACAAAGAAACAGAAGCTCAGCTGTGAGAAGTCAGAATGTGCAATCGCGACGATCTTCGTGGCGATGCACCCATGACAGTACCCCCCCTTCTACGAGGGGCCTCCGGACCCTCATGACCAGGTCTGTCCGGGTGAGTTGTGTGAAAGGTCCGTCCACGTTATCATTGACCACCACTGAAGGAGGAGGTAGAGGTGACGGTATGACTGGTGCCACATACTTTTTAAGTAATGACTTGTGAAACACATTATGAATTTTAAACGTAGGAGGGAGGTCCAGACGAAATGCCACAGGATTAATTATGGAACTGATCCTGTACGGCCCGATGAATCTGGGACCCAACCTCCAGGAGGGAATTTTAAGTTTAATATTCCTGGTAGACAACCACACCAGATCATTCACCTTCAGATCTCGACCAGAAACTCTCCCCCTATCAGCCATCCGTTTGTAACGGTTCTCCGTAACCTTCAGTCTTAACCGATCTGGAACTATCAGTCTCTCTGGAAGTCCCACAGGGCGTCCCCCTGAGCCCCCAATACCTCCCCCTCAAGCTCAGAGCATACAGCTGACACCACAACTCCCTCCTGAGGAATAGGAACCGGATCATCCATCCTCCCGGTCCCTGGGAAAGTACGAGATAAGGCATCAGGAAGCAACTTTATTGAGCAGTCATATGCGCGATGAGGAGGTAACTCTTTACACCCCTCCTCTGAGAACATCTCCCCAAAGTCCTCCAGAAAAGGAGGCAAAGTCCTAGGTACAACCGCACCGATGACCGTGCTCATGCAGTTATTCTTGCAAAATTCACCCCACTGGCTAATCTTTCTGGATTGCCAATCAATCACTGGGTTATGTTTAGCCAACCAAGGAAGTCCCAACACAATAGGAGTAGGTAGACCCTCCAACACATAACAAGACAATTGCTCTTTATGTATTGCCCCTACTCGAAGATCTATGTTATGAACAGCTTGAACCAAGCTACCTTGACCAAGAGGTCTAGAATCAATAGAGAGTATAGGGACCGGTTTGGCCAATACACTCAGTTGCATACCATGCACCTGGGCAAACCGAGCGTCCACAAGATTAGCCCCGGACCCACTATCAAGAAAAACAGAAATCCTCTCAGTTCTAGTACCAATCACCACCTCCGCAGGCACGATAAACTGAGAGGGATTTGGGGACGAAATACAGACTCCCAGGTTAACTCCTTGGGTCAAAGAGGTCCGGGATGGACAACCCCCAACAAAATGTCCCTCTCTCCCGCAAAAGAAACACCTTCTAGTCTTGCGGCGCACCGCCGATTCCCTCCTACAAAATGATGTCCCTCCCAACTGCATGGGTTCCTCAGAACAGACCAGGGGAACCTCAGTATAAGGGACTTTAGTAGTAGGTGGAGTCATCATGGGGGGCGGAGTTACCTCGCGTCTTCCCGAAGTCGTCTATCAATGCGAATAGCGAGGGCCATAGCAGCCTCCAGTGATGGAGGAGAATCATACTGAGCCAACACATCTTTTAATTTGTCAGACAACCCTTGACAAAACTGGCTCCTAAGAGCTGGGTCATTCCACTGAGTATCTGTTGCCCATCTACGGAACTCAGAAGAATATTCCTCCGCTGGACGATTTCCTTGCCGTATTTTACGTAACTTTGTTTCAGCAAGGGAAACTCGATCCGGATCATCATATACCAGACCCAGGGCAGTAAAAAATCGATCCACTGACTGGAGATCTGGGGAACCTGGAGGAATAGAGAACGCCCAAGATTGAGGGTCCCCTTGTAAGAGCGAGATAACAATTCCCACCCTCTGCTCTTCACTCCCAGATGACCGAGGCCGCAGCCGAAAGTACAATTTACATGCCTCCCGGAAAGTAAAAAATTTGTCCCGCCCACCAGTGAACCTGTCCGGGAGAGCAACCTTAGGTTCAGATCTGGTTTGCTCTGGGAGGGACAAAACCTTGGACTTAATGTCTGCAAATTCCATGGACAACCCCTGCAACTGTCGGGCCAGCTGGGCTACTGGATCCATGACAGCTGGGGAGAATCTTTAGTTTGGGCCGGTGAAAATGTCACGCTGTATAGCAGATATATATATATGTGATGTCAGTAATCTATATCAAAAGGGCAACATACTATATAACATGCGCATAGATATATGATAACATAGAATTACCTGACAATGTCCAGTGGGTCCATACGGAATCCGTTATACACTGTCTCCGGCTAGAGGGTGACCGGGGTCTAAGCTGACCCTGAACTGGGGTCCTAACTAATCCCTCTACCTGGAGGTACTGTTAAAGGTACAGAGGTCCAGGCCACCAGCGTAAACCCTGTCTCCTATCAATCCCTGCCAACTGTATTCTAGTCCTAAGAAGGACCCTGAATACCACCAAAGGGAATGAACAGGTAACGGATAATGAACAGAAAGACAAACAAGAAAGAGAAGGAATAAAGTAAATAAAGTCTTACATACAACACTCACACACAGTAGGAACACCTAAGGTCTCAGAGATTAACTATAAGCTATAAGAGTAAAAACAACTAATGAACTCTTAGCTTAAATGTTCTCAGAACCGCTCCAGTCTGCTGAACTACATGAATGCTTTCACCGGCGTCTAACACCCAGACTGGCAGAAATATAAAGGAAACTAATTAGAACATAATCAAAAGCAGCCGGGCGAGGCTGCACCTAGCCTTAGCAAAGAGCTAGGAAAAATTAACTCTCACATTACCAAAAAACAAAGAAACAGAAGCTCAGCTGTGAGAAGTCAGAATGTGCAATCGCGACGATCTTCGTGGCGATGCACCCATGACAGTATGGGTCATTTGCAGTCCAATGATGTGTATGTCCAGATCAAAGGACATTTTTGTGGAGATCTTCAGATAGATCCATCTGTGTATCTTTTCACTTACATGTGGTTTGTCTTTTCCTAAAGAAGTTCCTGTAACTTCAAAACACGTAGAATGAATAAAAACCACAATTAATTTATTAACCTTTATCTCAGACTGACGTTTCTCCACCATTCAGCAGCACGGAGGATCTCCACAAAACTTCCTTTTGATATGGATATCTGATGGTCACAGTGTGACCCGTGGATCGCAGCAACTGATAAGTACAACCTACAAGCGATAAAACACTTACACCAGGTTAGCACATTTTGACACACTTTCCTTGATGCTTATGATGATAATACCCTATTGTGTGCTATTCTTTCTTCCTAGTATATTTATTAATAACACGTATGTGACAGTAGCAGTTTGCTGCTTTGAAGGTGGTAGTGGCCCCCTTACCTCTTGGGACCCTTTCCAGCTGAACAGGTTACGCCAATGATATGTCCGCGCCTAGGAAGAGATAACAATGCTGGGATGTGACTATTCCTTCCGGTCTTATTTTCAGCCCCTTTAACTTATGTAAAAGCCCACATAGTGGGGCATAGGTCATGCATCTCACAGGGTTTTTCCCACTAAAGAAATACCGTATATACTCGCATATAAGCCAAGATTTTCAGCCCATTTTTTAAGGCTGACAGTCCCCCTCTCGGCTTATACGCGAGTCATATATGCCAGGGGGTCGGCGGGGGAGGGGGAGCGGGGGTATCAGATCATGCTCACTCCCCTGTCGCATCTCTGCAGCCCCCCTGCTTCTCCCACAATCTTAGGCTCCTTCCTTAAGTGGTCACGTGGAACCGCTCATTAAAGTCATGAATATGCGCATATATATACCACGTGACCGCTGAAGGAAGAAATAGCTGCTGGAGACCGCAGGAGAAGCAGGGGGGCTGCAGAGACGCTCCAGGAGGGGGTAAGTATATGCAATATTCACCTGTCCCCGGTCCACCGCTGCACTCTGAACTATCCTCTGCATCCTCTGGCTGTAACGTTCAGGTCAGAGGGCGCGATGATGTAGTTAGTGCGCGCTGCGCCCTCTACCTGAGCACTCACAGACAGAGGACCCGGAAGACAGCGGCGCACAGCGGTGGACCGGGGACAGGTGAATATCTCAGGTGCCGGATCACTGAGCGAGTGGTGACACTGGCACCTGTCCTCCAAAGCACGCCGGTGTCCCCGCCTGCTCAGGACACCGGCACCTGGCCCCCAGCGATGAGAGGTGAGTATGTAATTTTTTTTTTATTTGCAGCAGCAGCAGCATATGGGGCCTATACTATGGAGCATTTTATGGGGCAGCATATGGGGCATAATCTATGGAGCATTTTATGGGGCATAATCTATGGAGCATTTTATGGGCCATAATCTATGGAGCATTTTATGGGGCATAATCTATGGAGCATTTTATGGGCCATAATCTATGGAGCATTTTATGGGCCATAACCTTTATGGAGCATCTTATGGGGCCATTATTAACCTTTGTGCTGCATTATATGGGGCATAATCTATGGAGCATCTTATGGGGCCATTATTAACCTTTGTGCAGCATTATATGGGGCATATTTTGTATGGAGCATCTTATATGCCATCATGAACTGTATGGAGCATTATATGGGGCTCCTGATTCAATATAGATATTCAAAAACATTTAACCTACTGATGTCTCAATTAATTTTACTTTTATTGGTATCTTTTTTTATTTTTGAAATTTTCCAGTAGCTGCTGCATTTTCAACCTAGGGCTTTTTTCGAGCGAGTCAATAGTTTTCGAGTTCTTTGTGGCATATTTAAAACCTAGGGGGGTCAACTTATACTCGGGTCCGGCTTATACACGAGTATATACGGGAGGTTTCACTTTTTCTGTCTGTCCATAGAATGTCGAAAAACTATTTTTCTTTTTTTTTTTTTTTTTTTTTTTTTTTTTTTTCGGTGACTTACCTCTTGATAGCTCATCAAGAGAATGCAAGAAGTGTGCATAAGTCAAGTCATCAAAGGAAAAGGTGGCTACTTTGATAGACCATTGATATAAGAAATCTTTTCTGTAAGTCTCACTTTTTTTGTTAAGTTTATTCAGTACTTCCACATGTGTTAATTCATTAGTTTTGATGCAGTCATGTGTGAATTTGTCAATTTTGAGGCTAAAGTGCACACGTTCGAATATTTGACGTTTTTTTGCGTTTTTTCCGCGATTTTTCCGCGGTAAAAATGCGAAAAAAACGAAATATTCCTGACGTGTGCACTTAAGCCTCAAATTGTAAATTACTTGTCTGCATCAAAACTATGAATTAAATCATGTGGACTGTTCTGTATATAATTACAAAAAAATGTGAGGTCTACGGAAAAATATTTCTTATTTCTATGGTCTTCAATGTAGGCCACCTTTTCCTTTGATGACTGCCTTTGCTACAACTCTTGGCATTTCTTGATGAGCTTCAAGAGGTAGTCAACCGGAAAATAGTTTTCCTTACTATGAAAGACAAAAAAGGGAAACCTCCCGTATATATCGTGTATAAAGCGACCCGAGTATAAGTTGTCCCCCTAATTTGCCACAAAATACTCGGAAACTTATTGATCGGCTGTTAAAAGCCTAGGTTGAACAATGAAGCAGACTACTGGTAAATTTCAAAAAATAAAAATAGATACCATATACAAAGTATAATTATTTGAGACCAGTCAGGTTAAATGTTTTTGAATATTATATTGATTCGCGGCCCCATATAAATTGCTCCATACAGTTCATGATGGAATATAAGATTGACTCCATACAATAAATATGCCCCATATAATGCGCAAAAAGGGTTTAAAAAAAGGCCCAAAAAGATGCCCATAGATTATCCCCCCAAAATCAGCACAAAGGTTAATAAGGGCCCCATAAGATTTCTCCTTTTAAAAGGTTTTTGGCCCAAAAAAATCCATTTATTATGGCCTTTTAAAAAATCCATGATTATCCCCCCTAAAATGCCCCTAGTTTTGGGCCCCCAAAAAAAAATCCATAGATTTTTCCCCATTTAAAAAGCTCCATTTTTTGGGGGCCCATAGCTGCCCCCTAAAATGCCCCTTTTTACCCCCCTTCTGTGTGCTGCAAAAAAAAAAAAAAATTTCATCTCACTTCTCGTGGGGGCCCGGTGCCGGTTCCTGAGCAGGCGGGGGGCAAAGGCGTGTTTTGGGGGGACAGGTGGGCCCGTGTCACCACTCCTCAGTGATTTCCCGGGACCTGGGGGATTTTTTCCCTGCCCCGGGGCCACCGCTGTGCGCCCTTTTTCCCCGGGGCCCCTTTTTGGGGGTTTCTCAGGTAGAGGGCGCAGCGCGCCTAACTACATCATCGCCCCCCTCTGCCCTAAAAGTTTTCAGCGGGGGCAGGGATATTCAGAGTGCGGGGGGTTTGGGCCCGGGGAAAAAAAAGGGAAAATTGCATATTTCTCCCCCCCCGGAGCGTCTTGCCCCCCCCTGCTTTCCTCGGTCCCCAGAAACTATTTCTTCCTTCACGGTCCGTGGTTTAATTTTTATGCGCTTTTCCCTGACTTTAAAAGAGCGGTTCCACGTGACCACTTAAGAAGGAGCCAAAAAATTTGGGGGAAAGGGGGGGGGGCTGGGAGAGATCGACAGGGGGTGAGCATGATCTGATACCCCCCCTTTCCCCCTTTTCCCCCCCGAACCCCCCGGCATATATGACTGCGTATTTAACGGGGGGGGACTGCAAACCTTAAAAAAAAAGGGCTGAAATTTTGGCTTATATGCGGTATATCGGTTTTTTTTTTAGGGGAAAAAAACCCCGGAGATGAAATTACCATCCCCACTATGTGGGCTTTTACAAAGTTAAAGGGGGTGAAAATAAGACCGGAAGGAAAAGTCATCCCACATTTTTTACTTTCCCCCGGGGGGAATTAAATTTGGGAAATTTCACGGGAAAAGGGGGCCCCCAAAAGGAAAGGGGGGGGACTACCACTTAAAGAGCAAATGCATGTCAATACGTGTTATTAATAAAATACTGGGGGAAAAAAAATTTGCCACAATAGGGTATTTCTTTATAAAATCAAGGAAAGTGTGTCAAAAGTGTAACCGGTGTAAGGTTTTATCGTTTTTAGGTTGTACTTATCCCTTGGGGCGATCCAGGGGGGCCACTGGCCCTTGATTCAAATCAAAAGGAATTTTTTTGGAGTTTTCCCCCGTTTCTGCTAAAAGGTGGGAAAGTTTGTTAAAAAAGGTTAAAAAATTTTTAAATTTTGGGTTTTTTTTTTTTTACTGTTTTTTAATTTTACAAATTTTTTTGGGAAAAAAAAAAACCCCATGTAAGTAAAAGAAAACCGATGGATTTTAAAAATTTCCCCCCCAAAAATGTCCTTGATTGGAATACACTTTCTTTGGGGGGCTGCAAAGACCCATACTGTCATGGGTTTCTTTCCCCCCGAAGAAACGTCGCGATTGCACATTCTGATTCTACAGGAGCTTCTGTTTTTTTTTTTTTGGTAATTGAGAGTTAATTTTTCCTAGCTTTTTTCTTTAAAGGGGGTGCACCCCCCCCCGGTGCTTTTGTTTTTTTTCAAATTTTGTTTCCTTTAATTTTGCCTCGGGGGGTTTTTGACCCCTTTTTGGGTTTTAAAGATTATGTAAATTCAGCAAGGAGCGGTTTGAGAACTTTAAAGCTAAGAGTTCATTAGTTTTTTTTTCTTTTTATAGCTTATAGTTAATTTGAGACCTTAGGTTTTCCCCATGTGTGGATGTTGTTGTAAAACTTTTTTTACTTTTTTCCCCTTTTCTTTTTGGGTTTTTCTTTTTTTTTTCATTATCCGTACCTTTTTTTTCCCCCTTTTGGGGGGATTAGGGCCCCTTTTTAGACTAGAATAAGTTGGCAGGGTTTTAAAGGGGGAAAGGGGGTTTTCGCTGGTTTGGCCCGGGGCCTCTTTTCCCTTTTTAAAAGTCCCCCAGGGAGGGATTTTTTGGGGCCCCCGTTCAGGGTCACTTTTGCCCCCGGGGCACCCTTACCCCAGGGCAGTGTTAACGGTTCCCTATGGCCCCAAAGGACATTGTCAGGTAATTCTTTTTTTATAAATATGCCCCATGTTTTTTTGTATGTTTCCCCCTTTTATAAAATTTGAATTTCATATAATTATCTGCTATACGCCCTGACTTTTTTCCCCCCCCCAAAAACAAAGTTTCCCCCCCTGTTTTGGGCCATTTTTTCCCCGCTGGCCCACATTGCAGGGGTTTGTCCATGGAATTTGCAGACTTAAACCAAGGTTTTTTTCCCCCCCCAGACAAACGATTTTGCCCCCCCGGGTTGCTCTCCCGGACGGTTCCTGGGGGGCGGGACAAATTTTTTTTTTCCCCGGAGGCATGTAAATTGTCTTTGGCTGCGGCCCGGTCGGGGGGGAGTGAAGAGCAGGGGGGGGGAATTGTTTTTCTCGCTTTTAAAAAAGGGGGCCCCAATTTTTGGGGTTCTCTATTCCCCCGGTTTCCCCCGATCTCCATCAGGGATTTTTTTTTTTATTCCCGGGGGGTTTTCTGGTATATGTTGCCATCTTTTTTCCCCCTTGCTAAACAAAGTTACGAAAAAATGGGGGGGGGGAAAATTTTCGTCCCGGGGAATATTTTTTGGGGTTTTTCCGTAATGGGCAAAAGATACTCGGGGGGAAATTTTGCCCCCCTTTTGGGCCCCCAGTTTGAAAGGGTTGTTGCCAAATTTTAAAAAGATGTGTTGGCTCTTTTGATTCTCTCCTTTTGGAGGGCTGTTTGGGGCCCGTTTTTCGCATTGATAGACATTTGGGGGAGACGGGGAAAAAATTTCCCCCCCCCTGTGCCCCCACCAAATACAAAACCCCCCTTATATGGGTTTTCCCCCTTTTTTGTTTGGGGAAAACCATGCAGTTGGGGGGCCCATCATTTTGAGGGGGGGGAACGGGGGTGCCCCCCGCAAGACAGAAGGTGTTTTTTTTTGCGGGGGAGGGACATTTTTTTGGGGGGGGTCCCCCCCACCTCTTTGCCCCCCAAAGGGTTAACCGGGGTTTTTTTTTCGCCCCAAAAAACCCCCTTTCTTTTATTGCTGCGGGGGGGGTTTGGGGGGAAAAAGAACTGGGGTTTTTCTGTTTTTCTTGATGTGGGCCCGGGGGGAAATTTTTGGACGTGGGTTTTCCCCCGGGGTTTGGGGTGAAAAAATAGTGTTTTGGGCCCAAAAACCGGCCCTTACTTTTTTTGATTCAGACCTTTGGTAAAAGGGATTTTGGTTAAAAGCTGTTCAAACATAGATTTGAGTAGGGGCAAAAAAAAAGAGCAATTGTTTGTTAGGGGGGGTTTCTACCACTCCATTTTTTTGGGGGGCTTCCTTGGTTGGTTAAAATCCCCGTGATTTTTTGGCAATCGAAAGATTAGCCAGTGGGGTTTTTTTGGCAAGAAAAACTGGAGCACGGTCCCTCGGGGCGGGTTTTTCCTTGGACTTTGCCTCCTTTTTGGAGGACTTTGGGGGGGGATGTTTTTCGAGGAGGGGTTTTAAAGGTTTTCCTCCTCATCGGCATTTGACTGTCAATAAAGTTGCTTCTGTTGCCTTATCTCGTTTTCTTTCCCCGGGGCGGGAGGAGGATGACCGGGTTTTCCCCCTTTCCCCAGGAGGGATTTGGGGCAGTGTATGCTCTGGGGGCTTGAGGGGGGGGTTTTTGGGGGGTCAGGGGGGACGCCCCTGTGGGGGGGCCCCAAAAAATGATAGTTTTCCCGTCGGTTTTAAAAAAGAAAGGGGTTACGGGGAAACCCCCTTTTTTAAAAGGAGGCTGTAGGGGGGGGGTTTTGGGCGGGATCTGAAGGGGAATATCTGGTGTGGTTGTCTACCGGAAAAAATTTTTTAAAAAAAAAAATTCCTCCCGGAGGTTGGGGGCCCAGAAATTTATCGGGCCGACGGGGCAGTTCCCTAAATTTAAACCTGTGGGGATTTCGTTGGGGGGCCCCCCCCTCGTTTAAAAATTTTATAATGTGTTTCACAAGTCATTACTTAAAAAAATATGTGGGACCAGTCATTTCCGACCTCTTTCCTCCTCCCTTTTTTGGGGGTCAAAGATAAAATGGACGGCCTTTCACCAACTCCCCCGGGCAACCCGGTCATGAGGGTCCGGGGCCCCCCCTTTAAAAAGGGGGGGGACTGTCATGGGTGCATCGCCCAAAAATCCCTTTGGGACATTTTTGACTTCTCACAGCCGACTTCGTTTCTTTTTTTTTTGGTAATGGAGGGGGTTTAAAAATTTTTCCCCAGGGTCTTTGTTTAAAGGGTAGGTCCCGGGGGGCCCCCCCCGGCTTTTTTTGATTATGTTCAAAATTTGTTTCCTTTTATTTTCCCCTTTGGGGTTTTTAGCCCGGTTTAAAGCATTCTGTAGTTCAGCAGGGGGGAAAGGGGTTTTTGAAAACCTTTTAAAACTAAAGTTTATTAGTTGTTTTTACTCTTAAGCTTATAGTTAATCTTGAGACCTTTGGGGTTTTTCCCCCCCGTTGTGGTGGTTGTTAAAAACTTTATTTACTTTTTTCCCTCTTTCTTGTTTTTCTTTTTTATTTTTCCCTTTCCCGGGTTATTCCCCTTTGGTGGGATTAGGGGCCTTCTTAGGCTAGAATACAGTTTTGGGGGGGTTGATGGGACAGGGTTTTCGTGGGGGCCTGGACCCCCCTTTCCTTTAACGTACCTCCGGTAAGGGTTAGGGTTTGGACCCCCTTTTGGGGGGGGCTTAGACCCGGGCACCCCTCTCCCGGGCAGTGTTTTAACGGTTCCGTTTTGGCCCATGGACATTGTCAGGGAATTCTATTTTTTTTTTTTTTGCGGGATGTTTTAAAAATTTTGCCCTTTTTAATAGATTACTGAATCACTATATATTATCTGAAAAAAGCGTGCCCTCATGTCCTTGACCAGGGGGTCTTTTCGTCTGTGTCTGCCGTGTCTCCTCATGTATTGGAATTTCCCGCACCCCCCCGGGGGGTAAAAAATTTTTTTGCTTTTACCCTTCTTACCAAACATTCCCCGGGTTTTTAAAATTTTAAATTTTAAATCTTTTTTTTGACCCCAAAAAGTAATTTTTGGGGGAAAATGAATTATTTTTTTCCTCCTCTTGTATAACCCGGACTCGCAAAAACCATCTAAAAAGTCTGTCCAAACCTCCTGTGAAGTTCCATTGAAGGAGAACTCCCCCCCCTTTTGGCAGGATGTTCCACTCATTTTATCACCTCAAAGTCAAAAATTTTTTAAAATTAAACGTATCTTTTCCCCCTTTAGTTTTTTCCATTCTTTCAGTTTCCCCCGGCCCAAAAGGAATAGGGATGCCCCCTTTGCTGTGCATTCCTTCAATATTTTTTAAAAACTTTTAAAGTTCCTCTTTGCCTTTTTTTTTGAAAGCTAAAAATTC
>JARQOD010000002.1:610765810-610849892 GCA_033576555.1 Oophaga sylvatica
TTCAGGTCAGAGGGCGCGATGATGTAGTTAGTGCGCGCTGCGCCCTCTACCTGAGCACTCACAGACAGAGGACCCGGAAGACAGCGGCGCACAGCGGTGGACCGGGGACAGGTGAATATCTCAGGTGCCGGATCACTGAGCGAGTGGTGACACTGGCACCTGTCCTCCAAAGCACGCCGGTGTCCCCGCCTGCTCAGGACACCGGCACCTGGCCCCCAGCGATGAGAGGTGAGTATGTAATTTTTTTTTTATTTGCAGCAGCAGCAGCATATGGGGCCTATACTATGGAGCATTTTATGGGGCAGCATATGGGGCATAATCTATGGAGCATTTTATGGGGCATAATCTATGGAGCATTTTATGGGCCATAATCTATGGAGCATTTTATGGGGCATAATCTATGGAGCATTTTATGGGCCATAATCTATGGAGCATTTTATGGGCCATAACCTTTATGGAGCATCTTATGGGGCCATTATTAACCTTTGTGCTGCATTATATGGGGCATAATCTATGGAGCATCTTATGGGGCCATTATTAACCTTTGTGCAGCATTATATGGGGCATATTTTGTATGGAGCATCTTATATGCCATCATGAACTGTATGGAGCATTATATGGGGCTCCTGATTCAATATAGATATTCAAAAACATTTAACCTACTGATGTCTCAATTAATTTTACTTTTATTGGTATCTATTTTTATTTTTGAAATTTACCAGTAGCTGCTGCATTTTCAACCCTAGGCTTTTACGCGAGTCAATAAGTTTTCCGAGTTTTTTGTGGCAAAATTAGGGGGGTCAACTTATACTCGGGTCGGCTTATACACGAGTATATACGGGAGGTTTCACTTTTTTGTCTTTCCATAGAAAGTGAAAACTATTTCCGGTGACTACCTCTTGAAGCTCATCAAGAGAATGCCAAGAGTGTGCAAAGCAGTCATCAAAGGAAAAGGTGGCTACTTTGAAGACCATAGAATATAAGAAATATTTTCAGTAGTCTCACATTTTTTTGTTAAGTATATACAGTACTTCCACATGTGTTAATTCATAGTTTTGATGCAGTCAGTGTGAATTTACAATTTTGAGGCTAAGTGCACACGTTCAGGAATATTTGCGTTTTTTTCGCGTTTTTTCCGCGATTTTCCGCGGTAAAAATGCGAAAAAAACGCAAGCATTAAGCATCCTATACATGTTAATTGATTCCGCATGTTTTGGCCACATGTTGCGTTTTTTTCCGCAAAAAAAACGCTTTGCGGAAAAAATAGCAACATGTTCATTAATTTTGCGGAATGTAAGCGGTTCATGTGCGATGGTACCCAGGGCCTGGAGGAGAGGAGACTCTCCTCCAGGCCCTGGGTACCATATCCCTGGTAAAACAATAATTAAAATAAAAAATAATGATATTCTCACCTTCCGGTGGCCCCGCAGCCTTCCCGCCTTCAGCGACGCTCCCGGTCCCAAGAGTCCTTTGCGAGAATCACCCAGATGGCGTAGCGGTCTCGCATGATGCTACGTCATCGGGGTGATTTGTCGCAAAGGACTCCTGGGAACGGGAGTTGCCAGGAGCGTCTCTGAAGGCGGGAAAGCTGCGGGGGCCGCCGGAAGGTGAGAATATCATTATTTATTTTTTTTTTATTATTTTTACATTAGATCTTTTTACTATTGATGCGACATAGGCGGCATCAATAGTAAAAAGTTGGTCACACTTGTCAAACACTATGTTTGACTCGTGTGACCAACCTGTCAATCAGTTATCCAAGCGATGCTCCAGATCGCTAGGAAAACGCTAGCATTCTGCAAGCTAATTACGCTTGCAAAACGCTAGTTTCTGGCGGGAATACGCATAAAAAAAATGCGTATTTCCCGCGGGAGAAGTGCGGGATTGCCGCGGAAATTTCCGCGGCAATTCCGGAACGTGTGAACTTAGCCTCACAGTCATGAAAATATAAAAACATCTTTAAATGAGAAGGTGTGTCCAAAATTTTGGTCTGTACTATATATATATATATATGTATATATATATATATATTGTGACAGGTTCTCTGGCAATGTAATGTATGCGAGAGGGAATATGTATCACAAAGATTAGATTGCTATCTTCCGTGATGTGAAAAAGAAGTTTCTCTCCATCATGTTATGTGCTGAGAGAGGTTAATCTGCCATGAGAGGGTTGGCTTTTTTGTGAGTGGCTGAAAGAGATGGGCGGGACAGCCACTCACCATAATCCCTCCCCATGGGTGTGGTTCGACAAGTTAAATGTCTGACCACTGAGTTTTTTTTGTCTGTGGATCTGAAGTCAGGAAGATCCAGAGAAGAGTTTATGTGCAACTGTTCCGCACTCTGTTGATTGGACCCTGAGCAGGTGGATCCCCGCAGGCATATGGACTGTGCTATACAGTATCTTTTGTTTTCCCGTTTTGCTAGAAAATGCCATGTTTGTGTTTTTGAACCCTGCTCTGGTTTATGCCGTGCTTGAATAAACCAGCAGAAGAACTCTTCTTGTGTCTACCTCTGTGAGTAGCTGAGTCAGTCACATTACCACAGTATATATACATATATACACATATATATATAAGTTTAGCATTGCCGTAATCAACATTGACTTGAAGAACTAAGCTTTAACACTCAATGAACACTGTAAAAGATGAAACCCACAAAACTACAGTGGAAAAGCATTTTTTATATTCACTTTTTTATCCCACTTGGAATTTTAATCTACATTTTTCCTATACATCTATAATAAAGTGAATGGTGTCATTTAAAACTACATATCATTTCACATAAAAACAAGGCCTTGTATGGCTATGTTGAAAAAATATAAAGTTTTGTATGGCTCTTAGGAAATATTGTGGGAAACAACGGAAAGATGGCGAAATATTGAAGCGAGCAAAGCTAATTTTTTTTCTGTTTTCATTGCCCCAGTTACATCATTTGACTAGTCAAAATGAATTTATATTACACCCTAAACTGATACAAACAATGCCCAAAGATATCAGTCACTATATAAAATAATTAGGGACACTATGTAATGATGGGTGGTGCTATACTTATTAAGGGAGGACGCTACGAAATAATGCAGGGTGCTATACACAATAAGGGAGAAGATTGCATTAGCAGACACCACTATACATAATACAGTCATGGCCAAAAGTTTTGAGAATGACACAAATATATTTTCACATGATCTGCTGCCCTCTGGTTTTTATGTGTGTGTTTGACAGATGTTTTTATCACAGACAGATATATAATTGCAAACATATGAGTAACAAAAGCTTATATTGACAGTTAGGGCTCATACTCACTGGCTGGAAAAAAATCGGTCCGTTTTCTGCAGGAAAAAAACGGTACATTTGTTGTAAAAAGACATGCGATTTTGATGCGATTTTAAATCGCACCTTTCGTTTTCCATCAGTTTTCCATCAGTTTTCCATCTGTATGCAATGCGATTTTAACATGAAATTTTACATAGAGCAGTTATCTCTATGTAAAAAGTCATGTAAAAATCACATTGTAACCAAAAAATTTACACAAAAAGCAAATAATTATATATATATATATATAATATATACATAGGTCATAAACTTCTACATAGTATAATAGCCGCTAATTCATCCCTGGCATTACTGTAAAATCACACTGACAGCTTTAATAAAGAATAGAAACAATACATATACACACATAGAATACATATATATATATATATATGTGTAATTGTGACATATATATATACATATATTTATAGTTCATACACTTCTACATACTGTAATAGCTGCTAAATCAATTGCCGGCTTTTGTGAAATCACAAAAGCCGACATGAAATGATACATTGTTTCCACACAGTTAACCATGTCATTTCATGTATTTTGATATATGGTTTTAACTTACAATTACATAAGTGTATTTGTGCAAAATTTCAGACATGAAGGGGTTAATTAAAGGTGTAAATTCGTTGAAAAAAAATGCGTGGGCTCCCGCTGTATTTTCTCCACCAGACAGACAAAGCAAGCGAGTGGGGGCAGATAATAATAGCCTAGGGAGGGTACATTTTTTTGTGCCCCCCTGGCTAATAACATCTGCCCCAGACACCCCAGAAAGGGCAAATCTCTAATTAGATTTGCCCTTTCTGGCACTTTGCCTGTCTATTCCCATTGCCCTGTAGCGGTGGCGAATGGGTTAATAAGGGGTTAAAGCCACCTTGCAATTGAAAGGTGACTGTAAGCCAGGTTAATAATTGAGAGCTGTCAATTAGACAACTATCAATTATTAATCCTATTGAAGTAAATAAAAAAACACACACACACTTTAAGAATAAATAATTTTAATGAAATAAAAACACATTTTTTTGACCATCTTTTATTTTACTCTTAATCCGTGCGAAGCCCTTGATCTCCTAAAATAAATATAAAATAATAAAACAACATTATTCTTACCTATCTGGCGATCTGTCACGTCCCACGATGTAATCCTTCACAAAGGGTTAACTAGCAATCAGCTAAGCAGCACAAGTAATCCTGCGTGCTCAGCTGATAGCTCCTGAATGAATGAGCTTATCTCCTGCCGACAGGAGAGGATGTGATTAATGAATGAAGCTTCATTGATTGTATCCCACTTTCACTTTAGGTCAGGTCACTGAAGTGAAAGTGGCAATAAATCAATTAAGCTCCATTCATTAATCTCTTCCTCTCCTTTCGCTGGGAGAGTAACTTATTCATTCAGGGGGTTACAGCTCGGAGACAGCATTAGCTCTCTGCTTACTGTAACCTGTTAACCCTTTCTGATGGATTACACCGTGGGACCTGACTGTACATCGGATTGGTAAGAATAATTTTGCTTTTTTATTTTATTTTTATTACAGGAAATGGTTTTAGCAGGAAAATAAAATATGGTCAAAAACTGTGTGATTATTTAATTAAACTTCTTTTTTATTAAACTGTGTGTGTTTGATTTTTCTTTCATACAATAGGATTAATAATTGATAGTTGTCTAATTGACAGCTCTCAATTATTAACCTGGCTTACAGTCACCTTTCAATTGCAAGGTGGCTTTAACCCCTTATTAACCCATTCGCCACCGCTACAGGGCAATGGGAATAGACAGGCAAAGTGCCAGAAAGGGCAAATCTAATTAGAGATTTGCCCTTTCTGGGGTGTCTGGGGGCAGATTTTATTAGCCAGGGGGGCACAAAAAAAATGTACCCTCCCTAGGCTATTATTATCTGCCCCCACTCGCTTGCTTTGTCTGTCTGGTGGAGAAAATACAGCGGGAGCCCACACATTTTTTTTCAACGAATTTACACCTTTAATTAACCCCCACATGTCTGAAATTTTGCACACATATACTTATGTAATTGTAACTTAAAACCATATATCAAAATACATGAAATGACATGGTTAACTGTGTGGAAACAATGTATCATTTCATGTCGGGTCTGTGATTTCACAAAAGCCGGCAATTGAATTAGCGGCTATTACAGTATATAGAAGTGTATGAACTATAAATATATATATATGTATGTGTCACAATGACATGTGATATATATATATATATATACATATATATATATATATGTATTCTATGTGTATGTATCTAGTGTATTGTGAGCTGTCAGTGTGATTTTACAGTAGCCGGGGATGATTTGCCGGCTTTTCAAAGGAGACTGGTGCATATAAATCGGACAGCACGTGCATGGTGCGAGTGCTGTGTGTTTTTTAATCGCACCCATTGACTTGCATTGGCGATTATCATGCAAAAATCGCATCAAATCGCAGCATGCTGCGATTTTTTTTCTCACACCAATATCTGATGAGAAAAAAATCGCTAATGAAAACTCACCCATTGACTAACATTGGTCAGATTTGAATCCGATTTTTTTTCGTCTGATTTTCATCCGTTTTCGGCGCCAGTGAGTATGAGGCCTTAGAATGAGTTAATGCAGCAAGTCAATATTTGCAGTGTTGACCCTTCTTCTTCAGGACCTCTGCAATTCTCCCTGGCATGCTCTCAATCAACATCTGGACCAAATCCTGACTGATAGCAGTCCATTCTTGCACAATCAATGCTTTCATTTTGTCAGAATTTTTAGGTTTTTGTTTGTCCACCCGTCTTTTGATGATTGACCACAAGTTCTCAATGGGATTAAGATCTGGGGAGTTTCCAGGCCACTGCCTGTACCTTTTGCAGAATATCAGTCTGTCCATGATGTTTTTTCTGGAGAGAAGTGGCTTCTTTGCTGCCCTCCTTGAGACCAGGCCTTGCTCCAAGAGTCTCTGCCTCACAGTGCGTGCAGATGCACTCACACCTGCCTGCTGCCATTCCTGAGCAAGCTCGGCACTGCTGGTAGCCCGATCCCGCAGCTGAAACACTTTTAAGAGACGGTCCTGGCGCTTGCTGATCTTTTTTGGGCGCCATGGAGCCTTTTTGGCAACAATGGAACCTCTCTCCTTGAAGTTCTTGATGATGCGATAGATTGTTGACTGAGGTGCAATCTTTCTAGCTGCGATACTCTTCCCTGTTAGGCCATTTTTGTGCATTGCAATGATGACTGCACGTGTTTCTTTAGAGATAACCATGGTTAACAGAAGAGAAACAATGATGCCAAGCACAGCCTCCTTTTAAAGTGTCCAGTGGTGTCATTCTTACTTAATCATGACAGATTGATCTCCAGCCATGTTCTCATCAACACCCACACCTGTGTTAATGGAGCAATCACTGAAAAGAGGTTAGCTGGTCCTTTTAAGGCAGGGCTGCAATGATGTTGAAATGTGTTTTGGGGGATAAAGTTCATTTTCTAGCCAAATATTGACTTTGCAAGTAATTGCTGTTAAGCTGATCACTCTTTATAACATTCTGGAGTATATGCAAATTGCCATTAGAAAAAGTGAAGCAGTAGACTTTGTAAAAATTAATATTTGTGTCATTCTCAAAACTTTTGGCCATGACTGTAAGGGAGAACATTATATAATATTGGACCGTGCTACACATAATAAGGGTGGAGACAAGAATAACAGCACTATAAATAATAAGGAAGAGACTATGTGACAGTAGATGACACTATACAAGAAAAAGTGAATCATGTAACAATGAATCACAGTACTGCAAAGTGACCATTTAACCTGAAAAGAAGTGTGTAACACCTCAAGCCTCCTAGGACTGTATCTAAACTCTTTCAAAATCTTTAACACAAAGATGGCAATAACAATGTCACAGTGACCTCACCATAGAAATGGATGGTAAACGGTAGTAACTAACAGCTCTTTTAATCACACAGTGCACTGTCAGACTTCTCATGTCTTTGAAATAAAAAAAATGGTCAAAATGTATCCTCTTAGTCATTTGTAATTAAACAAACTTTTAGTCACAGATTGTGATTGCACAGTCTGCAAAAAATATGCTGTGTGTACTCTGCACCCATATCTGTGGGAGTACTAACCTTTAAGCCACTGTGTGTACTCTGAACTCCGTGCCAGTGGGAGTACTGGCCTTTAAGCCACTGTGTGTACTGTGCACCCCCCTGCTTGTGGGAGAACTGTCCATAAGCTGCTGTTTGTATGCTGCATCCATATCTGTGGGAGTACTGTCCTTTAAGCCACTGTGTGTACTCTGTACCCCCCACCTGGGGGAGTACTGTTCTTTAAGCTGCTGTGTGTACTCTACCCCCCTCCACCTGTGGGAGTACTGTCCTTAAGCTGCTGAGTGTACTCTGCACCCCCCACTGTGGGAGTTCTGTTCTTTATGCTGCTGTGGGTACTCTGCACTCCCCACCTGTGGGAGTACGGTCCTTTAATAAGCTGTGTGTACTCTGCACAAATATCTGTGGGAGCACTGTCCTTTAAGCTGCTATGTGCACTCCTCACCCTCACGCCTGTGGGAGTACTATCTTTTAACAAGCTGGGTCTACTCTGCACCCATATCTGTGAGAGTACTGTTCTTTAAACCGCTGTGTGTACTCTGCATCCCCTGCCCAGGGAAGTAGTGTCCTTTAAGCCAATTTGTGTATTCTGCATGTGTGTGTGTTTTTTAGTAGGCTTGGAAATAAATAATTCGCGTCAGCTGTCTCATTGCCCTTTCTATGCCCCAAAAATAATTTTTCAGAACTAGTGTGTGTTTTTTAGTAGTCTAGGAAATAAATATTTGGCATCAATCATCTTGTTGCCATTTCTAGGCTCTAATTTTTTTTACCAGATTGGTGTGTGTTTTTTAGTAGTTTGGGAAATAAATAGTTGGCATCAATCATCTTGTTGCCATTTTTAGGCAGAAATAAAACTTTTTCAGTAGCACTATGTGTTTTCAACTACTGTTGCAAGAATTAACAAAGCAGAAAAGGGGCAGCAGTACTTACCTGCCCAGGTCTCCGAACAAATGCACTCTCAGGATGCAGCAAACCCATGTAGTAAAGATGGTGGCAACACAGTTGCAAAATATTGATAAGACAACCACTCACAGCCTACCAATTCATGGAGACGGTGATTTCTTAGTATATGATAGCACAAATGCAGCTTGTATAGGGCACTGTTCAAATGCAGGTAATGCACAGTATCTTGTTTTCAGACTATTGGTCATGCCCATACTATTAGATCAAGCGGGCTGTACAGCACTATCTAAATGCATCTCATATGAACAGATACCCCAGTTTACAAGACCAAAAATTCTGGGCTTGCCTGCACTCTGAATAATAAAGTGCAGAAAATACATATAAATATGTGAGGTATTGGTCGATATTTTGGCCAAGATATGTAAGCTCGCAACCTGTATCAAGGGTCCTCACACTTGCGAGTCCTAACACTATATTTGATAGCAAAGCCACAAAACCAGGACCACCACCCCTACCATTGTCACTGAGCATCTCCACATCATCCATGGAAGTTTTCAGCTTTCGATCCCTAAAAATTCTCAATAGAAAGAGGAGTTACTGCCCTAGCTTCCAATGAGCCATAGTCCTGAATGACAGCATTTCCAAATTACTGGCCTTTGAAATGCTGCCATTCCAGCTGGTGAAGACTAACAGTTTTAAAAACTGATGGCGGTGGTTGTCCCGCAGTACTTGTACCCAGCCGCCACTGCGTCTCTAGGTGGGTCAACACTACCATGCACAAACATGTCGCGGACCAAATCAGGTGTGCACTGCACAATGGCATCAGTGGCACGATCAACATAACTACCAATACGTGGACCAATAAACACGTCAAGGGATGTTACATCTCCCTAACTGCCCACTGGGTGAATGTGGTGGTTGCTGAGACAGAGGGAAAATGCGTTCTAGCTCATGTCCTACCAGCATCTAGGATTGCTGTACTTTTATCTGTCCAGGTTTCCTCCTCCTCCTCCTACTATTCTTCCTCCACCATTCCAAATTGAAAGAGACAAAGGCTTGAGGGCACTATCAGATTTTTTTTATATATATGGGGATCGTCAACCACACACATATAATTATGAACACCAAAAGCTAGAAAAAGATGTGTGTATAAGGGCGCGATCAACCCAAAAATAATAACCACAATATTTCAAAAAATAAATATAAATTTTTAACACACAAAAGATACAAAAAGTGACATTAAATTTTTAAAAACATTTAAAAAGGCCAGAACAATTGGCCACATTTTGACACCAAAAAGGTCTCATAATGAAGACCTAATGCTCACCTCCTCCATTGTGCTAGGCAAAAAAGGATTATACACACATCCTCCACCATTCCGTCACAACCAACCGAAGATGTGCACAACCAACTTAAGTACAGCCAGAGGGAAACAACAGCAGGCTGTTCTTAAGCTCCTCTGTTTGGGGCACAAATCCCACAATGTGCAGGAGCTGTGGACCGGGATCAAACAGCAGACAGATGAATTTTTGGTGCCGGTGAACCTCTAGCCCGGCATGGTGGTGTGCAATAATGGGCAAAATTTCATAGCAGCTTTGAGCCTTGCCAGTTTGATGCACACCTCTTGCCTCGCACATGTGCTGAACTTGGTGGTGCAGAGCTTCCTGAAAAACTGCCCTCATTGTCGGAGCTGCTGAAAGTGTCGGAAGTGTGTGCACACTTTCGGCATTGTCAGCCTGCTGCTGCTTGCCTGTCTGTGCTGCAGTGTTACTTCTACCTTCCTGCTCAACTACTGATATGGGAAGCACTAACAAGGTGGAACGCCACCTTGCATATGCTGGAGAGACTGTGCGAGCAGCAGCAGGCAATAGTGTAGTTTCAGCTGCAGCATTGCACACAAGAGTCACTCTGTGGAACACCACCACTTTACCACCAATGAGTGGGCCTCCATGAGGGATCGCTTGTGCCAGTGCCGAATTGTGCTGCTTTGAATATTCCACCAATATGGCCAGCTCTGATGAGACCATCATGAGCGTTAATATACCACTTATATGACTGCTGGAAAAAACAATTCAGGCCATGATGGATGAGGTGGTGGCACATGAGGAATAGGAGCAGGAGGGGAGCAGACACAATTCACAGCATTATCAGGCCTGTCATCCACTCATGACTCGGAGGGTGGGTTACTGGCCCAACTTTGACCAGGTACCCATTTGTACAGACAGTTTGAGAGGATTATGAGGAGATGATGGGGAGGAGGAACAACCGTGTTCACATCATGATGGCTCTCAGATCAGCTCTCAGGCATCACTGGAGCATGGCTGGGGGGATACAGAGTGCCCAGCTTGTCGCTGCCTCTGTGAAGCCTGGCACACATGAGCTAATACATGCTTCAGTGCTTGCGCAATGACCGCAGAGTTGCCCATATTGTTACCAGTGCAGATTACTGGGAGGCCACCCTACTGGTTTCCCGCTACAAGGACAACGTACCATCATTACTTCCGCCATTGGTGACGGATCGCAAATGCATGAATGCAAGCACATGCTGGTAGAAAAACTAATGGCTTTCCCACCTGACAGTGGGTGCACAGTTAAATAGCCAAAAAACCTGTGTTGGCTATCTCTTCCTACATTACCACCTACACCACCACGTCCACCTCCTCCTCCAATTTAACTCTGCCCACTGGTTGTAGCTTATTGTTTTTTTGGGTTCATTCTATGTTCTTTGAAGTTAGGTCCCTAAAAAAAAAGAAAAATAAACTGTTTTGTTACTCCTACCTTGCCTCTTTCACCCAAACTGCCACATTCACGTCTTCCTCCACTTGGACCTATACCTCGTTCTAGATAGCAACATTTAGTTTTTTAAATTCTAGGTTGTTTTAAGTGCGTTACATAAAAGAATAAAGAAAAAAAACATGAAAAAATAAAAAAATACATAAAAATAACAATAAAAAATAAAAAAAATGAAAAAAATGTTGGATTACTCCTCCCTTGCCTCTTCCACTCATATCAACACATTCATCTCTTCCTCCATTTGGACGTACGCCTGGTTCTAGATAGCTAGTTTAGTTTTGTAAATTGTAGGTTATTTAAGTCAGTTCCATAACAAAAATGAAAAAAGTCTGAAAAAGTAAAAAGCGACAAAATAATGTTGTATTACTCCTCCCTTGAATCTTTATTTTATTTAGTTATATAGCACCATTAATTCCCCAGCTTTTTACAGACATTATCAGCACTGTCCCCATTTGGGTTCACAATCTATTTTCCCTATCAGTATGTCTTTGGAGCGTAGGAGGAAACCGGAGGAAACCCACACAAACATGGGAAGAAGATAAAAACTCCTTGAAAATGTTGTCCTTGGTTGGATTTGAACACAGGACCCCAGTGCTGCAAAGCTGCAGTGCTAACCACTGAGCCACAGTGCTTCCCTGCTGCTTGCACCTATACTGCCAGGTCCACCGCCTCCTCCGCTTAAACCTGTTCCTCCTGGATCAAGATTCTTATATTTTACTTCTGCTCTGCTTAGCGTAGGAAAAGGATGCAACTGTAGTGAGGGACAGTGTTAGGTTTTGTGTGTGCGCAGTTTTTTAAAAACACTATGTCTACTGTGCACCCGTATCAGTCATAGTACCATGCATAACCAAAAGTTTTAATAATCTTCAACTGTGTCTGTAGGAGTGATGTGCTTTTAAACATATTTTTCTACTCTTATGCAATCATGTCTGTGATAGTACTGTCCAAAAAGCTGCTGTGTGGATTCTTAACCACTTATCTGTGCATGTACTTTGGCAAAAGCCACTGTGTATTGTTTAACACATATCTCTGGAAGTACTGTGCCTTTAAGCGCTGTGTGTACTCTGCAACCCTGCTTGTGGGGGTTCTGTGCCCCGTTGTCTTGGTGTGAAATTTTTAATCAACTTTCTGAAGAAAATGTGAAAACCTGCTCTGTGGGTGAAATTTGTTATCAGCTTCTGTGGCTGAAATGTGGAAACATGCTCTGTGGATGAAATTTGTTATCAGTTTCTGTGGCTGAAATGTGGAAACATGCTCTGTGGGTGAAATTTGTTATTAGCTTCTGTAGGGGTTACTGCGTCCAAAAGCCTATGTGTACTCTGCAGCCATGTCTCTACGAGTAGTGTGCCTAAAAAATAATTTTACTCAACCTTTATGGTCCGGCCTAATGCTCATTCAAGGATTTAACTACTCATTCCAATTGCATAGCCTCTAAAGTATGGATGGCTATTCTGTCTTGCAACGTCAACTGCTGACTCACTTGAGAAGTGGTTAATTTGCTTGACTGCTGCCTTCCTTGGATGTGGTACACGTTTATCAGGCTACTTTACTGGAATACAACCCTGATTCTCCATTACCGGTGTGTAGTCTGCAACCTCACCTGTGAGCAGTTTGAGATTGGATGTCTGAGAGTGCCTCCAGCTCTTTCACTTTGTGTTCCACTGGGTCCCCTCTTAATCATGGCCCCTGTTCAAACAAACAAGAAAATAGAAATGGAGTACAATTCCATTATCCCTAGCTGGAGTATTCAAGCATGGTTGCCTGATTTGAACTCTTATTTTTTCAATGAAAAGACTTCGTGTCCCCAGGACCCTAAAGCAACAGCATTGGGGAGGCATCCCAAGATAAATGGACTAGGACTGGCAGTAACAAGCCTCTCGGAGGCCCACCAGCTGTATCCAGAATCAAACTGAGCTTTTGATTTGCAGCTGCTTGTACGCTACTGGAGGTGAAATTTTAGCGCTGTGGGGGAAATGTGAAAACATGCTCTGTGGGTGAAATTTTTAATAAGATTCTGTGAGGGTACTCTGGACCATGGTCTGATGGTGAAATTTTTAAATAGATTCTATGGGGTACTGTGGCCCATGCTGTATGGGTGAAATTTTTAACTGGACTTCTGCTAGAAAGCCTTGCCAGCTCGATCCACGATCATTCTACAAGCTTTTCATTGGTGGCATTTGTAATATACACTACTGGAGCAGCCATTTTGAGCTGTGGTAGTACTGTGCCTCATTGTCTGAGTGTGAAATTTTTAATCAGCTTTCTCAGAAAAATGTGAAAACCTGTTCTGTGGGTGAAATTTACTGTAGTCTTATGTGAGGGTATTCTTCCCCAAGCTAGCACCGGCAATTTTGCTCTATATTGGTGTGACATGTATGGATATAAAATTTGATTAACAATACAACTGCACAAAAAATTACAACACACACACTTTACATGGTAGAAACTTACAGTTAAAGGGAACCTGTTACCATGAAAATGCAGATCACATGTTACAGAGCAGGGGGAGCTGAGTGGGATAATATATAGTTTTGTGAGAAAAGATTCCATATAACCTGAGTTTTTATAATTTTATCCTCTGCTCTTTCGGGGATCTTTGGTCCAGTGGGCGGTCCTATCAGTGACTGACAGCTTGCTTAGTATAAGTGTGCGTACAGAGATCACTGTCAGTCACTGATAGGACCGCCCACTGGACTGAAAATCCCAGAAAGAGCAGAGGATAAAATGATGAAAACAAAGGTTATATGGAATCTTTTCTCACAAAACTATATATTATTCCACTCAGCTCCTCCTGCTCTATTACATGAGTTCTGCAGATTGAGCTGCATTTTCATGGTGACAGGTTCCATTTAAATGTCTCAAATATGGAAAATTTTGTTTTCTATTCTTAAACAATTATTCCCCCTTTCACAAAAGTATTGTACAAGGAGCACAGAAACCCAGTACAGTTGCTAGTGACAAACAGACATGCTGTTTTTGACTAACAGTGACATAAAAAACATTTAGCGTCGACATGTTCTACAGCATTACAAACCAGTGGGGACATATACAAACTACATAAGGCATTACACACCAATACATTTTTCAAACAAGAGGAGCTGCTCGCAATCTTACAAATTCTGAATCTATGCTAGACTCAAATGGCGTCCAATGGTAGTCTGGTTTCCAGACTTCAGGCTCCTTTGTGGCACAAAGGCAGACATCAGCAACAAAGGCATGTCTTAGTTGAGTAGATATGTGTTACGCTCATGCCCTAACTGGTGGGCGTGAGCCAGGGGTTTGTGGCCCCACTGAGCCACAAACCAGACTACCCTGGAAGGGGCGTGACTAGGACAGCTGCCTTGGTTTTCACTGGAGCCTCTGATGGTGAGGTCAGGCTTGTGCAGCAGGTAGCTGCCAGGTGCCACTCCAGAGTGGTGTCTGGTTGTGGCTGCTGATCCCACTTGGGGAGATGGTGGCACGGCTGAGACACTGGCAGGCGGGCATGGCAAAGATACGAACAGGCACGGCTGAGACCCAGGGTAGGTAGGCACGGCTGGGACACGGGGCAGGCAGGCACGACTGAGACACGGGGCAGGCAGGCACGGCTGAGACTCAGCAGGCAGGCACGGCTGAGACACAGGGCTGGCAGGCACGGCTGGGACACAGGGCTGGCAGGCACGGCTGAGACACAGGGCTGGCAGGCACGGCTGAGACACAGGGCTGGCAGGCACGGCTGAGACACAGGGCTGGCAGGCACGGCTGAGACACAGGGCTGGCACGCACGGCTGAGACACAGGGCTGGCACGCACGGCTGAGACACAGGGCTGGCACGCACGGCTGAGACACAGGGCTGGCACGCACGGCTGAGACACAGGGCTGGCACGCACGGCTGAGACACAGGGCTGGCACGCACGGCTGAGACACAGGGCTGGCACGCACGGCTGAGACACAGGGCTGGCACGCACGGCTGAGACACAGGGCTGGCAAGCACGGCTGAGACACAGGGATGGCACGCACGGCTGAGACACAGGGATGGCACGCACGGCTGAGACACAGGGATGGCACGCACGGCTGAGACACAGGGATGGCACGCACGGCTGAGACACAGGGATGGCACGCACGGCTGAGACACAGGGATGGCACGCACGGCTGAGACACAGGGATGGCACGCACGGCTGAGACACAGGGATGGCACGCACGGCTGAGACACAGGGATGGCACGCACGGCTGAGACACAGGGATGGCACGCACGGCTGAGACACAGGGATGGCACGCACGGCTGAGACACAGGGATGGCACGCACGGCTGAGACACAGGGATGGCACGCACGGCTGAGACACACAGGGCTGGCAGGCACGGCTGAGACACAAGGTAAGGTCCTGTTCACACAGCAAGTGCTGGTACTGGAACTGACTGGAAGGAATGGTGTATGGAGGAACAGGTAGAGACCTGTTCACACAGCAAATGCAAATACTGGAACTGACTGGAAGGAATGGTGTATGGAGGAACAAGTAGAGAGAGACCTGTTCACACAGCAAATGCAGGAACTGATACTGACTGGATGGAATAGTATATGGAGAAACAGGTAGAGACCTATTCACACAGCAAATGCAGATACTGGAAGGAATTTCATATGGAGGATAGAGACCTGTTCACACAGCAAATGCAGAAACTGGAACTGACTGGAAGGATTGGTGTATAGAGGAAAAGGTAGAGACCTGTTCACACAGGAGGAGAACCGCAAGGCTGCGGAGAAGGGCTGTAGAACAGCAAGAGGATCTGCAGCGGCAGGAGCAAAGCAAAGCGGAACCGTTCGCAAGGTATGCGGAGAGGAGCTGCAGCAAGAGTTTCTGCAGCTGCAGGAGTGAAGTAGAGCGGAACCACAAGATATGCGGAGACAAGCTGCAGCAAGAGGTTCTGCAGCTGCAGGAGTGAAGCAGAGTGGAACCGCAAGATATGCAGAGAGGAGCTGCAGCAAGAGATTACTGCAGCGGCAGGAGCAAAGCAGAGTGGAATGGAGCAGAACCGCAGGAGTGCGGACAAGAGGCAGAAAGTGATTCAGAGAGAACACAAGGCAAGACACAGCAGGGAAAGAAACCACAGACAGGGAGACTAAGAGACAGAGGTAGGACAGAGTTCTAACAAGGAAATTACACGAGACAAGGTACAGGGACAAAGACACAGGGACCAGGATATTCTGCCTCCTGGAGGGTGGAAAGGACAAGTACAAGACAAGGTAAGGAACAATAGCACAGAGAGAAGCCTCCTGGAGGGTGGACAAACAGATACAAGGCAAACCTAGGAGTGAAGCCTCCAAAGATGGAGGAACACAGAGCAAGACCTGGCAGCTTAGTAGCAAAACACTAACTGAGTTAACACATTGCACAGGCAAGATCCACAGGATGGAGCTGCCCTAAATACTAGGGCTCATGGTGATTGGTCAGGGACAAATTAGACAGGTGCACCCTAACTCCATAAGAACCAGAGAGTTCTGGCGCCACCCCCCTATGTACACAGCCAGGAAACATGCACAGAACAGATAGAAGACAAGAGGCACAAAGCATGGAGCTGGCAGCAGACAGAAATCACAGCAAGACCTGGAGCAGTGAGTATGTTGGTGTGCAGGAGATGGGAGGTCATGCAGTGATGCCAGCAGGGTTGTTACAATATGTCAAGCATTCGGGTGGGGTGACATTAGAGATTAGACAGTGAGAATTTTTTTTTATTAAAGGTCCAGCATGGCTAGCACCATCTCCCATCTGATGGCACACCATTGACTGTGGATCTACAGGAAGCCACCCTTGGATCCCTGCTCAGTTGTGCAATGCTAGGACAGGTGACCACGTGCGAATGTATCACTGTCCACTGAAGATCAACAAAATTGTGGAGACTGCCAGGCATTGTGGAGACTGCCAGGCCAGCAATTATGTTCGTATTCAAAATTGATTAGCTCCGCTGATTAGCATTTAGGTAGAATGCAGAGATGTCAACCTATGAGAGCCCTATCAGGGTGACTCTTGAGTAGCAGGTCGTATTTAACATACATATTTAACATTATATTGTATGTAAATGCAAATAGACCTATTTAAGTACGTTCTATATAGTACAAATGGAAACATCAAGTACTCCGCAAAACATGGTGAAAAACTAAGGGAACTTAGAGAATCTCTACAAAGTATTGGTGCCATCCGGATAAGTGACTTTGATCTAACCTAAACCTCTTCCGAAATGCTGAATTTTTATCTTTTGCTGCAAACGACCGCTTTGTACATAATTCACCCTGCATGAACCAATACATTTATTACTTACAATAAAATTCCCAAAACCAGAACCTCAGTAGTAAACAAGCATCTTCCATATGTTCCAACAAGCCGGGTAATCTGAAAATTGCATCTGGGAACCACACATTTCTGTTCATGACATTCGGCATCTTTGCATTTTTCATAATATTCATCCCCTTGATGAGAAATATTTGTGCACGTGAATATATCTTTCCTTTCCATGTAGGTTATTTCAGATACCAACACCTGGGTATTGCGACTGAATAAACAGTTTCACATTAACTCCTGTGGCTGCGGATGTAGCATTCAGCATATCCAAGTCAAATCCACTTATGATTTGAGCTCAGTTTAGTACCAGAGATTATTTTGTCGGATTGGGTGTGGGGGGCGGGGGATGACGATACAAGCGGCATTCATTACATTTTTTAATAACACATAGAGAGAATAAATCTCGTACTTGCAGATCTACATTTTCAGCCTCCCGTAGACGGCTGTAGGGTGGCGATGCAAATCTGCTCTATTCTTCCACCTCGACTGCAGCGCTCTCCCATGACTTCATAAAGAATGAGAAGTGATGATAATGCACTTTGTAGAGATGCAATTACTTTAAGTATATATTGGGCAGGAAAGATGCAAGCTAATCTTGTTACTCGCCATTTAACGACCAGTGTATTAATCATAGCCATTATACCTTAATGACTGCTGTTTACTGCATTCTGTTTTTTTTTTTTTTTTAATCGGCTGCTATTTATATGAACAATTGCTTTTTCTTTTACTTCTGGATTACATTCGCTCCATAATGCAGTGTTTCCCAAACATGACAAATTCCTAGTTACTGTCTTACGTTTGGGCAGCGCCTTTTTTGATGCCTCCATACAGTGTTCTGGTAATTGACTTCCCCGATATTCTAAGGGATTTTACCACTACCAAGAAGATGGTCTCCATTTCCATCTTTTATTTCTATAAGTCATTAAAGAGATGGGCAGCATGACACATCAGAGGTTAAAACTGGTATACCATGTTGGGGAATGACCAAAGCCAACATCTACACGTAGTTTGTTTGTTCTCCCGATGTTTGAATGTGCCTCCTTATAGTACGCTGGGTTTCTGCCACACACCAAAAATACTGAAAGATTATTGGAGATGTCTAGCACTCACATATTGATGACTTATCAGGGAAATAGGTCATCAATGTGAGATACATGGAGGTCCAACACCTGGCATCTGCACTGATCGCACCTGTCTATCAGCACAGCCCACACACCAACAGGCAGATACTGATAGCAGAGGACCATTGTACTGGATGTGCGCCTGGGCCCCTACCTGTATGCATAAAATAGGTATATACACATTCATATACACATATAATATATACTTTACACACATATACATTATACACAAAATGTATACTTTGTGTTATATTGTTCAGATGATCAGAGTTTGTATTGTTTTGTTTTCACTAGGTGGGGCCAAGTACTGTTGCTTAAAGGGGTGCCAAGCTAGCATTCCAATTTGGTTTCTGTGCATACTGTAGCTGGTTCAGATGGCTACATAGAAAATTGAACCATCCGGGACTGCAACTAGCAAACATAATTTGCTACGTATGCAACTTTGTGTGCTCATCTGCATTGTAGATGGGTGCATGAGCTGCCTAAGGAGAGGCCGGAGACCAGTGGAAACCAGAGGCCGGCATGACAATGGGTTGGAGGGAGTGGGGTGTTTTAGTTACAGAGGGGTGGCCCTGAATTCGGAGATTTATAGGGATAGGAAGGGAGGGGTCCTGCACTATCCCGCTCTCAGTGATCAAGAACAGTTCTGCCCGCCCGCTCTTAAGTTCATATTGATAGCTTGGGACATTTTTGGGTTATAGTTGCGATTGGCGGTTGGGGGGACCATGAAGATGGTTCTAAATTGGTCTGGTGGATCGATTAGGATATGAATTCCTCCATTGGAAAAAATGTTTTTTGATCTGGTGGTTTTTTGGGGGGGCTTATGGCAATGGAGTGTCTGGTCCCTGGAAGTTTAAATGTACATTGGACCCCTTTGGCTTATGGTGCTCCCTAGCCAGTGGGGTAAGGGCTGGGAATAATTATGGTTTATGGGTTATGTTTTGGTAATCACCAGAGTTTGGGAGCTTCAAGGACCCTACCTTTATTATATTAAACTTAAATTTATTATCTGTTTAAAGGCTGATGTGGCCAAAATTATCCAAAATACAATGTCATGGTTTTTATTGGTAAATCTTAAGTGAGGGAAATTTTGTGGTAGGGGACATTAAGGGCTGGGAATGCGGTTATCTCACCTCAGGATAGACAATACCAGTTTCATGTATTGCATGGATTATTCTAGTCCAAAAAATGGACCAAAGTAGTGCATGCTGTGAGTTTCTCCATGCAGACCATAGGTCCAAATTGCCCATATGCACTGGCACCCTTGCTCTAATGAGTCTGTGTGCTATGCAGTGCGTGCCGCACACAGAACAGCATACGGACCATTTATATGCCCGTCAAGGCAAGCCATAATGGAGGGATATGTTAAAGATTTTGCATTGGATCCCAGGAGCTTGGAGTCACACATCTCCATGTTGTCCATTAGTTTCTATCTTTTAGCTGCACCAAAGGCGCACATGATGGTTAAATCCAGTTAACCAGACTCAGGGCTCATGTTCACAATCGTATTTTTGGTCCAAGGTACTATCCGTTAAAAAAATGGATCGCTTTCGGACCAATGTTATTCAATGAGGCAGTGGTGCGGAGTGATTATTTTCACTGACCGAATCAGAGCATGAATGATTTTCCTCCATAAATCGGATGAGACTCGCCCATTCAAGTCTATAGTGCACAAAAAAAAAATGATATCCCATATGGAGCCACATAATAGAATCCATTTTGTATGGATATATTGCAATTCTGTAACAGGAAACTGTAAATTGTCCTGTAAATGATAACTAGCTGCTGCAGTAAAAAAATACATGCTGTATATGGACTACACATGGATTGCACAAGGGCGACAAGTTCTGGCTGGGAGTATGTATATCACATACTTGACCGCCATTCCTGGCTCAGACACCGACGAATACTCGCAGCACACAGTGTTTGCTTTGGGGGATTCATAAGTCTGCTGTCTCATCGAGTGACTGTAGACTTATCATTCTAGACCGAACCGCCCATTTAAAGCAAGCCTGTCACCAAGTTTGGTCGATACAAGTCACGGCCACCGCCTTTCAGGGCTTATCTACAACATTCTGTAATTCTGTTGATAAGCCCCCGATCCGACCTGCAAGAGAAGAAAAATAAATTTTATTATAGTCACCTGCGGGACAGTCCGGTCCGATGGGTGTAGCAGGTCTTGGTCTGGCGCTTCCCATCTTCTTGCGATGCCGCCCTCCTGCTTGCTTCATGGCTCCCCGGCATCGTGCTACTGCGCATCCGTACTTATGTGCCCTGTTGAGGGCCGAGCAAAGTACCGCAGTGCGCAGGAGCCAGGAAAGGTCAGAGAGGCCCAGCGCCTGCACACTGCAGGAATTTGCTCTGATTTCTGGTGCCTGAGAAAACCTCACCTGTGCGCTCCTTACCGACCCTCACTCATGCTGCACCACCACATCTACCAACATCCTGGGGCATTGTACTGGATGTTCCCTTTGGTAGCTGCGTTCATTTCTGGCTACAGAGCACTTCATTGAATTGCTGCCATATCTATATTGTCAGGGGTGGAAATAACAAGAATGATTGCTGAGGCACCGAGGGCTGCCAGCTTTGGCTTAGTAAATGTTTAGAGGCTTTTACACTGATTTAGAAGATTTCTGTCCAAAAAACTTTTTGCCGTTATTCTTAATTTTTAATTTATCAAATTCCATCCTCTCTGACTTGAGGTCTCATCAATTATATCAGTCTTTTTTTAGAATGATATGGACTACAAATATAGGAATCAGACCTAATATACAATTAAAATACATAATGGAGCTTGAAGATACATTTTAAGCATCTAAAAGTAAATCTTGGGTGTTCGGCTCAGTGTTTGAGAGTATTTGTCACCTCTCATCTTAATTGTTTGTATTCCTAAATGAATAAGTATTATAGAGCTCACTATATAGTGGGGAAAAGTATTTACTCAGCCAATAATTGTGCAAGTTCTCCCACTTAAAAAGATGAGAGAGGCCTGTAAATGACATCATAGGTAGACCACAACTATGAGAGTCAACATGAGAAAACAAATCCAGAACATCACCTTGTCTGATTTGGCAAGATTTATTTTACAAATTATGGTGGAAAATAAGTATTTGGTCATTAACAAAAGTTCATCTCAATATTTTGTTATATATCCTTTGTTGGCAATGACAGAGGTCAAACCTTTTCTGTAAGTCTTCACAAGTTTGGCACACACTGTTGGTGGTATGTTGGCCCGTTCCTCCATGCATATGATGTTTTCTATGGGGTTGAGATCTGGAGACTGGCTAGGCCACTCCAGGACCTTCATATGCTTCTTACAAAGCCACTCCTTCGTTGCCCTGGTGGTGTCAGCTCTGATTGGACAGCGTAAGGGTATAAATGGACCCTAAACTAATAATACCCATTAAATTAATAAATTATAAAAATAATTAATCCGAGGAACAGCAAAATGCAAATGTAAAAGAAAAGATTCTCCAGAATTGCTCAGTTATATCGTATACAAGTAATCTATTCATATAATTGCCTTGTAATGTTTTCATTTCCTGTTCTGTCCTGATGTCACCGTATCCCAGAATTCCAAGCAGAGGAAGTTCACCGACCGCCATATTGGTGATGGGTGTCTCAATATGGAAATTGCTGCTGGTACCAACCTATTGCGCGGTTCCACCAGCAGGACACCGTCACACCACACACACACACACACACACACTCTATAAACTGTACGCACCACACACACACACACTCACACTCACACACACACACACACACACACTCACACTGACACTTTCACACTCACACACTCAGTCACACTCACACTCACATTCACACACTCAAACTCAGACTCACACTTACACTCATACACTCTAACACACACACTCACATTCACACTCACACTCACAGACTCAGACACTCACACACTCACACTCACACACTCACATTCACACTCACACACTCACATTCACACTCACACACTCACACTCACACACTCACTCACACTCAGACACTCACACAGCCTCTTGCACGGTACCACCAGCGGACACCGTCGCGAACACGCTCCCGCTGGGATAAGCCGAATGATTCACTGACTACCGCCATCTTTGTAAAGGAGGAGCGCATGCGCAGTTTTAATGTGAACGCCGCTATCTGTCTGCACAAAGATGGTGGTGGTCTGAGTTACTGTGTCTGCGCGAATTCCACGCAGGTGCAGTGAATCATTCGGCTGATCCCGGCGGCAGCTGCTCGATGTGTCTACAGGCAGAGGAAGCCGGTCACATTAAAGGGGTTTTCCCACGAACAAAAGTTAATTTTAAAAATTGTCTGTGTCTGACAGTGTACAGAGCATACCACATCTCCTGGGCAGGCAAGGAAGCAAAAGACAATACTGACATTACAGCAGGGGATCACAGTGGATTCATTTTGTGAGGTAAAATATTTCACTGACTGTTTTTAAAAAATATTTTACCTCACAAAATGTATCCTCTGCGATCTCGTGTTGTAATGTCGGTATTGTCTTTTGCTTCCTCCCCTGCCCAGGAGCTGTGGTATAGCACATGGGGTACACAGGTCAAAGAAGAGATCACATGAGAGGAGAAGACAGCAGATGGGGGAAAGAGAAAGTGCACAGGGGTGAGAGAGACAGAGCACAGTGGGGAGATAGCTCAAACGGGACAGCACATGAGGAGAGAACACAGCACAGGAAGGAGAGAGACAGCAGACAAGGGGATAGCACATGAGGTAGACAGGTCAAAGAAGAGAGCACAGACGGGAGAAGTCAACACATGGGGAAAGAGAGAGTGGATAGGTGGGTGAGCACATGGGGGAGAGATTCTCAATGCTGCAAAGCCTGCAATAAAATGACAATAAAACACAATATACAGCCGTGTACATTAATAAATAGAAACCCTAATAGGGCTCTACCTAATACTGAGGTGAATTTTGCCTTCCTGGACCGCAGCAGTAGACCAGCAATGATAAGTACTCACAGACTTATATTTGGATGTTGCTACAGCAGGGTAGGTACAGGTCCGCAAAGTCACATTTATTATCCTACCTGCTGTTACTTCATGATGGTATTCTGCCTGTTGTACATGGCTCAGTATTAGGTAGAGCTCTATTAGGGTTTCTATTTATTAATCTATACGGCTGTATACGGTGTTTTATTGTCATTTTATTGTCAATTCATTCACATCTCCTTGGGTCTATAAAATTCTATGTGTCAGCTCTAGTAACAAATTACCACAACAAACCTCTATGTATATTTAGCTTATGTCAGATTATATGACCTGTTATTGATTCTTAGATTATAATATATAAATACTAAATACCCTTTTGAAATAAGAAGTCCCTATTTTTATTTTTTCCCTAAACTCTCATAATTATGTATGCGACGTAGTGCAAGTGTATTAATAAACTTACTAATCGCCATCTTCCACATTTTCCAGCATTGTTCCGGTTTGCATTGGCCCAATCTTCAGATTTCCTAGATCAAACTATGTGGGGTGATGCTACTTTTCCATTGTAGGTCTATGAGAACCTAAACAAGGCTCCTGTGTGAGCTCAATAGGTTAGGGTCACACGACCATTTTTCTCTCTTCCGAGAAAATCGGTCCGATTATGCTAATCACACTCTGATCGGACTCTGGGAAGATTTTGATCAGAGTGATCCAATTTTCTCAGAGGTGGAGTAAAAAAAAGTTTCTCCACCTTCTCTATATTATCAGTCCGTGAAAATCGGACTGCACTCTTACGTCTTCTGTGGTCCTATTTTTTCATGGACCCATAGAATTGAATGGGCAAGTGCCATCCGATTCTTAGAGACAAACCATGCATGTTGCAATTTCTTTCTCAAACCGACTCGGTTGGAGGAAAAAATTGGACATGTGTGCAACCCCATTGAATAACATGCGAATGAGTATCAGCCATCAAAACGATGGATAGCACTCACCTGATTTTTACGGTCGTCTGCATGAGCCATTATTCTGTTTTCAGCTCACGTGGCCTGGAAGAGAACCGGAGTGGCGATGAAAACCGGTGAAATTAGTGAGCAGTAAGTATTGCACTACATGACATTCTGTGCATAATTAGAAGGAATTGGGAAAAATAAAAGTTACTGAGACTTCTCCTTTAATAAAACCAATAGTTCCCCCAGCTCTGGGTTGGGTGCATTGTGCCAATGAAAGATATTGTGTCATTTTTTGGTTCTGTACAGAAATTCGACATTTTTTTTTATTGGAGAAATCGTCAGATTGCACCTTAATGTAAAACAAAAATGTAATTTTTCCTTACTCTGTATTTACAGTTACAGGTTTTCCATCTGTAACATGGGCAAAGTGTAATGCCAGATAAATATGTATACGGGAGAGTGAGCTTGTCAACCCTTGGGCTCCTACATATGTTAACATCAGGTCTGATAAATGGAGAGCAGAGATCTATTTAGCTGCTGCATTTTCCTACAAGTATTCAACAGCCTGACAAGAAAAACCACAAAAAGCTGCATCAGTCATGACTTCATACATACAATGTACAAATTGAGGTTCACTTCTGCTACATTTGAACTTGCTGTGAGCAGAAATGCTTTCTTTATTTCATGTACCATGATTACGGACACATTTCTTGATGTTGTAGGATTTGCCTCGGATCTCTTTCTGCTCCTCCAGGAGAGTTTGGACACATTTATTGTAGTAGTTCAAAGGTAAATGCTAAATCAGACATTTACGAGGCCATATACACCATATTTTTATCTTGTGCTTAAATATGTTCTTATAATGCTGAATTTAATCCTACAAAACTGTATAACATTTTTTATGTCTATAAACATTTTAGGCTTTTCTTTTAACAATCCAGCACCCAAGTAATTGATCTATAGAAAATAATCTTAGAAAGTGAAATATTGTTCATATTGTTTCTGCATTTTAAAAAAAAAAGTATTTTTTTTGTACAAAAGCAACAGACACAAATGTTTAATAGCATTGAAAAGAAAGTGGTCATGGCTATTAGGGGCAAAAATATTGTGGCTAACAAGGTGCCCTCTGAATCCCTTAAAAAATGTGTCTAGTCATACGTTATCTATCCTTAGATCTGATATTAGACCTGCATTCTAAAGAAATGGTTCAGCAAGAGAACATTCTTAGAGAGCAGAGTCCGAGGTTCATATTATGGTGGTTCTTAGATCATTAGCCGAACGGAGATCACGGGTAGAGTTGTAGTAGTTAGAGATGAGGGAGAAGATGTAGGTCGGTGCAAAATTGCAAAGAGCTTTGTGGGTGAGAGTGATAAGTTTATGATGTATTTAATAGAAGATGGACAACTAGTACAAAGACTGGCACAGCGTGGAGGCATAAATGTAGTGGTTGGACAGAAATATGATCCTGAGAGTTTAATAAGAAGGAAAACCATTAGCAGAGAATTGGAGGAGTCAAGATGAGAATGAATCAGAGTGACAGTAAGAGTTTTCACAGTTTTAAAAGTTGAAAAAGGTCATATTTTTATGTTTTAAGGTGCAGGTGACATGAACAAGTGAGTGAGTGGATGTAGGAAGTGAAGAAAAGATCTAAGTCTAATATAACCCCAAGACAGCGAGCATGCTGCTTGGCAGTTATAGAAGAACCATGCACAGAAATAGAAATATCAGGTTTAGATAGATTATTAGAGAGAGGAAACACAAGGCGTTCAATTTTGGAAAGATTTTGTAAGATAGAGAGTGTGTATAATGTTACATGAATAGACAATTACTGGTATTTTATAAAGTGTAAGGAGAAGATGTGTATAATTGGGTATCATCAGCATAAAGATGGTACTGAGGAACACATTTGATGATAATTTGCCTACTAGGGGCAGTATAGAGAAAGAAGAGGAGGGGATCTAGGACAGAACACTGAGAAACCCCAAAGGAATGAGAAGAGGAAAAAGAGCCAACAAAAGATACAGTGAAGGAGCGATTCTAGAGGTAGGAGGAGAAACAAGAGAGAGCGATATGGTTTAGGCCAATAGAGCAGAGTATAGTGAGGAGGAATTAGTGATACACAGTGGCGAATGCTGAAGAGAAATCCAGGAGAATCATCAGGGAGTAGTGACCATTAGATTTAACTTTTAGTAGATCATTAACGCCTTCACCGCGAAGCCTGTTTTCACCTTAATAACAGGGCCAATTTTTGCCATTCTGACCACTGTCACTTTATGAGGTCATAACTCAGAAACACTTCAACTGATCCTGGTGATTCTGAGACTGTTTTCTCGTGACATATTGTTCTTTATTTGACTTGAGTTTATTTGTGAAAAAAATGGAAATTTGGCAAAAATGTTGAAAATTTCACAATTTTCAAACTTTTAGTTTTTATGCCCTTAAATTAGAGCGTTATATCGCACAAAATAGTTAATAACTAACATTTCCCACATGTCTGTTTACATCAGCACAATTTTGGAAACAGAATTTTTTTTTGTTAGGAAGTTATAAGGGTTAAAAATTGACCAGCGATTTCTCATTTTTACAACAAAATTTGCAAAACTATTTCTTTTTCGGGACCACCTCACATTTGAAGTGACTTTGAGGGGCATATATGACAGAAAATGCCCAAAAGTAACACCATGCTAAAAACTGCACCCTCAAGGTACTCAAAACCACATTCAAGAAGTTTATTAACCCTTCAGGTGCTTCACAGGAATTTTTGGAATGTTTAAAAAAAATGAACATTTAGCTTTTTTTCGCAAAAAATTTACTTCAGATCCAATTTGTTTTACTTTACTAAGAGTAACAGGAGAAATTGGACCCCAAACGTTGTTGTACAATTTGTCCTGAGTACGCTGATACCCCATTTGTGGGGGTAAACCACTGTTTGGGCGCATGGCAGAGCTCGGAAGGGAAGGAACTCCGTTTGACTTTTCAATGCAAAATTGACTGGAATTGAGATCGGACGCCATGTCGTGTTTGGAGAGCCCCTGATGTGTCTAAACAGTGGAAACCCCCCACAAGTGACACCATTTTGGAAAGTAGACCCCCTAAGAAACTTATCTAGCTATGTGGTGAGCACTTTGAACCCAAAAGTGCTTCACAGAAGTTTATAATGTAGAGCCGTAAAAATAAAAAATCATATTTTCACAAAAATTATCTTTTCGTCCCTAATTATTTTCCCAAGGGTAACAGGAGAAATTAGACCCCAGAAGTTGTTTTGCAATTTGTCCTGAGTATGCTGATACCCCATATGTGGGGGTAAACCACTGTTTGGGCGCATGTCAGAGCTCGGAAGCGAAGGAGCGCCATTTGACTTTGCTAAATTGGCTGGAATTGAGATCAGACACCATGTCGCGTTTGGAGAGCTCCTGATGTGCCTAAACAGTGGAAACCCCACAATTCTAACTCCATCCCTAACCCCAACACACCCTTAACCCTAATCGCATCCCTAACCATAACCCTAACCACAAACCTAACCCTAATTGCAACCCTAACCCTAATTTAAACCCTAATCCCAACCCTAACCCTAATGTTAAAATGGAAATAAATACATTTTTTTATTTTATCATTTTTCCCTAACTAAAGGGGTGATAAATGGGGGTTTGATTTACTATTTATAATGGGTTTTTATGTTTGGCAGCTGTCACACACTAAAAAAAATAGTCTTTGCATCACCACATTTTGAGAGCTATAATTTTTCCATATTTTGGCCCACAGAGTTATGTGAGGTCTTATTTTTTTGCGGGACGAGTTGACGTTTTCAGCATTTTTATTTATGTCCATCTTTTTGATTGTGTTTTAGTGCACTTTTTGTTCGGCGGTATGATGATAAAGCATTGGTTTTTGCCTCGGTTTTTTTTTATGGTGTTCACTTAAGGGGTTAACTAGTGGGACAGTTTTATAGAGCAGGTCATTACGGACACGGCTATACAAAATATGTGTACTTTTATTGTTTTTTATTTTATATAAATAAATGGATTTATTGGAAAATTTTTTTTTTTCTTTATTTGGGGATTTTTTAAAAAAAAATATTTTCACACATTATAATTTTTCTTTTTTTACTTTATAACATTGTCCCAGGGTGGGACATCACTCTATCATGTCAGATCGCTGAGCTGACACTTTGCACAGCACTGTGTCAGATCAGTTATCTGATAGGCAGTGAAGGAGGCTTGCTGGCACCTGCAGGCACTCGCAAGCCACCTCACTGAAAGAGGTCTCCATGGGGAACACCGGAACAACACGATCGCATCGCATTGTTCCGGTGGGAGACCACAGGGAGCCCCCTCCCTGCGCGATTCCTCTCTATTCCACTGTCAGAACTGACAGCGGCATCAGAGAGGTTAAATGCCTGCGATCAGTGCTAGCACCGTGGGCATTGCTGCGGTTTGTCAGCTATCACATACAGCTGACACCCGCACCAGATCACTGCGGCGTTCAGCGTTAGGCTGTGCGATCGTGCCGCCGTACTAGTACTGCTGTTTGCGGGAACGCAGTTCTCGCAGAGCAGTACTAGTACAGCACATGTCGGGAAGGGGTTAAAAATAATACTAAGGTAAAATGGTACTTTTTCTACAGTTTTCAGAAGAAACGATATTGTAAAGGGTCAAGAAGTGACTCATATACAGTTTCATGTAAAAGTTTGGGTACCCCTGGTCAAAATTACTGTCATTGTGAACAGTTAAGCAAGTTAAACATTAAATGATCTCTGAAATTCTAATGTTAAAGATTATAGAATCATAGGATATTAGAGTTGGTAAGGACCTCCAGGGTCATCGTGTCTAACCCCCTGCTCAATGCAGGATTCACTAAATCATCTCAGATAGATGTCTGTCCAGCCTCTGTTTGAAGACTTCCATTGAAGGAGAACTCACGACTAGAGTTGAGCGAAACAGGTTGGTCAGATTCAACAGTCGCTGACTTTCGCCAAAGTCTGGTTTCATTGGCCGAAACATGACCATAGCGTGAGGTCGGTCATGTGGTCATTGAAACGAGCGCCAAAGTCGAGTTTCCCAGAATGCTTTCAGGCGCCTTTTTTCAGCCAATGAGCAAGGACGTATACTGTGGGCAACGAGATGACATGAGCAGCGTCCATCACCATCTTAGAGAAGGCATTGCTGAGATTGGTTTGCTTTGGGGGGCATCATAGTGTCTATAAAAGCCCTCCACCGCCGACCTCCAATTTACTTCTGCCGATCTTAACAGTAGGGAGAGTTTGCTGACGTTGTTTATCAGTAGGGAGAGAGTTAGGGCTGGAAAGAGAAGTTCTTATGTGCTTGTGTTGATAGCAATTGTGCTGTACAGTTAGTGTGCAGTGACAGGGGAGGATTTTCTTGTGTGCAGCAGCACTGGTTATTAGGCTGCCTGATAGCTGTATTGCTGTGTGTACACTGCTGTGCAGACTGCTTTTTACACAGCACTAATACTTTTATTCTTTTTTTCTGCACAGTTACTGAGCGTTCATTTTTTCCCACACCGTATAGAGCTGTACACTACTCACACACTACCGTGTACCGGCTGGTATCACGGACAAATACATGCTGTATCTGTGTGTGACTCCGGAAATATATACGGAGATTTACAATTTCCCCTACACTGTATACAGCTTTTTGCTTCTGATACAGTACCATATATCTGCTTTTTGTTTTCTGGTCAAATCCATGCTGAGTGAGCGTCTGTGTGTGACTCCGGAAATATATACAGACATTTAAAATTACCCCTACACTGTAAACAGCTGAACGCTACTGATACACTACCATATATCTTCTGGTATTTTGGGTACATTTCCCAAACATGAGGAAGTATGGTGGAAGAGGACGTGGACAGGGAGGGCCAGCTGTTATTCCCCATTGACTTGCATTGGGGTCGGGTTTCGTTTTTTTGTCGACCTCCGACTTTTGCCGCGAGCTAGTTGGCCAATCTCGTTCGACTCGACTTTTGCGAAAGTCGGGTGGTCCGAAACCCGACTCGACCAGAAAAAAGGCAAAGTCGCTCATCTCTACTCACCACCTCTCGTGGCAGACTGTTCCGATCATTGATCACCCTCAATCTCAAAACATTGTTTCTAATATCTAATCTGTATCTTCTCCCTTTCAGTTTCATTCCATTGCTTCTCGTGTTTCCATGTGAAAATGAGAATAATGATGATCCCTCTACACTGACATCCCTTCAGATATTCTAGACAGCAATTAAGACTCCTCTTAGCCTTCTTTTTTGAAAGCTAAACATTCCCAGGTCCTTTAAGGCTATGTTCACACTGGGCATTTTTGCTTTGTTTTTTTGCTGCCTTTTTATGCTAATTTTCAACTGTTTTACAGTACCAGCAATGCCTATGAGATTTCAGAAATCTCATGCACACACATTATTTTTTTTGTCATCAGTATTTTGTGCTTTGCATGGTTTTTTGGACATACAGCATTCCTCTTCTTTCAGCGTTTTTCACCCATTGACTTCAATAGGTGGTGAAAAAACGCTGCAATAACGCAGATATCATATTTTTTGGAGCGTGTTTGCTGCAGAAAAGTCAAGGACAACAGGATGTGACCTCATAGTCAGCTGCATCTAGATGGCAGGCTGCATGATGCGACCATACAGCCTGTTATCCAGGAGATACACTGAACAGCAGACCCGGACCTCATTCACTTGAATGGGGGGCCCGAACATCGAGTGTTTGCCACACTGTCATATGCATGACAGCGCGGTAAACACTGCTTCTGATCGGCGGTAAAACATCCCTGACAGTCAGACAGCCATGGTTCCCACGTTGTCAAAAGACAACGTGAGCGCTCAGCTGTGATCGGAGGTATAAAGTTCACCTCCAGTTACTGTTATTAGCTAATGGGACTACTGCTCCCATCAGCTGACGCCTGCAGCCTCTAATAACTGTAAGAGCAGGGGCGGCTGATGACAGTATTCATCAGCCATCTACTGCGCTGTAAATAAATACAGGTCCTTCTCAAAAAATTAGCATATAGTGCAAAATTTCATTATTTTCCATAATGTAATGATTACAATTAAACTTTCATATATTTTAGATTCATTACACACCAACTGAAATTTGTCAGGTCTTTTATTGTTTTAATACTGATGATTTTGGCATACAACTCCTGATAACCCAAAAAACATGTCTCAAAAAATTAGCATATCAAGAAAAGGTTCTCTAAACGACCTATTACCCTAATCTTCTGAATCAACTAATTAACTCTAAACACATGCAAAAGATTCCTGAGGCTTTTAAAAACTCCCTGCCTGGTTCATTACTCAAAACCCCCATCATGGGTAAGACTAGCGACCTTACTGATGTCAAGAAGGCCATCATTGACACCCTCAAGCAAGAGGGTAAGACCCAGAAAGAAATTTCTCAACAAATAGGCTGTTCCCAGAGTGCTGTATCAAGGCACCTCAATGGGAAGTCTGTTGGAAGGAAACAATGTGGCAGAAAACACTGTACAACGAGAAGAGGTGACCGGACCCTGAGGAAGATTGTGGAGAAGGACCGATTCCACTGACCTTGGGGGTTGGTGTAGAAACATCAGAGCCACCGTACACAGGCGTGTGCAGGAAATGGGCTACAGGTGCCGCATTCCCCAGGTAAAGCCACTTTTGAACCATAAACAGCGGCAGAAGCGCCTGACCTGGGCTACAGAGAAGCAGCACTGGACTGTTGCTAAGTGGTCCCAAGTACTTTTTTCTGATGAAAGCAAATTTTGCATGTCATTCGGAAATCAAGGTGCCAGAGTCTGGAGGAAGAATGGGGAGAAGGAAATGCCAAAATGCCTGAAGTCCAGTGTCAAGTACCCACAGTCAGTGATGGTGTGGGGTGCCATGTCAGCTGCTGGTGTTGGTCCACTGTGTTTCATCAAGGGCAGGGTCAATGCAGCTAGCTATCAGGAGATTTTGGAGCACTTCATGCTTCCATCGGCTGAAATGCTTTATGGAGATGAAGATTTCATTTTTCAGCACGACCTGGCACCTGCTCACAGTGCCAAAACCACTGGTAAATGGTTTACTGACCATGGTATTACTGTGCTCAATTGGCCTGCCAACTCTCCTGACCTGAACCCCATAGAGAATCTGTGGGATATTGTGAAGAGAAAGTTGAGAGACGCAAGACCCAACACTCTGGATGAGCTTAAGGCCGCTATCGAAGCATCCTGGGCCTCCATAACACCTCAGCAGTGTCACAGGCTGATTGCCCCATGCCACGCCGCATTGAAGCAGTCATTTCTGCAAAAGGATTCCCAGACCAAGTATTGAGTGCATAACTGAACTTTATTATTTGATGGTTTTTTTTGTTTGTTTTTAAAAAACACTTTTATTTTATTGGACGGTTAAAATATGTTAATTTTTTGAGACAGGTTTTTTGGGTTATCAGGAGTTGTATGCCAAAATCATCAGTATTAAAACAATAAAAGACCTGACAAATTTCAGTTGGTGTCTAATGATTCTAAAATATATGAAAGTTTAATTGTAATCATTACATTATGGAAAATAATGAAATTTTGCACTATATGCTAATTTTTTGAGAAGGACCTGTAGTTAAAAACTAAAACGGCGTGCGTTCCCCTGTATTTTTCATAATCAGCCAAGCAAAACTCACAGCTGGGGGTTGCAATCAAATTTACTGGCCAAATTGAGTAAATCTACCTGAAACTTATTTTTTGGTTATTCGCTCATGTCTACCTATATTGTTTTTCACACCTCTAGTGAGCACAGAAATCCCAACCACCGATAAAAAAAATAAAAAGGGAAAGCTCTATATCGCCACCTGTTGGGAGCAACGATCCTACAAGTCACAAATGGCCCTTTAACGAGTCTTGCAATATGACTTAGGATAAAAGCCAAATCAGTATCTCCATTTGCAGACACGGTGTTTCGGGCTATTGACCCTCATCAGTGCAAAGTATGAGAGCTGATTTAGCTAGGTGAGAGGCTCTGGACTGAGGTCTAAGAGGTAACATTTCTCCTTGTGGAGAGTGACATACCAGCTCTGGCATGTCAAGTTAAGGAGGCTTATTCTCCATACAATGCTTCTCTAGGAAAAATAATATGCAAAATTCTTTGTAATCCATTTCAAAATTTCCACAGTAACCTGGTCCATTCATTGCATACATTTATGATTTACGTCATAATTTGCAATCATATTCTACAATTTTAATTGCTTCCAGGCTTTTTTGACTTTTTTTATTGTTCCCTATTTATGTTTGAATTTTGCTGATACTGAAGACAATGATTGTAATTTAATAACTTGCTGTATCAGCAATAAAATAATCCAATCAAACAGCTGGCTTTAAGAAAGGTTGGTAGCCAATCATAAACTCTTCTGAAAAACTGGATAAATGAATTTGACTAATAGGAACTAGAAAATTCAATTACTGGAGTAGTATGGATCAGATCCTGGGTAATTAGTCATAAATTCTATTAGGATTGCAAGACAGACCTCAGTAGAAGGCAATACTAAACATATCAACATGAATTTACTGATAAATATGAGTTCAATCAAATAAAACCTAGTAAGAAAATTTAATAACTATAGTATATGTGAGCCACATAACAGAAAATATGAAATCATGAAGGATAAAAAACACACAGAAGCTAAACCTAATTAAAGATAGTGAAAAGTAAATGATTAGCTATTGCAGTAATACATATACTGTAACACTACATTGTAAAGTTATACGGTACACTTCTCCAGTATAAACCTTGGCACTCCGCACTGGCCCTAGTTGTGGGGGCACTCTGCAGGCTATGATGACACAGGTAATCTGATGCTGCTATTATTGTGAGGGCTCTGCCTGTGCTATATGAGAGTGTTATTTGTGTACTGTATAGTGGCATTATTTATTTTTACAGTATGGCACAACTATGCATATGTATTGTATAATGGTTTAGCTTATGTGTACAGTGTGGCAGCATTATCTATGTTGACATTATTCATTCACGATGTAATGGATGCAAATATGCATAATACAGTGCAATCCATGAGCCTCTCTTGAGAAAAGTCTTCATACATTTCTAGATATTTTGTGGTCTCAAAGGATTTGCTGGGATATTTAACTAAAATGTTAATGTTCACCAAATTCTAAGATAACATTTAATTCCCTTCATTCTACTCCTTTACTGGATGTTCACTAGTCCTTGGTCCTTTGTGTTCATCATCATCTAAAGGCATCCAGGATTCTTCATGCTTCTGGCTTCCATCGGGGTTGCCAACCTTGCCTTCATCAGAAGCCAACATTAAAGTTTGGTACCCCAGAAATGAGACCTGGGGTTTCAGAAAGTGAGGAACCAATTGTTTTTTTTTACTTTCGAAAGACTATGAGAAGTTGTTCCTAGGATTCTAAGGAGTGCTTTTGGCCAGCTGGTTCCTCACTTTCTGAAATCTCAGCTTTCATTTCTGGAGAGACAAACTTTGATTTTGCCTTCTGATGTAGACTAAGATGGCATCCCCTATGGAAGCCAGAACCATGTCTGGCTCACTGGCATGATGAATAGAGATGGGCGAACACAGACATTTCCAGGAAGTCCGTGTTACTGTTTGGGTTCGGCACCCCAAACATAGGGTGTTTCCCACATTGTCATGCAGAACACCAGCAGCTCTGATTGGTGGTAAGATTATTACTGCCGGACAGAGAGCTGCGATTCCCTCGCTGTAAGATGACAGCATGAGCTAGCAGCTGTGACCGGACATAAAAAGTTTACCTCCGGTCACAGGCATTGACTGATGAGAGAGTACTACTCCCATCAGCCTGTGCCTGCTGTCGCTGATAACAGCGAGAGCAGGTGCTGCTGATGAGAGTATTTATCAGCCAACACCTATGCACAATGAATAAATAAATTTAAAAAATTACTTTGGGGTATGTTCTATTTTTGATAACCAGAGCTGGCAAAACTGACAGATAAAGGTTGCAACCCTCAGCTGTCAGTTTTATCATGGCTGGTCATCAAATATAGAAGGATCCCCATGCTGTTTTTCAAAATCATTTACATAAATAATTTTAAAAAATGGCGTGGGGTCTCCCCCATTTTTGACAACCATCCAAGCTAAAGCAGACAGCTTGGGGGCTGGTATTCTCAGTCAGATAAGATGTCATGGAAAGTGCCCACCCCAGCCTAAAAATAGCAGCCTGCAGCCACGCCAGAAAAGGTGCATCTATTAGAGGTGCCAATTCTGGCTCTTTGCACAGCTCTTCTCACTAGCGCTGTGGTGATGGCAAGTTGGATAATGGTAGTGGGGTTGATGTCAACTGTTTTATGACGGCTGTCCATTAATAACCCCATAGTTTGATTGTAAAAAAGCCAGAATAAAGTCCTTTATTTGAAATAAAGACACTAACTGCTTTATTTGAAATAAAAATAAAAAAGCACAGTTATACTCACCTTGCACCCATTCCATTGAAGCCATTGTCCCCTATAAAAAAAAACCCTGAAAATAATAAACAACAAAAATACTCATCTTATGCCCATTCCATTGAAGCCCTTGTCCCCGGTAAAAAAAGAAAAATAATAAACAACCATATCCCTCATCTGTCCGAATTGAAGATGTCCCACGCCGTAATCCATCTCTGCGATATGTGGTTTACAACCTGGATGGTGCCATGATGCAACCGTCCAGGCTGAAAACCACAGGAGAATGAGGTTCTGCGAGCGCAGCTTCAGTTACTAGCGGTAACGTCACAGAATTCACCACTGGTCATTGAAGCTGTGTTCCCACACTTCACTGTGACCGGGACAATCACTGTGAATACCATTAGAAAATTGATGAGTACTGTTTTTATTTTTAAAGAAAAAAAATTACCGTATTTTTTGGACCATAAGACGCACTTTTTTCCCCCCAAAATTTGGGGGAAAATGGGGGTGCGCCTTATGGTCCCAACATACCAAAAAATCCGGTGGCGGCGGCGGTCCCGGTGGCGGCGGCAGCCTTCCTGTGGTGTCTGGCCAGCAGCGGGGCTCTGTGCTGCGTGGGGGGCTCCGCCGGCATTTCCCTCTTAGCCGGACAGCCCCCCGCAGCTCCGCTGCTGCGGCCTACTGATACATGGCCGCCAGGGGCCTCCGGTGGTGGTTCCGACGAAGTCTTCCGTGCGGTGGTTCCGGGGCAGCAGCCGGCTCTGTGCTGCAGGGGGCTCCGCCGCCATTTCGGTGGCCATGCTTACCGGAGGTCCCCTGGCGGCCATGTTTGAGGACTCCACCGAGATGCAGGAGGGAGCGAGCTGAGGCGGGGTCTTTCCGGCTAAGACCGAATGCGGGCGGAGCGCGGGTCTCCCTGACACGCGAGCCTGAGCACAGAGCCGGCTGCTGCCCCGGAACCACCGCACGGAAGACTTCGTCGGGACCGCCACCGGAGGCCCTGGCGGCCATGTATCAGGAGGCCGCAGCAGCGGAGCTGCGGGGGGCTGTCCGGCTAAGAGGGAAATGCCGGCGGAGCCCCCCACGCAGCACAGAGCCCCGCTGCTGGCCAGACACCACAGAGCACAGGAGGCTGCATTGGGATCACCGCTATGGGATGTGAGTACCATATATTGCACAGCGACCCCACAGAGCACAGCCACCCCACAGAGCACAGCCACCCCACAGAGCACAGCCACCCCACACAGCACAGCCACCCCACACAGCACAGCCACCCCACAGAGCACCCCTGCAACACAGAGCACTTCGGACTGTAAGACGGACCCCCATTTGACACATTATTTTTTTTTCCCTGTTTTACTTCTGAAAATTTGGGGTGCATCTTATGGTCCGGTGCGTCTTATAGTCCGAAAAATACGGTAGTTTTTGTTTACAATATTAAAAATTAACATTATTAGTTGTAACATGAAGAAAAAGATTACATTTAATTGTGAACAGATCAACAGCGGCTTTTATGCTGAACAGTAGATTGATTAAGTGCAAAATTTACTCTATAGATTGTGAACTGGTCTATGTCCAGCAGAGTTCAAAGAAAAATAATCACTTTGGTACCTTTGTGTAAAAATTTAGAAGCTGAATTCTTTTTTTGTCTCATTGTATTTGCCGTTTGAAGCCCTTTGTAAGTAAATTGAAATTTCACGTATGTTGAAGTCTTTTCAAAAACTGTACTTGAATGACATTATAAAATACACCATGTGGACAAATCATGTCAATTGCATACGTAAAGCCCTATTCCGCTTTTCATTCCTTGCAATTGATCTTTCATGTTGACTCAGTTCTGTTCATTTTCTGCTTTTTTTTTCGCACCTGCCTCCTCCTGTTTTCAATCTAACTTCTTTACTTCGAACAACACAATTTGGATTTCCATTTATGTAAATTCTCGTTGGCAACCTCCATTAACTTTCTTCGGCGGTGATTAGTCACAGCTGCACTCAATCCTATATTAATGTAGTGTTACGCATTAAATTTCATGAGGTAATGTACGGCCTAACCTTACGAAGGCTTTGCTATCAGCCGGAATCATTTACTTTACAACGTACCCCCCACTTCTGTGGAGCGTGATAGGCCTCCGTGTTTCCGGTGAATCGTCTGTCACAAATGAGCTGAGTCATAAAGTCCATGGAAATGAGTAAAGAGAAAAGATCTAGCTGCATCTAATGTGGAATAGTAAAGCGTCAGCGATGGACCGCCAGATAGTATAAAAATGTAGTAATTGGACAAGGGGCTAAATTACCGAAAAGAATCCATTCCGGACGATCAATGTTTAATATACAGTATGGAGCAGACGCCAACGGTATGGACATCTTTTCCACTTAAAAGCTACTGTAAAGCTGCCATGACTAAGACTCTTGGCTCAGAAGCCTTTGTCATATAACACATTGAAGATCTTTCCCAGATAGAGATACTTGGCGACGGACGTACAGACTCATTTGCAGAAATACAGGAGCTCATAATTATTCTGGTCATATTAGCAATAACTGGCAAGAAAAGTGCTGAGGGAATAGTTTCATTCCTGGACGTGTCGCATCTGTCTTGCGTCATGTTCTTGGCAGTTAAATTTATGGAAGACTGGAAGTACTGTACTTATAGGCTAAGATTAACAACTCCGCTTAAATAAACTGCCGGCTTTTACAGGGGTTTTCCACTATCGGTTGTACACAATACTTATTAAAGTGACAAATCCTTATTATGGCCCTTGCGTCAATAAATCCAATGCGTACTCTACAAGCTGTAGATGACTGTCTGCTCTAAGTACACTTATATAAATAAGTCAGCCTTGATTTGTAAACTGCATGTGCGGCAAGGAGTTTTTCATTGAAATCGTACCTGCCATTTCACCCAAAAAAGTAGAAGCATGTTGTTTTTGCATTCACCCACGATATGATAAAACTGCTTTTGGTGCACACACCAGTCTAATATTTCTAGAAAATGTCCCTATTGTCATACATTGTAGCTTATAATCCCCTCTTTTTTAGTGAGCCATTCTGCTTTTTCTGCATTCTGCCAGCACTTTAGGTATTTGAACTGACTTTCCTTTTCTACCAATATGTATTGCTCACTTCCACAGTGGCTTGTCTGATATGAAATGAGAGCTCACCTATTTATTAAGAACTTTACAGACAGGAACTAAACATTTCCCAAACTGTTGAAGCATCATTGAGTTGGCTAACATCATTTTGCATTGACGCATGAGCCTCCCAATAATGCGCTGCAGCTATGATATCTTACGGATTATCATTCCTTGTATAGGGGGTTGAGTTCCTGGGTTTGTTCATCAGAGTCATTTTACATCTCCAGAGTCACTGGTTAAGTCTCTCTTGTAGAGTGTAAGCTCTTATGGTCTGCAGGGTCCTCTCTTGTTCACTCTGCTGTAGAGTTTAGGCTCTTATGATCAATGGGATTCTTTCTCTCACTTGTAAAGTGTAAACTCTTATGGATGAATCACATGAGCTACAATTGAAAACTTCTTTCATTGTCTATTTATACTCACGGGAACACTACCCGAGTACTCCTGGTGGGTGTCCCAAGCAGTAGATCCAAGGTACCAGTAGTGGAAGAAATGGGACGCAGAACCACTGAATGAGTAGAGAGACTTGCTGATCAAGACTATGATGTTCAGGAAGGATTGTGGCGATGTAGCTCAGCACAGGGTGGCAGCAGCGGGGGAAGTGCTTGTCCTCTGCTCTGACACCCTGGCACGCTACATGAAAGAGTGGGTCCTGGCTGGGTGTTGATGTTGGTGCTGTGAGGGCTCTCCGCCTTTGCAGGCCACCTGTAGCCGATGTTGTTGGCTGGCCAGGACCATAGGTAGCAAAGTCCAATAATGGAGACTTCCGTTCCAAAACACAATCTTTACTTAAAAGTAATTTGGTAAGGTTTATGTAAAAGGGGTAGCGGCTACAAAGTCTTATGGACATTTCTATCACAGTGTAAAGCATTTTCACACACATTGTTTCCTTCCTTGTAATATCCTCAGGATTCAGCTCTGCAGGTTCCATCAGTCATCACATGGCCATTTCACTCATATGCGATTTTCATACTTACGGTCACGTGACAATGAGTTTTTCATAGAACATTGAGAGAATTAGGGAAAGCAGGTTGTCGGCTCATGATTTAGTGTGAAAATTGCATATGTGCTTGTGGGGGGGTCACCAAACTGAATTTTGGCACTGGGTGTCAGAAAACCAAGATACACCTCTGAGGTATGTTTTACACTACTCTGGCGTTTCCGAGAAAATATAGTTTGAAGATCTGGGGACCACAGGCAAAGGCCACATTAGGCTAGCACCGCCACTAGCCGACTTTTCCCTGCACCACACTAGGTGACTGACTGGTCTCCTACTGCGGTACATCCATACATGAGAGAAACCAATCAATCAGTCAATCAGGTGGAGCGGTCAGAGGAGAAACCAGCCATGGACAGTACTAGACTAGTCTGGTCTCGTCCAATAATTCCTGGCCAGATCTTCAAACTCTGTTTTCTCTAAAACATCCTAGTATTTCAGTGTAAAACATACCTGATTGCAATCTAACCTAACAGACGCAAAACATGCAGCAGCAGGAACCCGAACATATTATCCGAGCACGCCCAACATACTCGGATAACACCCAAGCATGCTCGGAAAACATGTTATCAAAGCACGTTCACTCATCACTAATGGTGACAGATCCACTTTAAGGCCCGAGAACTGAAAACAGCTACTATCATATTGCAATGTGCAGGAAAAAAATACATATGGTCCAGAGTGGGTGGCAGAGCGCTGGAATCTGTTTCCACTATATTGAATATAGGAAAATATCTCTGTATACAGACAGGACATGTAGCCTTCATGTGGACATGCTATTAAAAGTAATGGTGGTGAACGAATTTTGTGTCTTACAATACCATTTAACAATGCGTTTAATACAAAGCAGAGGCATTTTATTGAGTGTAATCCCAGAAGATTGATGGCTCTGACTGCACTGCTCATCATTATCGGTAGACAGTCCAGGAATGAGTGATGCCGCAGTGATTCAGCATCTGATGGCTCAAACAGCTAACTAGATGCATTTAATTACATTTATTAGGACTTAATGACAACAGTAATAAATAACCATCCCAGAAGAGCATCTATATTGCATTGGCTTCACATTTAATACTGCAGCATTATTATTTTTGCATGATGATATCAGCAGGTATTATATCTTTATAGGCAGCAGTATGTTAACCCCTTCCCGACCCATGACGCCGACGTTGGCGTCATGAAAACCTGTGCCATCCCGACCCATGACGCCAATGTAGGTGTCATGCTATAAATCATGTTCCTGCGGGTCGGGTGACCGGGGTCACTGAAAGGTCACCCGACCCGCAGGCACAGGACCCTTAGTGCATCACCACAGGGGGTTGGCTTAACGATCGCTCTGATTGGCTGTTAAAAGTGAAACAGCCAATCAGAGCGATTTGTAATATTTCACCAATGAAACTGGTGAAATATTGCAATCCAGCCATGGCCGATGCTGCAATAGCATCTGCCATGGCTGGAGACCGCGATCTGACCCCCCTACATCGAGTCACGGCGGTGATCGGCTGCCGCCACCGAAAGATGGCGGTGATCGATCACCGCCGTCACTATCTGCTGCCCTGCTCCTGCAATCCGCTGCCCCCACCTTCCAATCCCCCCCTCACCTTCCGACCCCCCTACTCACCTCTCCCGGTCCACCGATGTCCCTGGATCCGTCCGGGCGGCTGCCCGGGATTCTTCATGGGCGCCGCCATCTTGGAAAATGGCGGGCGCATGCGTAGTGCGCCCGCCGGCCGGCGCATGTGCAGTGCGCCCTACAGTGTACAAAAATTTATTTTGATCACTGTGATAAACTGTCACAGTGATCAAAATAAAAAAAAAAGTAAATGAATCCCCCTGTCATAGGTAGGGACAAATAATAAAATAAAGAATTTTTTTTTTTTCCTAGCAGATTTTGCTGCTGATCCGCAGCTGATTTTGCTGCTGATCCGCGGCGGATATTGCTGCTGATCCGCGGCGGATTTTGCTGCTGATCCGCTGCGGATTTTGCTGGGGATCCGCAGCGGATTTTGCTGGGGATCCGCAGCGGATTTTGCTGGGGATCCGCAGCGGATATTGCTGCTGATCCGCGGCGGATTTTGCTGCTGATCCGCGGCGGATTTTGCTGGGGATCCGCTGCGGATTTTGCTGGGGATCCGCGGCGGATTTTGCTGTGATCCGCGGCGGATTTTGCTGGGGATCCGCGGCAAATTTTACTGGGGATCCGCAGGGATTTTGGCTGCTGATCCGCAGCGGATTTTGCTGCGGATCCGCAGCAGATCCAGAAACCATTTACAGTACAATGCAAATAAATGGTTAAAAAAAACGCTGTGCACATGCGGATTTGCAGCGGTTTTAAATCCGCAGCATGTCAATTCTTTGTGCGGATTCCGCAGCGGTTTTACACCTATTCCATTATAGGTGTAAACACGCAGGGAAAAACCACAGCAAATCTGCGCTAAATTCGCAGGTAAAATGCAGGTCATTTTACCTGCGGATTTAAGAAAAATCCGCAAGTGAATCCGCAACATGTGCACGGGGCCTCAGGGTTAGGGTTAGGCTGGGTTCATATTGCATTATGGCAGTCCGTTAGATGGACTGCGTTTCACCGCGGTATAACACGGTGTAACGCAGTCCGTTAGCGCTGCCATTCACCCCATTTGTGTGCGCATCGCAACGCATGCTGTAAAGTGGCATGCGTTCGCGACGTGCCGTCATTCAGTGACGGAGCCACGGACACGGGCTGCAGCGTCTGGGCTCCATCACCGCTAGCACAGATGAATCATCTGCTGATTCATCTGCGCTAGCGGGTATAGCATAACGCGATCGCGTTATGCTATACCGTTACCATCCGGTCAACGCTACGTGTTGAACGGGCTGGTAAAACGCAATATGAACCCAGCCTTAGGGTTAGAACTAGGGTTAGGGTTAGCATTAGGGTTAGAATTAGGGTTGAGGTTAGAATTAGGGTTAAGGTTGGAATTTGGGTTAGGGTTGGAATTTGGGTTAGGGTTGGAATTAGGGTTAGGGTTGGAATTAGGGTTAGGCTTGTGGTTAGGTTTATGGTTAGAGTTGGGATTAGGGTTAGGGGTGTGTTGGGGTTAGGGTTATGGTTAGGGTTTGTATTAGGGTTAGGTGTGTGTAGGGGTTAGGGTTGGGGTTAGGGTGTGTTGGGGTTAGGGTTGGAGTTAGAATTGAGGGTTTCCACTATTTAGGCACATCAGGGGGTCTCCATACGCGACATGGCGCCACCATTGATTCATGCAAATTTTGCGTTCAAAAAGTCAAACAGTGCTCCCTTTATTCCAAGCCCCGACGTATGCCCAAACAGTGGTTTATCCCCACATATGGAGTATCAGCATACTCGGGAAAAATTGCACAACAGTTTTGGGGGGTTCTAATTTCTCCTGTTAACATTGGGAAAAAAATTGGGACTAAAAAATTATTTTTGTGGAAAAAAAATGATTTTATATTTTCACGGCTCTGCGTTATAAACTTCTGTGAAGGACTTGGAGATTCAAAGTGCTTACCACACATCTATAGGAGTTCCTTGGGGGATCTAGTTTCCAAAATGGGGTCACTTGTGGGGAGTTTCTACTGTTTAGGCACATCAGGGACTCTGCAAACGTAACATGACGCCCGACCATTCCATCAAGTGGGCATTTCAAACGTCACTACTTCCCATCCGAGCCCCGACATGTGCCCATACAGTAGTTTTCTCCCACATATGGGATATCAGCATACTCAGGACAAATTGGACAACAACTTTTGGGGTCTAATTTCTCATGTTACCCTTGGGAAAATAAAAAATTAGGGACTAAAAGATCCTGATTGTGGAAAAAATATGATTTTTTTTATTTTCATGCCCGGGCGTTATAAACTTCTGTGTAGCCCTTGGGGGTTCAAAGTGCTCACCACACATCTAGATAAGTTCTTTGCGGGGTCTAGTTTCCAAAATGGCGTCACTTGTAGGGAGTTTCCAATGTTTAGGCACATCAGAGGCTCTGCAAACCTAACAAGATGCCCTCAGACCATTCCATCAAGTCGGCATTTCAAAGCGTCACTACATCCCTTCCGAGCCTTGACGTGTGCCCAAACAATGGTTCCCCCCCACATATGGGGTACTAGCATACTCAGGACAAACTGGACAACAACTTTTGGGGTCCAATTTCTCCTGTAACCATTGTGAAAATAAAAAATAGTGGGCTAAAAAATCATTTTTTGAGAAAAAAAAAAAGATTTTTTATTTTCACGGCTCTGCGTTATAAACTTCTGTGAAGCACCTGGGGGTTCAAAGTGATCACTATGCATCTAGATAAGTTCCTTAGGGCGTCTAGTTTCCAAAATGGGGTCACTTGTGGGGGAGCTCCAATGTTTAGGCACACAGGAACTCTCCAAATGCGACATGGCAACCGCTAAATATTCCAGCATATTTTCCATTCAAAAAGTCAAAAGGCGCTCCTTCCCTTCTGAGCCCTGCCGTGCGCCCAAACAGTGGTTTATGACCACATATGAGGTATCTGTGTACTCAGGAGAAATTGCCCAACAAATTTTAGGATCCAATTTATACTGTTGCCCATGTGAAAATGAAAAAACTGTGGCTAAAAGAAAATTTTTGTGAAAAAAAAGTACTTTCTTTTTTTTACGGATCAATTTGTTAATTACCTGGGGGTTCAAAGTGCTCACTATGCATCTAGATAAGTTCATTAGGGGGTCTAGTTTCCAAAATGGGGTCACTTGTGGGGGAGCTCCAATGTTTAGGCACACAGGGACTCTCCAAATGCGACATGGCAACTGCTAAATATTCCAGCATATTTTCCATTCAAAAAGTGAAATGGCGCTCCTTCCCTTCTGAGCCCTGCCGTGCACCAAAACAGTGGTTTATGACCACATATGAGGTATCTGTGTACTCAGGAGAAATTGCCCAACAAATTTTAGGATAAAATTTTTACTGTTGCCCATGTGAAAATGAAAAAACTGAGGCTAAAAGAAAATTTTTGTGAAATAAAAGTACTTTCTTTTTTTTACGGATCAATTTGTGAAGCACCTGGGGGTTCAAAGTGCTCACTATGCATCTAGATAAGTTCCTTAGGGGGTCTAGTTTCCAAAATGGGGTCACTTGTGGGGAGCTCCAATGTTTAGGCACACAGGGACTCTCCAAATGCGACATGGCAACCGCTAAATATTCCAGCATATTTTCCATTCAAAAAGTCAAATGGCTCTCCTTCCCTTCTGAGCCCTGCCGTGCGCCCAAACAGTGGTTTATGACCACTAGAGTTGAGCGATACTTTCCGATATCCAAAAGTATCGGAATCGGAATGGTATCGCCGATACCCCAAAAATATCGGCGATACCCGATACCGATACCGGAAATCCAATGTAAGTCTATGGGAACAAAATATCGGAATTAAAAAAAGCCCATTCTTGCCTTGTTGGTTAATTGTACATGAAGGAAAACAACAAAGAGTAATGTAGAATGTATTGGGGGAGGTTGAGGAGACATTAAAGGCATAGATGTTTAACCCAATCAAATGGAATAGCATTAATATTTTTTTTTTTAAAGATGCTCGGATTGACGAAGAAATTGACAATGTTGTTAACGTTTTTTCTATTTTGGCAAATATGTATGTTTCACAACTTCCATGCTCTTCACCTTTTTAACTTTTGACACACTTTCTCCTTCATAATCTTCAGCAGCATCATCTTTTTCATCAAATTATTCTTCATCTTCACCTTCTTTATCTTCTTCTTAAACTTCTTGCTATTCATCTTTTTGTTAACATTACTCATATTGTTCTTATTCAACTATTATTCTTCTTCATATTCTACTTCATCTTCATCTTCTTCATCATATTCTAATTTTGGACAGAGATTCCTGTACTTGTAATCTGTAAAAGTATGAATTTTTAATCCTTGCGTTCTTGCTGTCACAAAAAGTTTTAAATTACAACAGTATTTGTCCGTGTTGAGTTTAGCCTGCAGCAGCAGTCATTTTCCAGGGGCATGTCTGGTTGCGCAAGGCTTTATCCGGCAACACTACCTTCCTTGTGTCACGGGTAGGGTAGCGTGTGTCTATTATTATTATTATTATTTATTTCTATAGCACCATTGATTCCATGGTGCTGTACATGAGAAGGGGTTACATAAAAATTACAGGTATCACTTACAGTAAACAAACTAACAATGACAGACTGATACAGAGGGGAGAGGACCCTGCTGTCATGTGTGCATCGCCACGAAGATCGTCGCGGTTGCACATTCTGACTTCTCACAGCTGAGTTGCTGTTTCTTTGTGTTTGGCAGTTAGGGAGTTAATTCTGTCTGTGCTCAGTTCTGGGACTGGGTGCAGTTTTCTCCCGGCTGCAATTAATTATTTGTTGATTGGTTTCCTTTAAATCTCTGGTTGTCTGTGTTGGGAGTTGCCAGTGAAATTCTTCATGCAGACCACAGATAGGATTGTATCTGTATAGACTTAAGTTAAAGAGCTCCTTAGTTGTTTTAAGCTCACCTTGCTTAGAGTTTAATATCCCAGATCATTTATGTTCCTTCTGTGTTTGAGTGTGTATGCAAGTCTGTGTTTTCTCCAGTCTGTCTTATATGTCTTATCTGTGTATTTAGCAGAGATCAGCCCATATCCCTTTGGTGGTAATCAGAATCCTTCTTAGGACTGATTACAGGGTTCAGGGACTGATAGGAACAGGGTTAGGCTGGAGACTTGGACCTCTGAACCATTATCAGTACCTCCAAGGTGAGGGATTAGTTAGGACCCCAGTTTAGGGTCAGGTTAGACCCCCGGTCCTCCTCTTTCCTGTGACAGTGTATCAAGTCCTCAAGATTAACCCTGAGTTCAACGGATATCGTGTCAGGTAAATCTATTCTATATTTACATGCTGATGTTGCTAATCTATATGTTGTATAGAGTGTTGTTCTTTTAAGAATAGTTTACTGACATCGTACACATATCATAAGACCGCGTGACATTTTCACTGGCCCATAAAATTATTCCCAGTTGCCATGGATCCAGTAGCCCAGCTGGCTCTGCAGTTGCAGGGATTATCCATGGAGCTGACGGACATTAAGTCCAAAGTTTTGTCTCCCTCGGAGCAAACCAGATTTGAACCTAAAGTAGCTCTCCCGGACAGGTTCACTGGTGGGCGAGACAAATTTTTTACCTTCAGGGAAGCATGTAAATTGTATTTTCGGCTTCGGCCTCGATCATCAGGGAGTGAAGAGCAGAGAGTAGGAATTGTTATCTCGCTCCTACAAGGGGACCCTCAATCCTGGGCCTTCTCCCTTCCTCCGGGATCCCCGGCTCTACAGTCAGTAGATCGATTTTTTACTGCCCTGGGTTTGGTATATGATGACCCAGATCGGGTCTCTCTTGCTGAGACAAAATTACGTAAGATACAGCAGGGAGATCGTCCGGCGGAGGAATTTGCTTCTGAGTTCCGTAGATGGGCCACAGATACTCAGTGGAATGACCCAGCTCTTAGGAGCCAGTTTTGTCATGGGCTTTCTGACAAATTAAAGGACGTTTTGGCTCAGTATGATTCTCCTCCATCACTGGAGGCTGCTATGGCCCTAGCTATCCGTACTGATAGACGGCTCCGGGAGAGGTGCGAGGTAACTCCGCCCCCTGTTGTTACTCCACCTACTACTAAAGTCCCTTATGTTGAGGTTCCCCTTGTCTGTTCGGAGGAGCCTATGCAGTTGGGAGGGACATCATTTCGTAGGAGGGGATTGGCGGTACGCCGCAGGACTAGAAGGTGTTTCTTCTGCGGGAAAGAGGGACATTTTGTTGGGGGATGTCCATCCCGTGCCTTGTTGAGCAAAAAGTAGCCGGAAAACTGTTAATCCCAGGTTGTGTGGTGGACGACAACCTGGGAGTATGTATTTCGTCCGCTAGTTCTTCTCAGTTCCTTGTACCAGTGGAGGTGGTGGTTGGTACGAGAGTGGAGAGATTTTCTGTTCTTCTTGATAGTGGGTCCGGGGCTAATCTGGTTGACGCTCAGTTTGCTCAGGCTCAAGGTATGCATCTGAGTGTATTGGTCAAACCGATCCCTATATTCTCCATTGACGCCAGGCCTCTCGGCCAAGGTAGCTTTGTTCATGAGGTTCATAACATTGACCTTCGGGTAGGGGCAATACATAGAGAACTATTATCTTGTTATGTGTTGGAGGGTCTACCTACTCCTATTGTGTTGGGACTTCCTTGGTTGGTTAAACATAACCCTGTGATTAATTGGCAGTCCAGAGATATAAGCCAATGGGGGGAGTTTTGCAAAAGTAACTGCATGAACACAGTCATCAGTGCGGTCGTGCCTAGTACTTTGCCTCCTTTTTTGGAGGACTTTGGGGATGTGTTCTCTGAGGAGGGGTGTCAGGAGTTGCCTCCTCATCGCGTGTATGACTGCTCTATTAATTTACTTCCTGATGCTAAGTTACCTAAAGCTAGGTTATATAACCTTTCTGGTCCTGAGAGGCAGGCTATGAAAGATTATATTTCGGAAAGTCTGGCCAAAGGGCATATTAGACCTTCATCTTCCCCAGTGGCCGCGGGGTTCTTCTTTGTGAAGAAAAAAGATGGAGGCTACGCCCTTGCTTGGATTTCCGCGAACTTAATCGGATTACTGTTCGAGATCCGTATCCACTCCCTCTGATTCCTGATCTCTTCAATCAAATTGTTGGCGCCAAATGGTTCTCTAAATTGGATCTCAGGGGGGGTATAATCTGATTAGGATAAAAGAGGGGGATGAGTGGAAAACGGCGTTTAACACGCCGGAGGGACATTATGAGAACCTTGTCATGCCTTTTGGTCTGACTACTGCACCAGCAGTATTCCAACATTTTTTAATGACATTTTTCGTCATCTGGTGGGGCTGTTTGTGGTCGTATATTTGGATGACATTTTAATTTACTCACCAGATCTTGTGTCTCACCAGGAGCATGTGAGACAGGTGTTGCAGATCTTGCGAGACAATAAATTATACGCCAAACTGGAAAAGTGTGTATTCGCCGTACAGGAACTTCAGTTTTTGGGTTTCTTGGTGTCAGCCTCCGGTTTCCGTATGGACCCTGAAAAGGTGAGAGCAGTGCTTGAATGGGATCAGCCAGAGGATCTTAAGGCTCTGCAGCGTTTTCTGGGGTTTGCTAACTACTACCGGAAATTTATTTGTAATTTCTCATCTGTTGTCAAACCTCTCACTGACATGACAAGAAAAGGGACGGATTTTTCTAAATGGTCGGACAAAGCTTGCCAAGCTTTTTCCTCTTTGAAAAAATGTTTTGCTTCGGCACCCGTTCTCATCCAACCAGATACATCACAGCCGTTCGTTGTGGAGGTGGACGCGTCTGACGTAGGGGTGGGTGCAATATTGTCCCAGGGTCCGTCCCCTGGTAAATGGCATCCGTGCGCTTTCTTTTCTAAAAAATTGTCGTCCGCCGAAAGGAATTATGATATCGGCAATAGGGAACTTTTGGCCATTAAGTTGGCTTTTGAAGAATGGCGTCACTTTTTGGAGGGGGCAGTCCACCCGGTCACCGTCATTACTGATCACAAGAACCTGCTGTATTTGGAATCTGCTAAGCGTCTGAATTCCAGACAAGCTCGATGGTCGTTGTTTTTTACCAGGTTTAATTTTGTTGTCACTTATCGCCCTGGATCTAAGAATGTTAAGGCGGATGCCTTGTCTCGCAGTTTCCCAGGGGCCGGGAAAATGGATGACCCGATTCCCATCCTTCAGGAGGGGGTGGTAGTGTCGGCTGTATGTTCTGAGCTTGAGGAGGAGGTGTTTGAGGCTCAGGGGGACGCCCCTGCAGGACCTCCAGGGAGACTGTTTGTCCCAAATCAGTTGAGACAAAAGGTTATTGAGGCACATCATAATTCTGCTTTAGCAGAACATCCAGGGAGTAAGGCTACTTTAGATCTCCTTTCTCGCCGGTTTTGGTGGCCTAACGTTAATAAAGATGTTTTAACTTTTGTCGCGTCCTGTGGGGTTTGTGCTCGCTCTAAGACCCTCATACCCGTCCGTCTGGGACCCTCTTACCCTTGAAACTTCCGGAGCGTCCATGGACTCATTTGTCTATGGACTTCATCACGGACCTTCCTCAGTCGTCAGGGAAGACTGTCATACTGGTGGTTGTTGACAGGTTCAGTAAGATGGCACATTTCAATTTCTCTTCCTGCCCTCCCTAATGCTAAAACTCTGGCGCAGGTGTTCATTGGGGAGATTGTGAGACTTCATGGGTTGCCTTCTGATGTGGTGTCAGATAGGGGGTCTCAGTTTGTGTCCAAGTTTTGGAGGGCATTTTGTTTACGTCGGGGGATGCAATTGTCATTTTCCTCGGCTTTTCATCCGCAGACCAATGGTCAGACAGAGCGTCTGAATCAAAGCCTAGAGACTTATCTTCGGTGTTTTGTCTCAGAGAACCAGGAGGACTGGTCTTCTTTCTTGCCTCTGGCAGAGTTCGCTCTTAACAACAGGCGGAGCGAGTCCACTGGTAAGTCCCCGTTTTTTGGGGCATATGGTTTTCATCCCCAGTTTTGTACATTCAATGGGGGGGCCCTTCTGGGGTTCCTGAGGAGGAGCGTTTCTCGTCGTCACTTGCTTCAGTGTGGAGAGGTGTATTGAATAACTGAGTGCTATGGGGAACCGTTATAAACGTATGGCTGATAGGAGGAGAGTTTCTGGTCCAGATCTTAATGTGAACGATCTGGTATGGTTGTCTACCAGGAATATAAAACTTAAAGTGCCCTCCTGGAAACTGGGTCCCAGATTCATCGGGCCGTACAGGATCAGTTCCATAATTAATCCTGTGGCATTTCGTCTGGACCTCCCTCCTACGTTTAAAATTCATAATGTGTTCCACAAGTCATTACTTAAGAGGTACGTGGCACCAGTCATACCATCACCTCTACCTCCTCCTCCAGTGGTGGTCAATGGTAACTTGGAGTTTCAAGTGTCAAAGATCATTGACTCACGTCTGAATCGCCGGTCCCTTCAGTACTTGGTGCATTGGAAGGGGTATGGTCCAGAGGAGAGGACGTGGGTTCCTGCGTCTGACATTAACGCAGATCGTTTGGTGCGGACCTTCCACAGAACTCACCCGGGCAAACCTGGCCCTGAGGGTCCGGAGGCCCCTCGTAGAAGAGGGGGTACTGTCATGTGTGCATCGCCACGAAGATCGTCGCGGTTGCACATTCTGACTTCTCACAGCTGAGTTGCTGTTTCTTTGTGTTTGGCAGTTAGGGAGTTAATTCTGTCTGTGCTCAGTTCTGGGACTGGGTGCAGTTTTCTCCCGGCTGCAATTAATTATTTGTTGATTGGTTTCCTTTAAATCTCTGGTTGTCTGTGTTGGGAGTTGCCAGTGAAATTCTTCATGCAGACCACAGATAGGATTGTATCTGTATAGACTTAAGTTAAAGAGCTCCTTAGTTGTTTTAAGCTCACCTTGCTTAGAGTTTAATATCCCAGATCATTTATGTTCCTTCTGTGTTTGAGTGTGTATGCAAGTCTGTGTTTTCTCCAGTCTGTCTTATATGTCTTATCTGTGTATTTAGCAGAGATCAGCCCATATCCCTTTGGTGGTAATCAGAATCCTTCTTAGGACTGATTACAGGGTTCAGGGACTGATAGGAGACAGGGTTAGGCTGGAGACTTGGACCTCTGAACCATTATCAGTACCTCCAAGGTGAGGGATTAGTTAGGACCCCAGTTTAGGGTCAGGTTAGACCCCCGGTCCTCCTCTTTCCTGTGACAGTGTATCAAGTCCTCAAGATTAACCCTGAGTTCAACGGATATCGTGTCAGGTAAATCTATTCTATATTTACATGCTGATGTTGCTAATCTATATGTTGTATAGAGTGTTGTTCTTTTAAGAATAGTTTACTGACATCGTACACATATCATAAGACCGCGTGACACCTGCCCTTTGGGCTTACATTCTACAGGATTGTGAGGCAGGAGACAGTAGGTCGGGGGGTTGCAGCAGTTCCGGTGTTGGTTGAGGCAATATCTCCGGTAGTGGTGAGGAGGTAGCAGGGTCATTGCAGGCTGTAGGCTTTCCTGAAGAGATGGGTTTTCAGGTTCCGTCTGAAGGATCCGAATGTGTTTGATAGTCGGACGTGTTGGGGTAAAGAATTCCAGAGGATGGAGGATATTCGGGAGAAGTCTTGGAGGCGGTTGGGTGAGGAGCGAATAAGTGTGGAGGAGAGAAGGATGTCTTGGGAGGATCGGAGATTACGTGAGGGAAGATATCGGGAGATTAGTTCAGAGATATAAGGAGGAGACAGATTATAGATGGCCTTGTAGGTCAGTATTAGTAATTTGAACTGGATACGCTGAGGGAATGGGAGCCAGTGAAGAGATTTGCAGAGGGGAGAAGTGGAGGAGTAGCGAGGAGAGAGGTGAATTAGTCGTGCAGCAGAGTTAAGGATGGACTGGAGAGGTGCGGGGGTGTTAGCAGGGAGGCCAGAGAAAATGGTGTTGCAGTAGTCGAGGCGGGAGATGATGAGGGCGTGCACAATCATTTTAGTAGATTGAGGGTTGAGGAAAGGACGGATTCTTGAAATATTTTTGAGCTGAAGGCGACAGGAGGTAGAAAGAGCTTGGATGTGCGGTTTGAAGGACAGGGCAGAGTCAAGGGTTACTCCGAGGCAGCGGACTTCTGGTACGGGGGAAAGCGTGATGTCATTTATTGTGATAGATAGGTCAGGTAAGGAAGATCTGTGGGATGGGGGAAAGATTATGAGTTCAGATTTGTCCACATTGAGTTTGAGGAAGCGGGAGGAGAAGAAGGAGGATATGGCTGATAGACACTCCGGGATTCTGGATAGCAGAGAGGTGATGTCTGGGCCAGAGAGGTAGATCTGAGTGTCATCAGCATAAAGGTGGTACTGGAATCCGTGGGACTTTATGAGTTGCCCCAGGCCAAGTGTATAGATTGAGAAGAGTAGGGGTCCTAGAACAGAGCCTTGGGGGACTCCAACAGAGAGAGTGTGGGACGAGGAGGTAGTGTGGGAGTGGGAGACGCTGAATGTGCGGTTGGAAAGGTATGAGGAGATCCAGGATAGGGCGAGGTCTTTGACGCCAAAGGAGGAAAGAATCTGTAGTAGAAGGCAGTGGTCAACTGTGTCAAAAGCAGAGGACAGGTCAAGAAGCAGGAGTATAGAGTATTGTCCGTTTGCTTTGGCTGTAAGTAGGTCATTAGTAATTTTGGTCAGGGCTGTCTCAGTGGAGTGATGGGGGCGATTATAGGAGTGATGGGGGATGACTATATGACTCTCTCTAAAATGTGACGTTACGCAGCCTTATTCTGCCCTAGGGACGCCAAAAATACGACAGCAGTAATCATTTACTGTATAAAACTCCACCTATTAGCAACAAAACAAGCACGTTCCCTCTTCTGTTTCCTGCGCTGACATGTGAGGAGGGAGTTTGGAGATGCTCCTGAATTCCTCCCAGGTATCCAAGCATATCGGGCCCATAGGAGAGCAGTAAAACCACCCCCGGGAACACTGACACCTTTTACATTTGTGGGGACATAATTTATGGAGCGCTACTTGCTACGGAGTTCACAACAGACCCCGAACGGTTTACCTATCCAACTGAAGCAGAAGGACAAGATGGCGCATGGAGGAGACAAAGAGGAAAGAGGCGCGATGCTGAGCGCTGCCACAGACATGCAGCAAGAGCTATTATCAGAAGCACCATGTGACCTGAGAGTTCCTCGCAGAAAATGGCTGAAGAGAGGTCAAAGCCCTTCTCTTACCAGACATTCAGAAGCTGCTGGAGTCGGCATTGCAATCGTCATTGTCTTCCATACAAAAGTCTGTACACCTGAATACCATTGCAATTACCAAGCTGCAACAGGATGTGGCGCTGCTACAACAGGAGAAGCAACTTGGCCAAGACAGAGAACAGAACCTTCAGCAGAAGTTACAAAATTTGAGAGACAAAACAGAGCTCTTCCCTATTTGGAGCATGTTCGACATGGGTTTTTCTGTGCATGTGTAGGGAACAGGAGACTTCTTGCCGCTGTGGTACACCAAAGGGGATCTTGCTGGATGTGAGATATATTTCTTCTAGCAGACTGAAGTTTGCTCAGGATTTTCCATGATCACAAGGACCTGTGATAAGGTCATAGTCACGTGATCTGGTCATCTGATGTGTACCTCACCTGAGGGTGTGGAGTAGGCCTATAAAACAAGGAGCTGTTGTAGTTGGTATGTGGAAGGAAGGATTTTGGCTGGAGTCAGCCTGGAAGATTGTTTTGTTACTGTGTGCCAGTGTGCACCAGGAAGCGAGTACCAGACCACCCGGAATGGGACCTGGCGGTCTCTGCTGACCTGCAGCCGCTTAGTTAAGCCCGTCCCAAGCAAGGGTGAGTCTGGCACCAGTGGTTCTCCAAACTGTGGTGATTTATGTTCTGTTTTTATTTTGTTATCTGGACTTTTTCTTGAACTCATGATTAAAACCACTGAAATTTGAAGTAAAAGGCGGTGTGTTTGCCTCATTACTGCGGCCCAGCCCTGCCTACCAGAGCGGATCCCTACAATTGGTGGCTTCAATGCGGGCAACGCAGTGAGGTCAGGCTGTTTTTTCCTGCATGACAGTAAATGTCCTAGGTAAAGAAAGTGACGCAAAACCGGTGGATAACTGTCCCAAGATGGAGAACACAGTAAAAATGCTGGAGGAGGCCATGCGGCAGCAACAGCAGGCTATGCAGCAGCAGCAGGCTATACAGCAGCAGGCTATGAAGCAGCAGCAGGCTATACAGCAGCAGGCTATGGAGCAGCAGCAGGCTATACAGCAGCAGGCTATGGAGCAGCAGCAGATATTTAATCAACAGCAACAGGAAACCAATAGTCTAGTGATGCAGCACATCACAGCGCCGCAGACAGCAGGAGCTGCCCGGGGATGGCAGGATGTCCGGAAAGCGGTGCGTACAGCGATCCGAAAGATGGAGCAATCAGATGACGTCGAGGTGTACCTGGAGATGTTGGAAGGCGTGGCTAAAAGGGAGAGACTGCCCCGGTACCAGTGGGCCGAGATCGTGGCTCCGTTTTTTTAATTCAGGACCCGCAAAAGCCTCTAGGGACCTACCCCCCGAGCAACAGGAGGACTATGAGAGCGTCAAGGGTGAGATACTTGCACGTCTTGGGGTAAATGGTTTGGTCCGGGCACAGCGGGTACACCAGTGGAACTTTTCCCCTTCCGAGCCAGCTCGGTCACAGTATTATGACTTGATACACCTGATAGAAAAGTGTTGCAGCCGGAGGTGTTTTCACCCCGCGCTATGCTGGATCGTATAGTGACTGATAAATTCTTGAGAAATTTGCCACACACCCTTCAAACATGGCTTGGACAGGCAGCCCCTACTGATGGTCTCCAAATGGTAGACCTCATTGAAAGATATGGGGCTACCAAGGAGATACAGGGAGAGACTACCCGGAAGGTACCAAGTAAATTCCACAAACCTTTACCCACAGCTTGGCGAGCAGAGACTCGGAGGGCCACCCAGGATGGGTCGGGGAACGAAAGGGGCCCCATAATCTGTTGGCGGTGCCAACAACCAGGACATGTGAGAGCTGTTTGCCCCCACCTGACAGAACCCATGGACAACAACTTTAAATACTATCAGTCTCACTATGCAGAACACATGTGTGCAGTGGTCAAAGCAGAGGGACCCAATATGAACCATTTGTGTAAAGTGCAGGTGGAGGGTAACCCTGCTGTGGCTCTAGTGGACTCAGGGAGTCTCGTGAGTGACCCTAATACGAGCCAGCCACGTCCAAATCAGCGAGTATACTGCTGGGAAAATGGGTGTGTTGTGTATACATGGTGACTTCAAACATTATCCTACCACCCTGGTGATGATAAACACGCCAGCGGGGAGGAGGTGACACGAGGTGGGGCTGGTGGTTAATTAGCATTAATAATGGGGAGAGATTTTCCGTTATTTTATGTGCTTTGGCCTGTAATTACCCCTCCCACAGAACAGTCGTCGGCACCAGTGGCAAACAGGTTGCATTCTCCAGAAATCGGGCATGAACCTGGTGGCCCAGAGGAAGATGTACTGGCGGTAGGAGTACCTTAGCCTTCGGTGGAGGAGGAAAACCCCTCTCCTATAGAAGTGTTAGGTGGGGAGATGGAAGATTTGCCACCGGGACCAGAATTGTCATACTTAAATGTGGCAGGTGACAATTTTGGTACGGCGCAACTACGGGACCCTACGTTGACTCGAGCCAGGGAAAATGTACTGGTTGTCAATGGGGAACCCCAACACCCCAGGGCAGCTAAAGTATTTACCCGATTTGAGCTGAACCAAGATTTGCTGTATGGGGTTTAAAAAATACATGGGGAAATTGTCGAGCAATTGCTGGTACCGCAGTCATATCGGAGGTTGGTAATGGACTTAGCGCATGCGCATGTACTAGGGGGACATTTGGGACCAAAGAAAACCCTAGACAGAATTCTACAACGGTTTTACTGGCTATGGGTCTATGAATAAGTTAAACGGTATTGTTACTCTTGTCCCGTGTGCTAGGTAACCAGTCCGCAGCCTCATTTTCAGAGTCCCTTGGTGCCATTACAAATTATAGAGGTACCGTTTGAGAGAATAGCCAATGGATCTGGTGTGGACGGTTAATAAATTAGCAAGGGGTCATCAACACATCCTCGTAGTTCTAGATTACGCTACCAGGTATCCTGAGGCTATTCCCCTGCGACACACCTCGTCTAAACTGATCGCAAAATAACTCATGGGTATGTTCTCTCGGGTGGGAATCCCTCAAGAAATCTTAACAGATCAGGGGGCCCCCTTTATGTCAAAAATCATGAAGGAACTCTGCCACGTGTTAAACAGTTGCGCACATCGGTCTATCATCCCCAAACAGACGGTTTAGTAGAAAGGTTCAATAAAACCCTGAAGAATATGTTGAAAAAAAAAGTCTCTAAAGATGCTAAGGACTGGGATCTCTTGTTGCCATACCTGATGTTTGCAGTGCGGGAGGTGCCCCAGGCATCTACGGGGTTCTCGCCCTTTGAACTATTATATGGCAGACATCCCCGTGGCTTACTCGATATAGCTAAAGAGGCCTGGGAAAACCATACAACTCCCCACAAAAGTGTGATAGAACATGTGGCCAAAATGCAAGAGAGAATGGAGACAGTCTTACCATTAGTCCGAGAACATATGGAATCAGCACAAAGGTCACAGAGGCAGGTCTATAACGGGGAGGCACGGGTAAGGTCCTTTAACCCTGGGGATCGGGTGTTGGTACTTGTGCCTACAGTGGATAGTAAGTTCCTTTCAAGGTGGCAGGGACCCTATGACATTATAGAGAAGGTGGGACCAGTAAACTATAAAATACACCAACCAGGGCGGAGAAAGCCAGAACACGTATACCATGTGAATCTGCTCAAACCATGGAAAGACAGAGACCCGCTTGGTCAGGATTGTCCACGGCCTGCATTTCAAGTACAGATGGCTTCCTTGCCTCAGGAGAAGGCAAGAGAAGTCCTCTCCGCCGTCAAAATATCAGACACTTTGTCGCACAGACAAGTTCAGGAAGTCAGAGAGTTTGTTCGCCGAAATACAGATGTTTTTTTGGAACTTCCTGGTCGTACCTCCCTAATACAACATGACATTGTCACTGAGCCGCAGGGCAAAGTACGATTAAAGCCATATCGGGTGCCTGAGGCCCGGCGACAAGCCATCTTGGAAGAGGTCAAGAAGATGCTGCAGTTAGGGGTCATTGAAGAGTCCCAGAGTGAGTGGGCCAGCCCAATAGTCCTAATACCAAAGCCAGATGGGACACTAAGGTTCTGTAATGACTTCAGAAAACTGAATGAAATTTCTAACTTTGACGCCTACCCCATGCCCCGGGTCGATGAGTTAATAGAGCGGTTTGGGCAGGCACGTTATTTTTCACTCATTGACCTCACAAAAGGGTATTGGCAGGTGCCACTAACAAAAGCAGCGAGAGAGAAAACGGCTTTTTTAACACCCGAGGGACTGTTCCAGTATATAGTCCTACCCTTTGGGTTGCATGGCGCTCCAGCGACATTCCAGAGGTTAATGGACGTTGTTCTTCGTCCTCATCGCCGATATGCCGCGGCCAATCTGGACGATATTGTGGTGTACAGTACAGACTGGGAAAGTCACTTAGCCAAGGTACAGGCGGTGATAGATTCGCTGAGACAAGCAGAGCTAACTGCCAACCCAAAGAAGTGTTCCATAGGGTTGGAGGAAGATCGCTACCTGGGGTATGTGATTGTGAGAGGAGTTATCAAAGGCCAAATAAACAAAGTGGAGGCAATCCAAAACTGGCCCCGTCCCCTCACCACTAAACAAGTGAAAGGGTTTTTGGGGTTAGTGTGATACTACCGGCGGTTTATTCACAATTTTGCAACACTGTCGGCGCCGTTAAATGACTGCCTAAAAGGCAGGAATTTAGTAATGGTGCGATGGAATGATCAGCTTGAAGAAGCGTTTGTAAAACTAAAAGGGGCACTGTGTGTGTGTGTGTCACCATTTTTGATCACACCCGACTTCAAAAGAGAATTCATTGTCCAGACTGATGCGTCAGAGGTAGGTGTGGGGGCCGTTTTGTCTCAGGAGGTTAACGGGGAGAAGCATCACATTACTTTCCAGAGTCGAAAGCTAACTCCAGCTGAAACCAGATACAGCATTGTAGAGAGAGAGAGTGCCTGTCGATCAAGTGGGCACTGGAGTCGTTGCGCTACTATCTGTTGGGGATAACATTTTGGTTGTTAACTGATCATTCCCCTCAGACTGGCAGTGTTGTATCCCAGGGAGTAGAGTTCAGGTGGTAGATAGATGAACATAACAGGAGAAATTGATAACGTTGCCAACCAGTTATTTAATCTGAAAACGGACAGGCAAATTCTGGCGAGATCCATGCCTTGTTCATTTTCAGAAAAGTAAGCCGGTCTACAGTATCGGAGGATAGTCGCATGCGACGGTCTGTTAGTACACCACCTGCAGCACTAAAGACGCGCTCCGATAATACACTGGCAGCAGGGCAAGCCAGCACCTCCAATGCATACTGGCTAAGCTCTGGCCATGTATCCAGCTTAGAGACCCAAAACTTGAAAGGGGAAGAGCCATCTGGGAGTACACTGAGAGGGCAAGACAAGTAGTCTGTCACCATCTTACGGAAACGTTGCCTCCTGGTGACTGGAGGCGTCTCGGATGGTGTAGACATTGGTGGCGCTGACAAAAAACTTCGCCACATTTGGAACATACTGGTCTTGCCCCCCTGTGTAGAGGCGCTGCTTGTGCTCCCTCTTGTTGCAGAGCTGTCTCCATTGCCTCCACGCACAGAGCTGCTTTGTAAAGCAGTAGCAGCAGCGTTCTCGGCTGGAATGGAGAACATTATGGATTGCACCAGTGTGTCTTTGTACTCCCGCATTTTACGCTCCCGGTTCAACGGTGTGATGAGGCTTTGTAAGTTGTCCCGGTAGCGAGGGTCTAGGAGGGTGTACACCCAATAATAATCAGACGTGGTGAGAATGTGGGCGATGCGGCGGTCGTTTCTCAGGCACTGCAGCATGAAATCAACCATGTGCTGCAGACTCCCAACTGACCAAGAAACGCTGTCCTCTGTAAGAGGCGTCATCTGTACCTGCTCTGCATCACCCCACCCTCGCTCTACATACTGATTAGAGCGTTGTGTACCTCCCTCTGTAGCGATTTCTTCCTCCTCCATTGACTCCTCCTCATCCTCCTCACAAAGTGAGCCCTGCAAAGCCCTTTGGGAGGAACCACGTTGCGCTGACTGTCCAAAAGGTGATGGAATTTGTGTCTCCTCATCCTCCACCTCTTCCAAAACCTCATCAACCTAGTGCTTGCAGTGTTTTTTGAAGCAGGCAGATAAGGGGGACAGTCAGGCTGACTAGTGCATCATCTGCACTCGCCATCCGCATTGACTCATCAAACGCACGCAAAACGTGGCAGATGTCCTTCATAGAGGCCCACTCAGTAGTGGTGAAGTGTGAACGGCGCAAATTGCGTGTTGATTGCGCCTGTTGCAGCTGATACTCCATTACTGCTGTCTGCTGCTCACACAACCGCTCCAACATATGTAACGTGGAATTCCACCTGGTGGGTACGTCACATATGATGCGATGTTCAGGAAGGCGCAATCTGCGTTGCAGAGCTGCAATGCGCGATCTGGCCATGCTGGAACGTCGCAAGTGAGCGCACTCTAGGCGGACCTTGTGCAGCAGTGCATCAAGATCCGGATAGTCCCTCAAAAAACTCTGCACGACCAAGTTGAGCACATGTGCCAGACATGGTATGTGAGTGAGGTTGCCAAGGGCCAGAGCTGCCACCAGATTTCGGCCATTGTCACACACTACCAAGCCTGGCTGGAGATTCGCTGGCAAAAAACCACACGTCACTCTCCTGCTTGATGGCATTCCAACCTCCTGCGCTGTGTGGCTTCGATTCCCCATGGAAATTAATTTCAGGACGGCCTGTTGACGTTTGGCCACGGCTGTGCTCATATCGGTCGCAACAGGTAAGCGTTCACGGGTCCATGTGGAGGTAGACCGTGACGGCACCTGCAGCGATGATTCTGAGGAACTGGAGTAGGAGGAGGAGTCAATGTGTACAGACTGGATTCCAGCAATCCTTGGAGTTGGCAGAACACGTACAGCACCACTCGCAACATCTGTACCCGGCTCCACAACATTGACCCAATGGGCAGTGAGAGAAAGGTATCGTCCCTGGCCATGGGTACTGGTCCACGCATCAGTGGTCAGGTGGACCTTGCTACTGATGGCGTTTAGTAGCGCATGTTTAATGTTTCCCTCAACATGCTTTTGCAGAGCAGGGACGGCTTGCCTGCTGAAATAAAATCGGCTTGGCACATTGTATTGTGGGACTGCCAATGCCATTAAGTTCCGGAAACTGTCAGTCTCCACCAGCCTGAATGACAGCATTTCAAGGGACAGGAGTTTTGCAATGCCAGCATTCAGAGCCTGTGCTCGTGGATGGTTTGCCGAGTATGGCCGTCTTTTATCCCATGCCTGTGCTACCGATGGCTGTACAGTGGCCTGGGAGTGTGAGGATGACAGGGAACTTGCAGCTGTGGGTGGAATAACACTTTGTTTCTGGACAACAGTGACCGAGGTTCTTCCATGGCGATTGTGTGAGGAGCCGAACCAGCTGTGTGTGAGCTGGAGGAAGAGGCTCCAACACGAGCTGAAGATGTAGGTGCTGCTGTAGGTTGGCCTACATCTCCAGTGTGTCTTTGTAACTCAACTACGTGCTTTGTCCGCACATGTTTCCACATATTAGTGGTATTGAGGTTACTGACACTTTTACCTCTTTTTACTTTTTGCTTACACAGCTTGCATTTGACATAGCAAATATCATCTGCAAGTGTGTCAAAAAAGGACCACGCAGTGCAAGTACTGGAAGCGCCTGTTTTGACTTTTGGAAAAGAACTGCTCCCAACAGGTGCCAAACTGGAGGCTACAGGCAACCGAGTCTGCAGCCTACCTCTCCCTCCTGTTTGTACCGTTGGGCCAATCTCTTCCTCAGAGCTGCTCCCACCACCTTCCTGTTCCTCACGCCATGTTGGGTCTTGGACCTCATCATCTCCACTACCCTCTTCCAACACCTGCTGCTGTTGGGTGGTCTGGACAGCACCATGCTCAACAGAAACTGGCAACTGAGTCTCATCATCATCAGATGTGTTCTGCGGTGTGCTGACCATCGGCACTGGCTCACCCGCCTCTTCAGATTCAGAGAGACACAGCTGTTGCGCATCACTGCATACTCCCTCTTCTTCACATTCCAGAATGCTGCTTGGCTGGGCCCCTGTTTGCAAGCCAACAGATTCTGAGAACAGAAGCAGAGACTCAGCTGGCTCCAGTTCAGAACTCTCTGACTGCCTGGGCAATTTGACAGGCGGTGAACAGACAGATGGTTGCTCAACAGTGTTGTGGTCCTGAGAGGAGGTGGAAGCAATTGAAGTCGATGCATTGGCTGCTATCCAACCAACAACGGCTTCAATTTGTTCTTCCCGCAGCAGGGGGTACGCCAAGCTCCTACAAAACTGCACATAAAGGAACGCTCACGGGGAAAACTGGTGGATGCTGTGTCACTGGGGCGGCAGCAGCCACAGAATCCCCACGTCCTCTCCCTGCTGAAACTCCACGGCCACGACCACGTGCCTTACTCCCTGCCTTCTTCATCTTGGTAGATTGATAAAGAAAGTCAGAAAAGTTATAAGGCCTAAGTGTGGTTATTACGCACAGACTGCAGTGAACACTGCACACAACTGTTCACTATCTCTGAAAGGCTCCTTTCTGTAATTCTATAGTGTTTGCAACCAATGTATTGGATACGGATGGAAGCGCGTCACACTAATAGATTTGAGTTATTTGAAATGGTATGGAGCAGCACCAATTAGAGAAAAATGACAAGGATGAGGCAGTGACACGTTCAGCAGACTACAACCAGCAGTGGTTGAAGAATAACTGGAGCGTGATCTGCACTCAAAAAGAAAAAACCTCACAGACTAGAGTGAACACTGAACACAACTGTTCACTATCTCTGAAAGGCTTCTTTCTGTAATTCTATAGTGTTTGCAACCAATGTATTGGATACGGATGGAAGCGCATCACACTAATAGATTTGAGTTATTTGAAATGGTATGGAGCAGCACCAATTAGAGAAAAATGACAAGGATGAGGCAGTGACACACGTTCAGTAGACTACAACCAGCAGTGGTTGAAGAACTAACTGGAGCTTGATCTGCACTCAAAAAAAAAAACCTCACAGACTAGAGTGAACACTGAACACAACTGTTCACTATCTCTGAAAGGCTCCTTTCTGTAATTCTATAGTGTTTGCAACCAATGTATTGGATACGGATGGAAGCGCGTCACACTAATAGATTTAAGTTATTTGAAATGGTATGGAGCAGCACCAATTAGAGAAAAATGACAAGGATGAGGCAGTGACACACGTTCAGCAGACTACAACCAGCAGTGGTTGAAGAACTAACTGGAGCGTGATCTGCACTCAAAAAAAAAAAACCTCACAGACTAGAGTGAACACTGAACACAACTGTTCACTATCTCTGAAAGGCTCCTTTCTGTAATTCTATAGTGTTTGCAACCAATGTATTGGATACGGATGGAAGTGCGTCACACTAATAGATTTGAGTTATTTGAAATGGTATGGAGCAGCACCAATTAGAGAAAAATGACAAGGATGAGGCAGTGACACACGTTCAGCAGACTACAACCAGCAGTGGTTGAAGAACTAACTGGAGCGTGATCTGCACTCAAAAAAAAAAAACTCACAGACTAGAGTGAACACTGAACACAACTGTTCACTATCTCTGAAAGGCTCCTTTCTGTAATTCTATAGTGTTTGCAACCAATGTATTGGATACGGATGGAAGCGCGTCACACTAATAGATTTGAGTTATTTGAAATGGTATGGAGCAGCACCAATTAGAGAAAAATGACAAGGATGAGGCAGTGACACACGTTCAGCAGACTACAACCAGCAGTGGTTGAAGAACTAACTGGAGCGTGATCTGCACTCAAAAAAAAAAAAACTCACAGACTAGAGTGAACACTGAACACAACTGTTCACTATCTCTGAAAGGCTCCTTTCTGTAATTCTATAGTGTTTGCAACCAATGTATTGGATACGGATGGAAACGCGTCACACTAATAGATTTGAGTTATTTGAAATGGTATGGAGCAGCACCAATTAGAGAAAAATGACAAGGATGAGGCAGTGACACACGTTCAGCAGACTACAACCAGCAGTGGTTGAAGAACTAACTGGAGCGTGATCTGCACTAAAAAAAAAAAAACCTCACAGACTAGAGTGAACACTGAACACAACTGTTCACTATCTCTGAAAGGCTCCTTTCTGTAATTCTATAGTGTTTGCAACCAATGTATTGGATACGGATGGAAGCGCGTCACACTAATAGATTTGAGTTATTTGAAATGGTATGGAGCAGCACCAATTAGAGAAAAATGACAAGGATGAGGCAGTGACACACGTTCAGCAGACTACAACCAGCAGTGGTTGAAGAACTAACTGGAGCGTGATCTGCACTTAAAAAAAAAAAAAACCTCACAGACTAGAGTGAACACTGAACACAACTGTTCACTATCTCTGAAAGGCTCCTTTCTGTAATTCTATAGTGTTTGCAACCAATGTATTGGATACGGATGGAAGCGCGTCACACTAATAGATTTGAGTTATTTGAAATGGTATGGAGCAGCACCAATTAGAGAAAAATGACAAGGATGAGGCAGTGACACACGTTCAGCAGACTACAACCAGCAGTGGTTGAAGAACTAACTGGAGCGTGATCTGCACTCAAAAAAAAAAAACCTCACAGACTAGAGTGAACACTGAACACAACTGTTCACTATCTCTGAAAGGCTCCTTTCTGTAATTCTATAGTGTTTGCAACCAATGTATTGGATACGGATGGAAGCGCGTCACACTAATAGATTTGAGTTATTTGAAATGGTATGGAGCAGCACCAATTAGAGAAAAATGACAAGGATGAGGCAGTGACACACGTTCAGCAGACTACAACCAGCAGTGGTTGAAGAACTAACTGGAGCGTGATCTGCACTCAAAAAAAAAAAAACCTCACAGACTAGAGTGAACACTGAACACAACTGTTCACTATCTCTGAAAGGCTCCTTTCTGTAATTCTATAGTGTTTGCAACCAATGTATTGGATACGGATGGAAACGCGTCACACTAATAGATTTGAGTTATTTGAAATGGTATGGAGCAGCACCAATTAGAGAAAAATGACAAGGATGAGGCAGTGACACACGTTCAGCAGACTACAACCAGCAGTGGTTGAAGAACTAACTGGAGCGTGATCTGCACTAAAAAAAAAAAAAACCTCACAGACTAGAGTGAACACTGAACACAACTGTTCACTATCTCTGAAAGGCTCCTTTCTGTAATTCTATAGTGTTTGCAACCAATGTATTGGATACGGATGGAAGCGCGTCACACTAATAGATTTGAGTTATTTGAAATGGTATGGAGCAGCACCAATTAGAGAAAAATGACAAGGATGAGGCAGTGACACACGTTCAGCAGACTACAACCAGCAGTGGTTGAAGAACTAACTGGAGCGTGATCTGCACTCAAAAAAAAAAAAACCTCACAGACTAGAGTGAACACTGAACACAAGTGTTCACTATCTCTGAAAGGCTCCTTTCTGTAATTCTATAGTGTTTGCAACCAATGTATTGGATACGGATGGAAGTGCGTCACACTAATAGATTTGAGTTATTTGAAATGGTATGGAGCAGCACCAATTAGAGAAAAATGACAAGGATGAGGCAGTGACACACATTCAGCAGACTACAACCAGCAGTGGTTGAAGAACTAACTGGAGCGTGATCTGCACTCAAAAAAAAAAACCTCACAGAATAGAGTGAACACTGAACACAACTGTTCACTATCTCTGAAAGGCTCCTTTCTGTAATTCTATAGTGTTTGCAACCAATCTATTGGATGCGGATGGAAGCGCATCACACTAATAGATTTGAGTTATTTGAAATGGAATGGAGCAGCACCAATTAGAGAAAAATGACAAGGATGAGGCAGTGACACACGTTCAGCAGACTACAACCAGCAGTGGTTGAAGAACTAACTGGAGCGTGATCTGCGCTCAAAAAAAAAAAAAACCTCACAGACTAGAGTGAACACTGAACACAACTGTTCACTATCTCTGAAAGGCTTCTTTCTGTAATTCTATAGTGTTTGCAACCAATGTATTGGATACGGATGGAAGCGCGTCACACTAATAGATTTGAGTTATTTGAAATGGTATGGAGCAGCACCAATTAGAGAAAAATGACAAGGATGAGGCAGTGACACACGTTCAGCAGACTACAACCAGCAGTGATTGAAGAACTAACTGGAGCGTGATCTGCACTCAAAAAAAAAACCCTCACAGACTAGAGTGAACACTGAACACAACTGTTCACTATCTCTGAAAGGCTCCTTTCTGTAATTCTATAGTGTTTGCAACCAATGTATTGGATACGGATGGAAGCGCGTCACACTATAATTTCAATTGAATGGAGCAGCAAGAATTACACTAAAGAAAAAAAAAAGAGTCTGTGAGTGACATGTGCAGATGCCTACAAACAGCGTTGGATGCAGAGCAAACTGCAGCATCACCTGCACTCACACACACACCTTGCACAGAGCTGTTAAAACAACACTGGCAAAAGGAAGCTATACACAGCGGTTGGTAAACTAGCCTGCCTAGAGCACAGTACACAAAATCGCAATCTCTAACTGTCCCTCAGAGTCAGCAGAGCAGCGTTCTGTCCCTTACTGAATTCACAGCACAGTGACGCTAAAATGGAGGCGGCGCCTTTTATAGTGCATTCTGACATCATTTCAGCATCCAATCACAGCCATGCCATTAGTTAACATGACCGCAGCAGTACAGGATGTGCCCACACTTCGTAGGATTCCTCATTGGCTGACTAAAATCACATTGCCTCTCAAAGAATTATGGGAACTTCTGATTCCGGTATACGATATATGAAAAATATCGGAACTAAGTATCGGAATTCCGATACAGTGAATATCGGCCGATACCCGATACTTGCGGTATCTTAATGCTCAACTCTAATGACCACATATAAGGTATCTGTGTACTCAGGAGAAATTGCCCAACAAATTTTAGGATAAAATTTATACTGTTGCCCATGTGAAAATGAAATAACTGAGGCTAAAAGAAAATTTTTGTGAAAAAAAAGTACTTTCTTTTTTTTACGGATCAATTTGTGAAGCACCTGGGGGTTCAAAGTGCTCACTATGCATCTAGATAAGTTCCTTAGGGGGTCTAGTTTCCAAAATGGGGTCACTTGTGGGGGAGCTCCAATGTTTAGGCACACAGGGACTCTCCAAATGCAACATGGCAACAGCTAAATATTCCAGCATATTTTCCATTCAAAAAGTCAAATGGCGCTCCTTCCCTTCTGAGCCCTGCCGTGCGCCCATACAGTGGTTTATGACCACATATGAGGTATCTGTGTACTCAGGAGAAATTGCCCAACAAATTTTAGGATCCATTTTATCCTGTTGCCCATGTAAAAATGAAAAAAATTGATGCTAAATGAAAATTTTTGTTGGAAAAATTAAAATGTCCATTTTTTCCTTCCACGTTGCTTTAGTTCCTGTGAAGCACCTGAAGGGTTAATAATCTTCTTGAATGTAGTTTTGAGTAGCTTGAGGGGTATAAAGGTGTCACTTTTGGGTATTTTCTGCCATATAGACCCCTCAAAGTGACTTCAAATGTGAGGTGGTCCCTAAAAAAAATGATTTTGTAAATTTTGCTGTAAAAATGAGAAATCGCTGGTCAACTTTTAACCCTTATAACTTCCTAACAAAAAAAAATGTTGCTCCCAAAATTGTGCTGATGTAAAGTAGACATGTGGGAAATGTTATTTATTAACTATTTTGTGTCACATAACTCTCTGGTTTAACAGAATAAAAATTAAAAATTTGAAAATTACAAAATTTTCAAAATTTTTGCCAAATTTCCATTTTTTTCACAAATGAATGCAAAAATTATCGACCTAAATTTACCACTAACATGAAGCCCAATATGTCACGAAAAAACAGTCTCAGAATCGCTAGGATCCGTTGAAGCGTTCCTGAGTTATTACCTCATAAAGGGACACTGGTCAGAATTGCAAAAAATGGCAAGGTCTTTAAGGTCAAAATAGGCTGGGTCATGAAGGGGTTAAAATATCACTTTTAATTTTTTATAATTTATCCTTAAAGGAAAATTCCACCTGTTTTTCTTTAAGAAAACTCCATAAGTAGCTACAATATCACAACATTTAAAGGAATTCTCTGGATTGTAAAAATGTATCTTATAAATAATATTAGGGCAGTTTGAGCTATCACAAAGAGTCTGAACATACGTGAGTTAGACAGAAAGCAGCTAAACCAATTGTTTCTTGGGTAGAAGGACCTGACGTGTCCATGCATTTCCCATACAGTTTATTGATTTTATGAAGAAGCTTTAAATACTGATATGGAATCCGTCTTGACTATCAATCTCCCTCCAAACTGCTTGTATTGGCATGTAAGTCTTTGAAAGATAAACCAGTCAGTATCTTTATTGATGAAATCTCCATAACACATTTTAATTCACATGCACATGAGGCTGCAGTGCTCTGGGCGAAACCAGTCTCTGCCTTCCTGATATATTTCTCCCCCCAGTCATTCAAGTCTGTGAGCTGGCACTAAAGAATAAGAAAGTGGAGCTAGGCAGGGAATAAATCTGGGGAGGCAAAGGCTCTGAAGTGCTGATTTTGCCCGAAGCACTTTTGCATATTGATTAAAGCACGGCTTTCTTTGTTAGGAAGCAGCAGATTTTACAAATAAAGGTACAGCTTTGCTTTTCTTTAAAAAAGATGACAATTAGTGATGAGCGATTATGTTCGGATAAGGTCTTATCTGAGCATACTCAATGCTAATCGAGCGGTTTCGGCGTGCTCGAATAATACAGTATGTTCGAGATACCGTGGCTTCATGTCTCGTGGCTGTTAGACCGCCGCAACACCTGCAGGGATTGCCTATCAAACAGGCAGGACAACCTGCAACTCAGGCAATTTTAGTGAACCCTAGTAACAAAAGGGATTGTAAAAAAAACTTGTCAGTTGCTTTAAACATGCTTTTCAGGATTCATTTAGCCAGTGGTGTGAGCTGGCCAGGCAAGGAGTCCTTGGATTGGAAGACATGTCATGAGAAACCCTGAGCTTGCAAAACCCCAAATGTAATGGACCTAAATAGTACTGAGTTTGTGGGGCTAGTAGGTGGTCTCGAGTGGTAAATCCAGCGTGCCAGAAGTGGAAGAAATAGGATGTGGAACCACTGAGCAGGTAGACTTGCTGACCAGGACTGCAGCGACAAGCTAGTCTGTGATGAAGTAGGGCAAAACAGTGGGCTTCACCAGCCTTTGAGTGAGGCCACACATGTCTACTCAGCAAGTGACTGCATGTATGCAAATCGCCAGCAGTGCGTGCAGTGCGCTGTGAGAATTTAGAAGCCTGCAGTCACATAAAATGACTGCAGACTCATCACCACTCCTTTAATGCTCCTAACAAAAATAAAAATATGAGAATTAGTATCACAAAAAAATATTTACATCCAGGTACCTGATAGATGATGTTGTCTCTGGAGTTTTTCACTTTCTTTACTTCTTTATCTTGTCAAGCTCTTCTTTGTAGACTTCCATCTTCTGCAGTCTTGTGCAGCACATCCCCACATGATGCCCTTAAAGATCGCAGTGTCATTATAATGCTGCTGAATTAAAATATCTGCCCTACGCTGAGCCCCTGAATAAATAATTGCCCTTCACTATATTCCCTGCACAAAATACGACCCCACACTGTCCGTCTGATGGAACATGCCCTCCACACTGTCCTCTCCTATCCATACAGGGCCCCCTCTTCACTGAATAAATTCCCCCCCACAGTCACTAAATAAATACTCCCCCCCCACACACACACACTGACTAAATACCCCGCCAGACACACACTAAATAAATACTCCCCCCACACATACAATGATTAAATCAACCCCCTCCCACACACTGAATAAATCCCCTCCACATCTCCCCCCACACATACACAATAAATCCCCCCACACTGAATCTCAGTGTCTTCAGCTCCTCAGCCACAGGAGTATTTACCACCGATCCTCTTATCACTTCTGCGCACCATCGAGTGACATCAGCAGCGTGATCACATGACCTTATCACGCTGCTGGCGTCACTCTTACCTGGAGGTCAGAGCTTCAATGCTTCAATTGTAGTCGCATCTGTTAGATGCAAGTACTATTGATCTCTGGGAGCCGATGCACTACAGCTTCTCTGTGCCGGCTGTTAGGTTGACAACCGGCTCATAGAACTGCCGACTCCCAGTACAGGGGGTGCAGAATGCAGCTGTCAGGGGAGACACTTCGGACCGCCACATTAGGCAGCCCAACTACGCCACCCTGCCTTCTGCGCCACGGGAACATGCCTCGGCTGCCCCCCTCTAGATAAGCCTCTGACATACCTGACTGCAATAGTAGTGCATCCAGCAGTTGTGTAACTTGAAGCTCATGGGCCCCATTGCAAAATCTTCAAATGGGGCCCCCAATTATTGCAAGTCTTTCATAGTATTCGTCTTTTTATATAGGCCAAAGGGACATTTTGGACCCTTTAGCCTCCAAGGTCCGGGTGTGATGCTACCCTGCACCTATTGTAGTTACACCCCTGCAGCCAGGCCTTGATTCATGCTACCCAAGGGTTTGGGCAACAAGAATCTACTGACTTGTTCCTTTTAGCTTTGTTATTGTGTCATCGTAGGTAAAATTAATAATTGCACAGTTCCCATTTATATCAATAAGCTGGCCATATAGATATGTAAAAGATGGAAGGAAATGGGAAAATCACTGTATGTATATTCTAGACGTTATAACAGCCCTGCAATATGACTAGTGATATTATCCAAGCTATACAGACAGCCTAGTTGCAAGGCTCAATAACGGTTCGGACTTTGCCTTGCAGGGCAGCTGCCTCCACTAGGTGGCACTAGCACACTAGTTTTCTACGTATTCAGGACATAGTTCATTTGCATATTTTTCCCATGGAGCATTGCTAATAAAAGTCCATACCTAGCTAGTCTCCTTAAGTAGAGCCAGACCCTTAAAGATGTTTCCCAGGCATGTTTAAGTTCATTTACTGTTAATTTTTGAGCCACTAGTACAGACACTACTCTTTTCACTTAGATTTACCTAATAGTTAATTATAAAAATCAGATTAATGAAGCAGAGAGCCTCTTTAACATAATGGAAAATCACATGCTGCTATCCTAATTTTTTTTTTTGCTACAATCATTATTGCATTACCTTTTAAATTCTACATCAAGTAGATGTGAAGCCATGTCCATGCGTATTTGGCACAGAGTATAACCGAATTATCGGTGTGTCGGTGCTGCAGTGAATTGGATTTCCACAAGGAACTGTATTATTCTAATTGATTTGCGCAGCGTTAGAAGACTTCCATTGTTTTCAGATCTCATTTTGCAGTGTATTTCTCTCTAGACCACATAGTGGTTTGGTGTACTTCCAGAAGCGAAACCATTTATATTTGATAAGACACTAGAGATCTCTTCTCGCTTTATTGGCTAAAGTAATTCTGACAGTAAAGAAATGTTATGCACGGACGGACAATGATCTTTAATGTGAAAATGAAAAAATAAAAAAGCTCAACTTTAATTTTTCATCACCGCTATTTCCATAATTGAGGTTTATATAAATGAGGCATGAAATCTTTAAACAGGCCTGAACAAGGTGCGCTGTGCACTTCATGGAGGCCTCAATGAAAATGCTGCACCGAAAATATTACTGACCTTACAACATATCAGATACCAGATTATATTTTATGCAAAATTTTACTGTCCATTTTTCAATGTAGGGCACCAGACAAATGTAAATGCTCAGTGAATGTGAAGACACAGAAATGGGAAATCCATAAATCACTTTATTTGAAATCTACGTTTTCTTATTCCCAAATAATCAATTCAAAGTGCCGGCCACTAGTTGTTTCATTTCTGTGTTTTCTTCTACACCTTTTTTTTTCATGAAAAATTTAGCATTTTACTGTCCCAATGAAGTGAATAAGATTTCTGCAATTTCTTACACACCCTGCTTTTTTTTCTCCTTGCCAATTTCAATTTATCATGAATGGGAAAAAGACATAAAAAGAGGCACACATAAACACAGCAACAAAAAAAATTCTAATTTTTTATGTAGCCAAGAGACATGTTTTTGGTGCAGAAATATCTGCAGCAAATAACTTCATCCCTTCATGACATTTGCCGTACAGTCATGGACAAAAGTTTTGAGAATATATATCAAAAAACTGACCGGCACATCCAAACATAGATTCAGTGTGAACAGGTGCTAAACCTAGAGTCACCAACTCATATACATACAAGAAAAAAAGGTAGCACACTGTAGCGCTATAGCTTGCAAACACGAAATATGAAAAATATGAAAAATGAATTACATCATTACCTTAGAAATATGAAAAATTGAGAAGTCTTAGCGCATAAGATGGCCAAATTATGTGAGCCTGATAGCCACGTCAAGGCTCTTCTCGTATATCAGGTCCTAACTAATGCCTATCCTCGCTTAGAAAAGTCTGTCTGCATGGGAACGTATGAATCCTCTCTTCAGACTAAAATCTACATCTCTGTGGAGGGGTGATGAACCTGTTGTAATTAAAAAGCCTGTGACCACCAGGTGGAGTGCTCAGGTAGAAGGTAAATGAATACATATCAAAAAACTGACCGGCACATCCAAACATAGATTCAGTGTGAACAGGTGCTAAACCTAGAGTCACCAACTCATATACATACAAGAAAAAAAGGTAGCACACTGTAGCGCTATAGCTTGCAAACACGAAATATGAAAAATATGAAAAATGAATTACATCATTACCTTAGAAATATGAAAAATTGAGAAGTCTTAGCACATAAGATGGCCAAATTATGTGAGCCTGATAGCCACGTCAAGGCTCTTCTCGTATATCAGGTCCTAACTAATGCCTATCCTCGCTTAGAAAAGTCTGTCTGCATGGGAACATATGAATCCTCTCTTCAGACTAAAATCTACATCTCTGTGGAGGGGTGATGAACCTGTTGTAATTAAAAAGCCTGTGACCACCAGGTGGAGTGCTCAGGTAGAAGGTAAATGAATACATATCAAAAGTTTTGAGAATGACACAAATATTAATTTTTACAAAGTCTACTGCTTCACTTTTTCTAATGGCAATTTGCATATACTCCAGAATGTTATAAAGAGTGATCAGCTTAACAGCAATTACTTGCAAAGCCAATATTTGGCTAGAAAATGAACTTTATCCCCCAAAACACATTTCAACATCATTGCAGCCCTGCCTTAAAAGGACCAGCTAACCTCTTTTCAGTGATTGCTCCATTAACACAGGTGTGGGTGTTGATGAGGACATGGCTGAGATCAATCTGTCATGATTAAGTAAGAATGACACCACTGGACACTTTAAAAGGAGGCTGGTGCTTGGCATCATTGTTTCTCTTCTGTTAACCATGGTTATCTCTAAAGAAACACGTGCAGTCATCATTGCAATGCACAAAAATGGCCTAACAGGGAAGAGTATCGCAGCTAGAAAGATTGCACCTCAGTCAACAATCTATGCATCATCAAGAACTTCAAGGAGAGAGGTTCTATTGTTGCCAAAAAGGCTCCAGGGCGCCCAAGAAAGACCAGCAAGCGCCAGGACCGTCATCTTAAAAGTGTTTCAGCTGCGGGATCGGGCTACCAGCAGTGCAGAGCTTGCTCAGGAATGGCAGCAGGCAGGTGTGAGTGCATCTGCACGCACTGTGAGGCGGAGACTCTTGGAGCAAGGCCTGGTCTCAAGGAGGACAGCAAAGAAGCCACTTCTCTCCAGAAAAAACATCATGGACAGACTGATATTCTGCAAAAGGTACAGGCAGTGGACTGCTGAGGACTGGGGTAAAGTTATTTTCTCTGAAGAATCCCCTTTTCGATTGTTTGGGACATCAGGAAAACGCCTCATTCGGAGAAGACAAGGTGAGCGCTACCACCAGTCTTGTCTCATGCCAACTGTTAAGCATCCTGAAACCATTCATGTGTGGGGTTGCTTCTCAGCCAAGGGAATCGGCTCTCTCACAGTCTTGCCTAAAAACACAGCCATGAATAAAGAATGGTACCAGAATGTCCTCCAAGAGCAACTTCTCCCAACCCTCCAAGAGCAGTTTGGCGATCAACAATGCCTTTTCCAGCATGATGGAGCACCTTGCCATAAAGCAAAGGTGATAACTAAATGGCTCAGGGAACAAAACATAGAGATTTTGGGTCCATGGCCTGGAAACTCCCCATATCTTAATCCCATTGAGAACTTGTGGTCAATCATCAAGAGACGGGTGGACAAACAAAAACCTAAAAATTATGACAAAATGAAAGCATTGATTGTGCAAGAATGGACTGCTATCAGTCAGGATTTGGTCCAGAAGTTGATTTGAAAGAGGATTGTTACAATTGCAAATTGTAAAAACCCTTTAATGTGTGCATATACCCTAACTTTCTGTCCACTGTTATCGGATGTAATCTGTCAATAATTGCAGAGACGCCTAAATAGATTACAGGAAATAAGGATGTAACTTTGTCTCTCTTCTTCTGCTCTCAGATCTTATCTGTCTCTACTTGCTGAGATACCGAGACATGTTACAGAAAGAGAGGATGTGTCTTTGTGTCTCTGCCCCTGCTCTGGAGAATAATTCATCTCTAGCTGCTGAAACACTGTGATAGATTAGAGGAAGAATGGACAAGTCTTTGTAACTTTGCTTCTACTTTTCTACCAAACTTCATATATAGTGTGACAGGGTCACTGGTAATGTATTTGAGGGGAGATATGTGTCACGAAGCTTGCTATCCTCTGTGATTTGAAGCCCAGAAGTTTCTCTCCAATATATTATGTGCTGAGGGGTTAATCGGCCATGACAGGTTTGGGTTTTTTTGTGAGTAGCTATAAGAGATGGCCAGGATAGCTACTCACCATATCTCCTCCTGATTCGGCAGTTGATTGAAAAGAGACTGTGTGTTTGGAGATGAGGAAGTCTCCAGTCTGGAGCTCAAGTGTGACCTGCCATTTGTTGTTTCCACAAGGCTGAGCCACAGTGGAAAGGACTTCTTAGGGTCCCGTCACACATAGCGACACACCAGCGATCCCGACAATGATAGGAACTTGTCAGGATCGCTGGTGTGTCGCTACATGATCGCTGGTGAGCTGCCAAACAGGCAGATCTCAGCAGCGATCAGGACATCGACTATGCGGGTAACAAGCGATGCACGTCGCTTAGTTACCCGCAGTGTACCTTAGATACCAGCGCGCTGGTGCAGGGGTCTGGTAACCAAGGTACACATCGGGTTTCTAGGCACTCCCCGGCGCTTAGTAACCCGCTGTGTACCTTGGTTACCAGCTCCCCTGCACCAGCGCGCTGGTATCTAACGTACACATCGGGTTTCTAGGCACCGCGTGGCGCCTAGAAACCCGATATGTACCTTGGTTACCAGCTCCAGCTCACTGATCGCTGGTCTCCTGCCTGCCACACGCAGCGATGCGTGCTGGCCAGCAGGAGACCAACGATCAAAAAAATGTCCAGGACATTCAGCGATGATCAGCGATACCCAGCAGGGGGGCTGATCGTCGCTGTGTGTCACAAAACTTGTGACTCAGCAGCGATCTCCCTAGCGATCTCGCTATGTGAGACGGGGGCTTCAAGTTCTGTTTATTTTTCAGTTATGCCAGAAATGACCTTTTTGTGTTGCTATTTTTGTTTTTCTTGTTCATGAAGTAATAAACCAGTCACAGACTTTAACCCCAAGTATAAGAAAACGGCAGGAACAATGTAGACTAGGAAGTGATGAAATAGAAGTTCCAGCACCTATTATGCTGACCAAATGCTGATGAAAAGAACTATAAAAAAGTTGACAACATTGTAGAACATGAGAATTGGGACAGGTCCTGGATATATTCGACTGGAATGAGCAGATTTAAGTTGTTGTGGTATATGATGCTGCCAACAAGCTTGCACTTTTCTACAGGTTTTGCACAAAAAGACACATATGCTGAACAGAGTGGTGGAAGATATAGGAACCTTATAGCTGAAACAATGCAGCATCATACATTACAGCTGTGCTTCCATTCTCTCAGCAAATAAAACAAAACCAGTGATTCCAATTTACCTACACTCCTCTTTCTAGACTTAACCCTAAACTGACAGAGAAAGCACAGAACAAGAAAAAAAAACAGGTGCAAAAACTTGAAATACGTGATGAAGAGCAAAGAAAAAATTAACTTTTCAAATGTTGCAAAACACACAAGAAAATATATGAATACTTGCCTCCTAGCTTACACTATGAATTAATTGGCTTACTTTGGTCCAAGTTACACCAAATTTGCAATTTTTGATATAATAAAAATGATATAATAAAATGATCCATATATAGAAGACATTTGTCTGTGGTGATTAGTAATCTGTTTAGTGAAATCGTAAGAACCAGACATACAGCCATGAATGAAAGCTAATGGTCATATAAAGTTTTCTGTCTCAGGCATTAGTCTGGCATTTTACCAATGACCATAATTACCATTCATCACTGTTGGATTTTTATGGCACACATGTTAAAAAATATGATGGGGGAAGGATAATTAATGTTAATACACTGTCAAAGGGGCTGAAGAGAATGACTATTCCCCTTTTTTCAAAGAAGAGTAATAGTTAATTTTGGGGAAATAGCAGAATATAATATGGAGGTACATAAAGAGGGTCTCTCACCTTTCTCAGCTTTCTTTTCATATCTTGCAAATATTGTGAGGTTTTGTTTCTGAAATATTCTAATTTGAAGTAAAGTGGATCTGTCAATTCAGATTTTACAGTGCAAACTGCACACATTATTCTATAGATATCTCAGAAAATACTTTGAAACATCAAGTCACAATAGTTGTAAAATCCTGATCTTAACATTCATATTTTATGAGTCCAGCTATAGAATTAAATAGTTCATGACTTCAAATGTATTCATTTTCTGCCCACCCAACATGATTCAAAGCTTCAGCTTTTACTGAGCAATGTGAGATCTCAGCAGGGAGGAGGGACACTGAGGAGTTGAGATTGAGTTTAAATTTTTAGAAAGATTTGGTTCCAACATCATCAGATATAAGAGATCTATTTAACTCCGATACAACTGATAGTAAAGAGGCCTGTTCTACATTACTTGTGATTTTGTAATAGTAGACAGACCTCAGCTAAGAAAGTTGTCGAAGATTAAAAATGTCCCTTGTGAAAAAACAGTGTTAAATTATAATAAATGTAACTATTTTCAATCTTTTTCTGTCCATAAATAGTGTTATATTATATAAACAAAAAAGGAAAAGAAAGTTATATATTGTTATAAGTAGGGATGAGCGAACCCAAACTGTACATTTCGGGATTCGTACAGGACGCCTAGTGTCCGTTACTGAACCCCAAACACTGACTTTTAATAGGATGTCTGATTTACTGTTCGGGTTTGGTGACAAATAAAGTTTGTTGTAAGGCTGCAGCACAGTCAGTCAACAAGCTTTTAAGCTTTGGGCACTTCTTGAGCTATCACAGCCATGCCAAGTATGAGCATAGCTGTGAGTGGCTGGAGCACCATGTGACCCGGCCTACATAAATCCCAGATCACGGGTGCCATCGCCATTCTGCTTTGATTAGTGTAGGGTCATATTGTAGCTGGAGTGAGAGACAGTATTAGATTTTGTGTGTGCGCACGCTGACAAAAAAAACCTCCATGTGTACTCTTCATGCATCTCAGTGGGAGTACTGTGCCAAAAAGCCACTGTGTGTACTCTGCACCCATATCTGTGGGAGTACTATGCCAAAAAATCACTGTATGTACTCTGCACCCATGTCTGTGGGAGTAACATAGTAACATAGTAACATAGTTAGCAAGGCCAAAAAAAGACATTTATCCATCCAGTTCAGCCTATATTCCATCAGAATAAATCCCCAGATCTACGTCCTTCTAAATGACCTAATAACTGTAAGATACAATATTGTTACACTCCAGGAAGACATCCATGCCTCTCTTGAACCCCTCGCCATCACCACCTCCTCAGGCAAGGAATTCTAGATTCTCACTGCTCTAACAGTAAATAATCCTCTTCTATGTTGGTGGATTAACCTTCTCTCCTCCAGACGCAGAGAATGCTCACTTGTGACTGACATCTTCCTTGGTATAAACAGATCCTCGGAGAGATATTTGTATTGTTCCCTTATATATTTATACACGGTTAACTGATCGCCCATCAGTTGTCTTTTTTCTAGACTAATAATCCTAATTTTGCTAATCTCTCTGGGTATTGTAGTTCCCTATCCCCTTTATTAATTTTGTTGCCCTCCTTTGTACTCACTCTAGTTCCATTATATCTTTCCTGAGCACCGGTGCCCAAAACTGTACACAGTGCCCCATGAGCGGTTAACCAGGGATTTGTACAGAGGCAGTATAATCCTCTCATCATGTGTATCCAGACCTCTTTTAATGCACCCCATGATCCTGTTTGCCTTGGCAGCCACTGCCTGGCACTAGCTGCTCCAGATAAGTTTATCATTAACTAGGATCCCCAAGTCCTTCTCTGTTATGTTTCGGTAACTGAGGAGTGCAGGTAAAAAAGGCAATACACCAGAGCAGTTGGAATCTATGAGATTGCAGTACCCTGACTAACCACCACAACTAGAGGCAGCCGTGGAGCATTCCTACGTTGGTCCTAGACGCCTCGTCACAGCCTGAGAAACTAACTACACCTAAAGATAGAAATAGGAAAGCTATCTGCCCCGGAGCAGATCCCCAAAGAACATAGAAAGCCCCCAAACATGTAATGGCTGTTAGACAAGAAGAAATACTGACACAGACAGAAAATAGTATGAGCAAACGTTGGGGCCCAAACTAACTAAATAGAAAAGGATAGGAAGGGTACTTACTGCAATCCCAAAAAACCCTTCAAAGCACCAACTCTACTAATTTCAAAAACACCTGAGATCACACGACCTCTACCACCTAAATTAGTTCTCTGGTGTAACAAAATCAAAACAGCAGCCACTGAAGAAACTGGAAAAAGCAAAAGTACAAACATCAGTGGCTGAACTAAACTGAGAGGGCAAAAGCCCCCGGAGGGGACCCTCAAGGCCCCCACAGAAGTGCAGGACAAAATGCAAAAATAAAGCACAAAAACAAAAAGAAGAAAATGTCTTATCTGTTAGCAGGAGATGCAGACACGACACAGCAGGCTACAAGGGAAACAGGAATCATGGAGTGAGACCAGAACAATTGATCACCGGCAACCCTGATGGGAAGGCGACTCCCTTATATAAGACCAGTCAGTAACACCTGATTCCCACTCCTCACAATCTTCACTGGACAGTCCAGTACTGCTTGTAACCACCAGAGGGAGCCTCTGCTCAGAACTCATTTCAAGTCCATTCACAATACTGCCCCCCCTTGAGGAGGGGTCACCGAACCCTCACTTGAGCAACCAGGTCGGTCAGGATGAGTTCTATGATTCGCACGGATGAGTCTCCTAGCATGGATGTCCGAAGCAAACACCCAAGAATTGTCTTCCTGACCACAACCTCTCCACTTAACCAAATACTGGAGTTTCCGTCTAGAAAAACGAGAATTCAATATTTTCTCAACCACATACTCCAGATTGCCCTCAACCAAAACAGGGTCAGGAGGCACAGTAGTAGGAACCACTGGCTCAACAAACCTCTTCAACAAGGACTTGTGGAACACGTTATGGATCTTAAATGTCCCTGGAAGAAGCAAACGAAAAGAAACAGGATTAAGAATCTCCATGATCTTATAAGGTCCAATGAACCTAGGCTTAAATTTAGGAGATGCCACTCTCATAGGAATATTTTTGAGGACAACCAGACCAAGTCCCCCACTTTAAACCGAGGACCATCAGTCCTATGCCGGTTAGCAAACCGCTGGGCCCTCTCCTGAGAGAGGGACAACCTCTCCACTACCTGGTCCCAAATCTGTTGCATACGCTCCACAACAGAATCAACACCTGGACAGGCAGAAGCCTCTGTCTGACCTGAAGAAAATCGAGGGTGAAACCCAGAATTACAGAAAAATGGAGACATCAAAGTGGCAGAGCTAGCCCTATTATTAAGAGCAAATTCAGCCAAAGGCAAAAAAGAGACCCAGTCATCCTGATCAGCAGACACAAAGCATCTTAGATAAGTCTCCAATTCTGGTTTGTTCTCTCAGTTTGACCATTGGTCTGAGGATGAAACGCCGAGGAGAAAGACAATTGAACACCAAGTTTAGAACAAAAGGTCCTCCAAAATCTTGAAACAAACTGGACTCCTCTGTCAGACACAATGTTCTCAGGAATGCCGTGTAAACGAACCACGTGCTGAAGGAACAAAGGCACCAATTCAGAGGAGGAAGGCAACTTAGGTAATGGCACAAGATGTATCATCTTAGAAAACCTATCACAAATCACCCAGATGACTGTCATTCTCTGAGAAACAGGGAGGTCGGAAATGAAATCCATAGAGATATGGGTCCATGGTCTCTTGGGCACAGGCAATGGCATCAACAAACCACTAGAGCGAGAGCAAGGCTTGGAGCGAGAGCAAGTCCCGCAGGACTGCACAAATTCCCTGACATCACGAGACAAGGTAGGCCACCAAAAGGACCGACTAACCAAGTCTCTGGTACCAAAAATCCGGGATGACCGGCCAGCACGGAACAATGAATCTCAGACATCACACTCTTTTTCCACTGGTCCGGGACAAACAATTTCCCAACAGGGCAGCGCTCGGGCTTATCCTCCTGACACCCCTCCAGAGCCAGTCTCAAATTGGGTGAGATGGCGGAAAGAACTATACCCTCTTTCAAAATAACAGAAGGATCAGATAACTCAGGAGAGGAAACTCCTCGAGAGGGCATCCGCCTTAACATTCTTAGTGCCAGGAAGAAATGAAACCACAAAATTAAAACGTGTGAAAAACAAGGCCCACCTGGCCTGTCTAGGATTAAGTCGCTTGGCAGATTCCAGATAAACCAGATTCTTATGGTCCGTAAGGACCACCACCTGATGTTTGGCTCCCTCCAGCCAATGTCTCCACTCTTCAAAAGCCCACTTCATGGCCAATAACTCCCGATTACCCACGTCATAATTACGTTCCGTAGGAGAAAATTTTCGAGAGAAAAAGGCACAAGGGTTACTTTTAGAGGTCTCTGGATCTCTTTGGGACAAAACGGCACCTGCCCCAATTTCAGAGGCATCAACCTCCACCTGAAATGGTAGAGAAACATCAGGCTGCCGTAGAACAGGAGCAGAAGTGAATCTCTGCTTAAGTTCCTGAAACGCAGAGACTGCCTCAGGAGGCCAATTCACCACATCAGAACCCTTTTTGGTCAAATCAGTTAAAGGTTTAACAATAACCGAGAAATTACCAATAAATTTACGATAAAAATTGGCAAAATCCCAAAAATCTTTGAAGAGCCTTTAATGAAGTAGGTTGGACCCAATCACAGATGGCCTGAACCTTGACCGGGTCCATTTTTATAACAGATGGGGACAAAATGAATCCCAAAAATGAGATCCTCTGTACGCCAAAAAGACACTTTGATCCCTTCACATACAGAGCATTCTGTCTCAAAATCTGGAATACAGTTCGAACATGTTTCACATGAGAGTCCCAGTCATTGGAAAAAATCAAGATATCATCCAAATAAACAATCAGAAATTTATCCACAAAATCCCTGAAAATGTCATTCATGAAGGACTGGAAGACAGAAGGAGCATTAGTGAGCCCAAAGGGCATCACAAGGTACTCAAAATGCCCCTCAGGGGTATTAAATGCCGTCTTCCATTCATCCCCGTGCTTAATGCGAATAAGGTTATATGCCCCCCTGAGGTCAAGCTTGGTAAACCAAGTAGCATTTTTCACCCTGGAAAACAGGTCAGAAATCAAGGGTAACGGATATTGATATTTCACAGTAATATTGTTCAAAAGACGATAATCAATACATGGACTTAATGAACCATCCTTTTTGGCCACAAAGAAAAAAACGGCACCTAAGGGTGAAGAGGATGGTCTGATATGACCCTTCTCCAATGACTCCTTGATATAAGACCGCATAGCGTCATGTCAGGTACAGACAAGTTAAAAAGGCGACCTTTAGGGAATTTACTACCAGGCACTAATTCAATAGCGCAGTCATAGCTCCTATGGGGAGGCAAGGATGCAGATTTACTTTCGCTAAACACATCAGAAAAATCAATCAAAAAGTCAGGAACATCCTGAGCCTGGGGGAGGCAGAAAAAACAGGAGTGTTGGTATTAACACATTGGCAGCCCCAACTGGTTACAGACACAGTTTTCCAATCCAAAATAGGATTATGAGACTGCAACCAAGGGAAGCCCAGTACGATAATATCATGCAGATTATACAGAACCAAAAATTTGCAGCACTCCTGATGATCAGGTTCAACCCTCATTATCACCTGAGTAGAGAACTGAGGTTTATTCTCAGCCAAAGGGGTAGTATCGATCCCCAGTAGGGAATAGACTTCTGTAGGGGTATCAAGGGAAACCCACAACGTTTAGCAAAATCATAATCCATCAGGTTAATAGCTGCTCCAGAATCAACGAAAGCCTGAGCAGAAAATGAGGACAGAGAGCATATCAGAGTGACAGTTAATAAAAACTTAGTCTGAACACTACCCAAGACAACTGAGCGTGCAAAACGTCTTCCCCGCTTAGGGCAGACTGAAATAGCATGAGAGGCATTACCACAGTAGAAACATAACCCATTGCGCTTTCGAAACTCATGACGCTGTGCCCCAGACACCACTCTATCACACTGCATGGATTCAGAAGCAGGTTCACAAGGCAACACTATTCCACGCATACTGCTCCGCTCACGCAAACGTCTGTCAATTTGAATCGCTAATGACATAGAATCATTGAGACCAGAGGGGACAGGGAATCCCACCATAACATCCTTTACATTATCTGACAGACCCTTCCGAAAAAGGGCCGCCAAAGCGTCGTCATTCCACTTGGTCAGGACTGCCCACCTACGGAATCTCTGACAGTATAACTCAGCGTCATCAAGCCCCTGATTTAATGCCAACAAGGCTTTTTCAGCTTGATCATTGACATTAGGCTCATCGTACAATAACCCCAAAGCCTAAAAAATGCATCAACATCACTTAAAACAGGATCCCCAGGTGTCAGGGAAAAAGCCCAATCCTGAGGATCGCCGCGCAGGAGAGAGATGACAATTTGAACCTGCTGCGCTGCGTTCCCTGAGGACTTAGATTTTAAGGCAAAAAACAATTTACAATTATTTTTGAAATTCTGAAACTTAGCTCGATCCCCCAAAAACAAATCTGGCATGGGAATCCTAGGTTCCACAACAGGCAACCTAGCAAGATATGCAGCAATACTCTGAACCTCAGTGGCAAGCTGATCCACATGGCCAGACAACTGTGCAAACTCCATTGAGAGAAAAAATCCTCCCCAGCACCCAGAGATACAGAGGGAAAAAAAAAAAATGCAACAAACAGAAAAATATCTCTGACAACTCTGACAACCGTTTTTTCTTTCACAATATTTTTCCCTTCTGTGAGTACCATACAACTTTAAATTTTGGGCCGGTGATACTGTTATGTTTCGGTAACTGAGGAGTGCAGGTAAAAAAGGCAATACACCAGAGCAGTTGGAATCTATGAGATTGCAGTACCCTGACTAACCACCACAACTAGAGGCAGCCGTGGAGCGTTCCTACGTTGGTCCTAGACGCCTCGTCACAGCCTGAGAAACTAACTACACCTAAAGATAGAAATTGGAAAGCTATCTGCTCCAGAGCAGATCCCCAAAGAACATAGAAAGCCCCCAAACATGTAATGGCTGTTAGACAAGAAGAAATACTGACACAGACAGAAAATAGTATGAGCAAACGTTGGGCCCAAACTAACTAAATAGAAAAGTGACTATTTGAATCCTTCCTCGCGGTGAGTTCCCCTAGTACTTAAATTTACGCATCAAAAAAACAAATTTACAAATTATTTTTGAAATTCTGAAACTTAGCTCTATCCCCCCACAAAAACAAATTCTCCTGGCATGGGAATCCTAGTTCACACACAGGCAACCTAGCAAGATATGCACCATACTCTGAACCTCAGTGGCAAAGCTGATCCCCCACGGCCAGACAACTGTGCAAACGTCCTTGAGAGAAAAAATCCTCCCCCGCGCACCCAGCGATACCGAGGTTTAAAAACAAAAAAAAAGCAACAACCGAAAAATATCCTGACACCTCTGACAACTCGTTTTTCTTTCACACAATTTTTCCCATCTGTGAGTAACCATACAACTTTAAAAATTTGGCCGGTTATACTGTTATGTTTACGTAACTGAGGAGTGCAGGAAAAAAAAAGCAATACACCAGA
>JARQOD010000002.1:610849992-610888706 GCA_033576555.1 Oophaga sylvatica
ATTCTCTACTCTGTCCCCCAGCACCTTCTCCTTCTCCTCTCATTTCTGCTGAAGACTTTGCCTCTTTCTTTAAGCAGAAGATCGATACGATCAGAGAAAGCTTTGGCCCACATCCCCCATTGCCCCTCTTAGCTGCTTAACCCTCTTCCTCCAAAACCAACTTCTCCACCTTGACAGAAGATCAGCTTTCCACCCTCCTATCAAGATCACACCTCACCACTTGCATGTTTGACCCGCTGCCATCCCACCTCATCCCTAGCCTCGCCACCGTCTTCACCCCTACTCTAACACACCTCTTCAACCTCTCACTTACAAATGGTGTCTTCCCCTCATCCTTCAAACATGCCTCGATCACACCCATTCTCAAAAAGACCTCCCTTGACCCATCCTCTGTGTCTAGCTATCGCCCGATATCTCTTCTCCCTTATGCCTCAAAACTACTGGAACAGCATGTCCATCTTGAACTGTCCTCCCACCTCTCCTCCTGCTCCCTCTTTGACCGCTTACAATCAGGCTTCCGACTGCATCACTCAACTGAAACTGCCCTAACTAAAGTCACCAATGACCTACTAACCGCCAAGAGCAAGCGACATTACTCTGTCCTCCTTCTCCTGGACCTGTCTTCTGCCTTCGACACTGTGGACCATTCCCTCCTGCTACAGATTCTCTCATCTCTTGGCATCACAGGCTTGGTCCTATCCTGAATCTCATCATATCTAACAAACCAAACAGTCAGTGTCTCCCTCTCCCACACCACCTCCTCACCTCACCCCCTGTCTGTCAGTGTTCCCCAAGGCTCAGTTCTAGGACCCCTACTATTTTCCATCTACACCCTCGGCCTGGGATAGCTCATAGAATCCCATGGTTTGCAGTATCATCTCTATGCCGACGACTATCTGGACCTGACCTCACCTCCTTACTGACCAAAATCCCACAATGTCTGTCTACTATTTCTGCTTTCTTCTCTGCCGCTTTCTAAAACTGAACATGGACAAAACAGAATTCATCATCTTTCCCCATCTCACTCTACCCCCCCACCAGACTTGTCCATCAACGTCAATGGCTGCTCACTTTCCCCAGTCCCGCATGCTCAGTGCCTCAGAGTGATCCTCGACTCTGCCCTATCTTTCAAGCCACATGTCCAAACCCTTGCCTCCTCCTGGCATCTCAAACTCAAAAATATTTCCCGGATCCGTTCATTCCTTGACCATGAAACTACAAAAACACTAGTGCATGCCCTCATCATCTCCCGCCTCGACTATTGCAACCTCCTACTCTCTGGCCTTCCCTCTAGCACTCTGGTACCACTCCAATTCATCCTGCACTCTGCTGCCCGACTAATTCACGTCTCCCCATTATTCCCCAGCCTCTCCTCTCTGCCAAGCCCTTCATTGGCTTCCTATCGTCCAGAGGCTCCAGTTTAAAACCCTAACCGTGACCTACAAAGCCATCCACAATCTGTCTCCTCCATACATCTGTGACATGGTCTCCCGATACATACCCACACGCAACCTTCGATCCTCTGAAGATCTCCTCCTCTACTCCCCTCTTATCTCTTCTTCCCACAACCGCATACAAAGCTTCTCCCGTGCCTCTCCCATACTCTGGAACTCTCTACCCCAACACATCAGACTCGCGCCTACCATGAAAACCTTCAAAAAGAACCTGAAGACCCACCTCTTCCGACAAGCCTACAACCTGCAGTGATCATCAGTCTACTGAACCACCGCACGACCAGCTCTACCCTCTCCTAGTGAATCCTCACCCATCCCTGTAGACTGTGAGCCCTTGCGGGCAGGGTCCTCTCTCCTTCTGTACTTGTGTGTGCCTTGTATTGCTCATGTTTACTGTACTTGTCTATATTTGCCCCTCTTCACATGTAAAGCGCCATGGAATAAATGGCGCTATAAAAATGTTATAAAATAATAATAAATAAATAATGGGGTGCATTAAAAGAGGTCTGGATACACATGATGAGAGCATTATACTGCCTCTCTACAAATCCCTGGTTAAACCGCACATAGAGTACTGTATACAGTTTTAGGCACCGGTGCTCAAGAAGGATATAATGGAACTAGAGCGAGTACAAAAGAGGGCAACAAAATTAATAAAGTGTATGGGGGAACTACAATACCCAGAGAGATTAGCAAAATTAGGATTATTTAGTCTAGAAAAAAGACGATTGAGGGGAGATCTAATAACCGTGTATAAGTATATAAGGGGACAATACAAATATCTCTCCAAGGATCTGGTTATACCAAGAAAGGTGACGGTCACAAGGGGCTTTCTCTGCATCTGGAGGAGAGAAGGCTTTTCCACCAACATAGAAGAGGATTCTTTACTGTTAGTGCAGTGAGAATCTGGAATTCCTTGCCTGAGGAGATGGCGATGGCGAACTCAGTTGAGGGGTTCAAGAGAGGCCTGGATGTCTTCCTGGGCCGTAACAATATTATATCTTACAGTTATTAGGTTTTTTAGAAGGACATAGATCTGGGATTTATTCTGACGGAATATAGGCTGAACTGTATGGACAAATGTCTTTTTTCGGCCTTGCTAACTATGTTACTAATTGTTTGCCGAGTTTCCAGAGTAACTTGACATGGTCTATCATAGATGGCGATGGCAAACTGTGGTGTTGGATAGGGTTTAGTAACAAAATAATTTGTTAGCATGCAGCAAATGTTGATTTTCCACTTATCTATATTTCTATATTTCAAACTATGTTTCTTCATCCTTTGAAAAGAATATAAAAAACAACAAGCTTTTAAATGTGACTAACAAGACTGACTTTATTTCAAATTTAATTTCATAATTAGCATTTTAATATACATATATTAAGGTTAAACATTTTAATTATAATTTATGTAATTCTACATAGGTAAAAGTTTTTATTTTAAATTCCTGATTGTCTTATATGACAAAACTATATATCCAGTCTGAAAATGTAGTCACTCTTGCATATACACCTGGTCGATTTGGTTGGGCACATCCATATCCAAATGAGGTCACACCAACCAAGGTCCATCGGTTTTCTACTCGACACATGAGTGGGCCTCCAGAGTCACCCTAAAATGACAAAGTGACCATGTTTTTAATTAATTAAAACATTTGCTCTATACTTCTGCTTTGCGAGGATTACAGTACATAGAACCATATGTAGTAGGCAAGAATTACTAAGCTTAGTGATTGGTGGCAGTGATATGCAATGTAGTCATGACATCATCGCTGCAAATAGTAGACGGACAGCAATGCAGTGATGGAGAGCTGGTGTTTGCTGGACCCTTGGATGGAAAGTATCCACTATGTTTGTTATAGGTATACAAGTCTTTGAGGCCATATTTTTGGATGGTGGAAACCCCTTTTAAGGATGTAACCTAACTTTGGTGAGTTTGTCATGAAATTTTTTTCTGTGATGTTGCTTCAACAACAGGCACATCTTCAAAAAAATAATCCCCTTCCATGAAATCAGTAATCTAGGCAAGGAATCAATGAACTTTTGGGCATTCTCATACTTGATCAATGGCTCCATTAATATAGAAATTAAGAAGTGTTTTTTTTTAATTAAGAATTGTTTGAGAAATGGGCCTGCTTTTTTTCCATAAACAGTGCCAAACATGTACATTTGTAATATCCTATGCTGGATATCTTCCTATTTCAACTGACCACTGTGCTGCAAAATGAGATACAGCTCATGAATTGGAGCTATTCGATAAAGGAAATAGCTAACCATTAGAGAAGAGTGAATTAATTCATAACAAATTACATTTGTTATGAATTTCATGAAACTTCAGATTATGGCAAGTCTGAAATTTTTAGAAATTGATTTTCAAGAATCCAGCAAAAAGTATTTTTTTGAAGGTCAGGAAGGGGTAAGATAAAGTGTTATTATGTTTTGTTTCCTATGCCACAGTTTCACAAGCCTCCGCACTAGTCATTAGTTCTTACGGTACTCCCTTCCGTTACTGAGTCTAGCAATTGGCCTCTGGTCATGTGTAGACGATCGAGAAGGTGTATCTGAGGAGGATGAGTAACGATAGGTGTGAGCCAGAATTGGAAAGTAGTATTACATAATTCTGCAACTCCTTGTATGTTCTTCCCCTGTTTGCGTGGGTTTCCTCCGGGTTCTCCGGTTTCCTCCCACACTCCAAATGCATACTGATAGTGGATCTAGATTGTGAGCTTGAATGGGGACAGGGATGATAATGTCTGTAAATCACTGTGAAATAGGATGGGGCTATATATGTAAGCATAATAAATAAATAATAAATTCTTCTATTTATTATGCTTTGTGGTTAAAAGAGATCTCAGAATATAATACATTTTTAGAACCATATTAAACCTGTCTGCCGAATGTAGCTAACCTGCACCAAAGTAAATTTGGAAGTTTTCCTCATCTCTATGATCCACTTACCTAATAATTGACAATCCTTTTGAATATTTGTACATGTATGATGGAAAGTCAGTAGATAAAATCCCAACAATGAGTTCAATATTATATGAATGCGACTTCTGCGTAACTGAAGTCTGCGGCTCCATTCTTACACAGATATAGACATAAAAGTTACATAGAAGAACTTTTCTGTAAGGTCACCGTGACAATATCTTGGAAACATTATTATTGGCATAATTACAGAATTTATTTTGCGCTTTACACCGATCGTTACAGGGAAATGCTGTGCGTTTAACAACTACTTATGTCAAATGACTGCATTAACCTGAATATTCTACATTGTAAGAAAAAAGCAAAGTGTTTCTAAAATGTTCCTCATCTGTCTCAGCTTTGACATCTTGCAGCAATAAGAAAAGCATCTTCATAGACTGAACTTTTCACAAAGAACTCTGGTATTAATTTTTTTTTTGTATCTTTTCTTTCCTTTTTTTTCCTTTTGCAAACCCACCAACGCATTCTTAGAAAGCAATTGTATCTAAGGAACTATTCTGGTTGTGACTATTGTGCTATCATTGTCAGAAGGTTATGGAAAGCATTTCACAACCCCAGACTGATAGAGTGCATCATAGTAAGAAATGCTAATTCATATTCATTGTTATGCACAGTAAAGCGCCAAGTGCTGGGTTACCAAGATGAAATCAATTGTCATTGACTTCAGAGCCTAGAGAGATGTAGGAGCCGTTTTAAAAGCTAGCGGCAATTTTTGGGGGGTTATTAAGCTTAGGTTAATTTAATTTATTGACTTTAATTAGATGGTGATGTTGGTGTCTGCAGAAACTTACATGTTTTCAGTGTTCTTGTATTGCGAAAGACAACATAATTATTACATACATATTGTCTACGCATTAGATTTTAATTCTGTGTTTTACATCTACATATTATATTTTAAGATAGACACATAATAAATAAAACAAGCTTCAAAATAACTGCATCTCTGACTTTGAAGTGATCCTAAATTAGAACCTTTCTCTGTTTTTGAAAACACTAAATAAATCAATTGACGAACACAATCCTAACCGTTCAATTCAAAATGCAACACCGGAGTTCATTATTCCTTCTTTTGCACTTGTGGCAATGTACACATCCCAACGTTGTGCAGTCTATTAGTGATGAGGGAATTAGTCAACATTTGATTTCGCCAATTCGCTTGAATTTGGCCAAGAAATCGATGAGGATAGTGTAAGGAGACATACATCTTTCCTGCGCTGCTGCCAATATCCCACAAACGATTGCGGAGAATCAATAGGGTAAAACAATTATTTATTTCTTGGTGTGGATCTACGCGTTTCAAGATACTCCAACCTCTTCTTCAGGATCCCACCGGAAATGTGGTTGTATACTGAAGAAGAGGTTGGAGTACCTCGAAATGCCTAGTACCACACCACGGAATAAATCATTGTTTTTATTCTGTTAATTCTCCGCAATCCTTTGTGGGATATTGGTAGCAGTGCAGGAAAGCCGCATATATCCTTCCACTATCATCTTGGTCCATGACCCACAGGTTGCTGCAGCTGTTCATGTGCTTTCATTGTTGCAATTGCCACAAAACAAAGGGAGCAAACACCCCCCCTGCTTTATCTCCTTTATTCACTGGTATCGCCCTATTTGCATTATTTGCTCCCTAGTTTCTTCACCTTTTATGTTCTAGAGTCTCGAGTTGGTAGAGCATATTAAACATAGGGTGAAAAAATGAAGAGATTAATACATTTTCGCTACAATATCCTGCTGCCACAGCTCCCTGTCCGGTTCTCTGCGCACCTTGCTTTAGCATCTCTTTCACTTCTATGTGGCATCAATATCCTCTTCCTAATTCTTCACTATAAGCCAGGAGTTCTGGCACCAAGTAAACCTCTGCTGTCATGAAATGTATCTTTATGACGTGCGTCACTAGAGGTGTTGTTGACTAAATCAACTCAGCATTTACTAGGATTACGCATCTCCATAATCCCAGAGTGAAAATGGAGAGATAAAAAACAAGAGGCCCACCTCGCGTAACACCTTGGGTAAGAAGTGAGATTGAGTTGGAGGGTTGGTCGCTCACCTGATCAGGTTGTGCTCTGCACAACCATGTGAAGAGTGATGTATAATCCAATGGTGGCTGCTGCTCTGGCCATTATGCTCACACCAAATGGAGAGAGGAAATAACAAGTGAAGGAGAGAGGCGCGTGATGGATCTCGGCTGCTGTTGCTGTCAAAGGTTATTCCAGGTGGTAAGTATAAATAACTTCCAATTTATTGTAACGCGTTTCAGAGTAAAACTTTCTCCTTCTTCAGGCATAACCCTCAGCGATGACTGTAGGTTACACCTGTAGAAGGAGTAGGTTCTACTCTGAAATGCGATGCAATAAATTGAAAGTACTTACCGCCTGGATTAAACTTTCCCATACATATTAGTCCACAAAAAACCTTCAACAAGAGGTCACATTCCATGTAAACATATCAACACACACTACCTTCAATAAACAATAGAAGGCACAGGAATGTATATGAAAAACAAATTTTATTGATACAAATATACTACAATTCCTAAAAGGGATGCCTCATATCCATTAGTGACTCAGGCAATCAACTGCACAAATATTTAAACAAATAAATCCCAGCACAAAATGTTAGATTTTAATAGCACATTGATAAAATCAATAATCTGAAATTTTACAATTATACTACTTGGAACATTATATCATATCATGTGCTAGGATAAATAACAACAGCATTTTAGATACTCCTAGCAATGTGACATTAATAATATGTATTAGAATAAATTCCTCAGCATGTGGGGCTAATGGAGGGAAGAAGAGCTATCGATACGCCCCCGGAAGAAGAGCTATCGAAACGTGCGTTGGGGTGGGTGACACGGCATCGCTGCTACCACTAAGGTATTATAATTCAGCATTTTATGCACTATCAGCACTTTATGAAGTTAGACTTCACACTATATCCTGTGTTTCGCTTTCATCATTTATTGTAGTGAGGGTGCAATGTGGGGAATTTAGTAGGCACCGTGCCGGACTATATTATAGTAACACTGTGTTAGTGAGGATTTTGTTTTTTTCCCCCTCCATTAGCCCCACATGCTGAGGAATTTATTCTAATACATATTGATGAATGTCACATTGTCTAGGAGTATCTAAAATGCTGTTGTTATTTATCCTAGCACATGATATGATATAATGTTCCAAGTAGTATAATTGTAAAATTTCAGATTATTGATTTTATCAATGTGCTATTAAAATCTAACATTTTGTGCTGGGATTTATTGTTTAAATATTTGTGCAGTTGATTGCCTGAGTCACTAATGGATATGAGGCATCCCTTTTAGGAATTGTAGTATATTTGTATCAATAAAATTTGTTTTTCATATACATTTCTGTGCCTTCTATTGTTTATTGAAGGTAGTGTGTGTTGACTGGATTAAACTTTGTCAGCAACAGCGCCAGAGAGGATGGAGGAAGAGGAGGTCACGTGTCATGAAGCAGTGAAGAAGAGAACAAATGGGTCTGCAAGGAAGCCCAGATGAGTTTAAAAAGGTGAGTAGGTGAGCTTTTTATTTTCACCCTTTTCCGGATGCTTCAAATAGACAAAAAGAGCTATAATTTTTCTAAATTTGCATGAAGTGGATAACAAACATATAATTATTTTGAGAATCTAAATTTTTGGTAAAATGCAAGGTGAATGGATCCGAAATAACTCATTTCTAAAGTCTACATATCCCATGATGCAGTATATTGGGCAGGAGAGATGCTCAGTGCTTAGTAAAGTAGCCATGTTCAGAATTACCGAGTTTGAATCTAAACCAAGATTACATCTGCAAGTTCTTCCCCTGTTTGCCTGGATTTCTATTTGATACCTCCCATACTCCCAAAAAATAATACTAAGGTAAATGTACCAACAAATTAGCCTCTAATGTGCATCTGATACAAGGAATTTGAGATATTTCACTCTCCATATTCTGAATAATTCAGTTTTGCTCACCTTTCTTTGAAGTTTAGAAATATTTGGATTCTTATAAAATTTGGTATTTTTACATACTTTAGATCTTAAGGACCAACATGAATCTCTGGAAAATAAATCATTATATGCCCTATATACCAACAACTATAATCTCATCTACCTGGCATGAATCTATGCCGCCTTCCTCGTACCCAGCACAGATCATAGAATTGCTGATATTATATTCTGGCATTTGCTGTTGACATTTTCCATTGGATATGAGTGGAACGTTAGCCTCCTGTAATATATTTGGAACTGGACCTGATGAGAAATTGCAGAAATTAAACAGTTAAGAATTAATTTCGAAGCCATAAAAATTCAAGGTGGGAAGTCTAGTCACATGTATCATTGCAGGCAAAGCCGATAATTTAATTTCAAGCTGTCCGTTTTTACACAACATATCCATTGAATCAGCATTTCCCAGTGGTTGTGCTTTTAAATTGGTGGCCTGATTGCAAAGCAGGTCAGTAATTACCGGCATTTTATTATCATGGATGTAATAAACAGTGCCAGTTTATAGGGTTATTAAAATGATTTCCACACATAAATTTTGATTTACCAATGCAGCATAATAAACTCGATGGTCATGTTGATGAGATTGTTAGTGGGAGGGTTTTTTCCTCTTTTTTAATTTTTTTTTGTTGACTTGAAATGTTTATAGAGTTAACGTAAGGAAATAGAATGAGGACAATGAACATCTCTGCTGCATTGCAGCCAGCTCTTTTCACCTCTCCAGGATTTGGATACCACAATCAGGGCCGGCTCCAGGTTTTTATGGGCCCCGGGTGAAAGTGTCTCAGTGGGCCCCCTTAACACAGACCACGATTCATGATGCAGATACTGCAGAGAAATATGGGTACAGTACAATGCCAAACACTTCTCTTTTTCCATTAGATGACTGATACCTATTGTAAATTGTACAATAGCTCAAAAACCGCCAAATCCTCACAGCGCACAGTACAGACTGGACAGTACAGTCCTCCATACAATATTATGGGTACCACATAGTCTCCCCCTCATCACCCATATAATACCCCATGCAGGATGTCACCCCGCCATCCCCCATATAATGCTTCATACAGAATACTGGACCCAAAATAATGCTCCATACAGGATACTGGTCCCTATATAATTCTCCATACAAAATATGGAGCTCTCCTCTACACTGTGCTGCGTTCTGCACTGTTACGGCTCAGGAAAGGGCGCTGTGGAAAGACTCCCCATTATCATCATCATTGCCTGCCCATTATCATCATCATTTCCACACCTCATCATCATTGCCTGCCATCATCATCATCATTGCCTCCCTATCATCATCATTGCCTCCCCATTAATATCATCATCATTGCCTTCCCATTATCATTGCCACCCCATCATCATCATTATCATTGCCTCCCATTAATATCATCATCATTGTCTTCCCATTATCATTGCCTCCCCATCATCATCATTATCATTGCCTCCCCATCATCATCATCATCGCCTCCTCACCACCATCACTGCCTCCCCCGGGGCCCCCCACCATCACACATACAGCATGCAGGCAGCACTCTCTCACATACACACATAAGGCACACACACACATATGCAGACACACACACCCCACACACGCCTCACCTGTCTGGCGTCCGCGCGCTTTCTGCCACAGCGGCCGCTGAATGAGACGTCATTCAGCGGCGCTGCTGTGAGAGAGGAAGCGCCGGTGCCCCCTGGAGCCCGGAGCTGCGGCAGCGGAGGCACGGGAGAGGTAAGTATTGCGCCGCTTCTGCTGGGGCCCTGAGCAAGCAGGGGGGCCCAATGGCGGTGCTGACACCGCTAACGGGTGCCGGGGTGCCCGACGGGAGTGGGCCCCCCGCCTGCTCAGGGCCCCAGCACTTGCCCGGGTGTGCCGGGTGCTGACGCCGGCCCTGACCACAATATTACTTTAAAGTACACTGGAAAAAAGTCTAATTCCAGTTACTTCTGGACGATTTTAAGGATTTTGAGGGTTAAAATTTTTTAGAGATGATCCATCATCCTACTATTTGCATGAGATAATCTGGGGAGTTATTATGGAAAAAAAGGGTCTATGTACATAGCAAAGCTGGGAGCCTGAGCTCTGATATGGACCTTGTATAATTGCTAGGGTTGAGCATTCCGATACTGCAAATATCGGGTATCGGCAGATATTGGCTGTATCGGAATTCCGATTCCGAGTTCCGATATTTTCGTCATATCGGATACCGGAATCGGGATTGTCACTGTCACTGTCAGTGTCCGTCGGTCGGGTCTGTCAGGAGTCAGCGGCACTTACCTGGCAGAAGATCTCCGGCGGTCACGGGCTGGACTGCTTCATGGCCGCAATCTTCTTTCCCCGGCGGTCACATGCAGTTTCTCGCGATAACTGCAGTGACTGCTGGGTAATCCCGGCCGTAAAGCAGTCAGTCCGATGACGTCACCGCCGGGGAAGCAGGTAATCAGCTGTGCTGCGTCGCGATGACAGGCTCTGCCTGTCATTGCGATGTAGCAGAGCTGGATCGTCGTGGGACTGTCGTTATGGACTGCGTCGGACAGGTGGTATACTGTTGGTTTTTTTTTTTCTTTTTTTACAGGAGATCGATGGCGTCGCAGGAATGAGAGTATAATAAAATTAATGAAAACTGTGTTGTCTCTTTTATTTCATTAAAAGACTTTTTTCTTGCTTTGTCTTTTTTTTAAACATTTAAAAACTTTGGGATTAATAATGGATCGGTGTCTTATTGACACCTCTCCATTATTAACCGGGCTTATTGTCACCGTGCAATCAACGGTGACATTAACCCCTTATTACCCCGCTTGCCACCGCTACAGGGCAAGTGGGAAGAGCCGGGTAAAGTGCCACAATTGGCACATCTTTTGATGCGCCAAATGTGGGGCTGCTGTAGCCTGGTATTATCAGGCTGTTGAGGGCCAAAATCCATGGGCCTTGACAGTCTTTTAATACCAGGCCGCAGCAGTCTGCATTTTACTTGGCTGGTTAACAAAAATAGGGGGGATCCCCACGCCGTTTTTTTTTCGAGGGGATCCCCTATTTTTGTTAACCAGCCAAGCTAAGCAGACTGCTGTGGCCTGGTATTATCAGGCTGGCAAGGTCCATGGATATTGGATCCTTACCAGCCTGAAAAACCAGGCCTCAGCGGTCTGCTTCATCTGGCTGGTTAACAAAAATAGGGGGGACCCCACGCCAATTTTTTTCGAGGGGATCCCCTATTTTTGTTAATCAGCCAAGATATGCAGACTGCTGTGGCCTATTATTATCAGGCTGGCAAGGTCCATGGATCTTGGCTCCTTAACAGCCTGAAAATCCAGGCCTCAGCGGTCTGCTTCATCTGGCTGGTTAACAAAAATAGGGGGGACCCCACGCCAATTTTTTTCGAGGGGATCCCCTATTTTTGTTAATCAGCCAAGATATGCAGACTGCTGTGGCCTGGTATTATCAGGCTGGCAAGGTCCATGGATCTTGGCTCCTTAACAGCCTGAAAATCCAGGCCTCAGCGGTCTGCTTCATCTGGCTGGTTAACAAAAATAGGGGGGACCCCACGCCATTTTTTTTTGAAGGGAACCCCTATTTTTGTTAATCAGTTCCCTCTGACACCACTGATTGTGTCCCCTGGCTGACCTGAAGTGAAAGTGGAAAGCAATCAATTAAGCTTTCCACTTAAGGGCCCGTCTCACATAGCGATATCGCTACCGAGATCGCTGCTGAGTCACTAGTTTTGTGACGCAGCAGCGAGCTCACCAGCGATATCGCTGTGTGTGACATTCAGCGACGATCAGCCCCCCTGCCGGGTATCGCTGATCGTCGCTGAAATGTCAGGACCTTTTTTTGATCACTGGTTTCCCACTGACAGGCACACATCGCTGCGTGTGACAGGCGGGAGACCAGCGATCCGCTGGTAACCAAGGTACACAGCGGGTTTCCAGGCGTGGGGCTGTGCCTAGAAACCCGCTGTGTACCTTGGATACCAGCGCCCTGATGCAGGGAGCTGGTATCCAAGGTACACAGCGGGTTTCCAAGCGCTGCGCGGTGCCTGGAAACCCGCTGTGTACCTTGGTTACCAGCGGATCGCTGGTCTCCCGCCTGTCACACGCAGCGATGCGTGCCTGTCAGAGGGAAACCAGCGATCAAAAAAAGGTCCTGACATTTCTGCGACGATCAGCGATACCCGGCAGGGGGGCTGATCGTCGCTGAATGTCACACACAGCGATATCGCTGGTGAGCTCGCTGCTGCGTCACAAAACTAGTGACTCAGCAGCGATCTCGGTAGCGATATCGCTATGTGAGACGGGCCCTTAAGCGATGTTACCCGCAGTGTCGCTGTCCCAGATCGCTGCCTGAGCTGCCTGTTTGGCAGCTCAGCAGCGATCATGTAGCGATACACCAGCGATCCTGACAAGTGCATATCGTTGTCGGGATCGCTGGTGTATCGTTATGTGACACCCAGCCTTTACTCTCCTGTCAGCCAGGAGAGGAACTCATTCATTTGGGGGTTTACTGTGAGGCTGCAGCATTAGCTGCGGTCCCTGCAGTAAACATTAACCCTTTCTGAAGGATTACACCGTGGGACCTGACTGTGCATGGGATAGGTAAGAATAATTTTGCTTTTTTATTTTATTTTTATTACAGGAAATGGTTTTTGCAGTAAAATAAAAGATGGTCAAAAACATGTGTCTTATTTCATTAAAATGATTTTTAATTAAAGTGTGTGTGTTTATTTTTATTTCATGCAATAGGATTAATAATTGATAGTTGTCTAATTGACAGCTCTCAATTATTAACCTGGCTTAAGGTCACCTTTCAATAGCAAGGTGGCTTTAACCCCATATTAACCCATTCGCCACCGCTACAGGGCAATGGGAATAGACGGGCAAAGTGCCAGAAAGGGCGAATCTAATTATAGATTTGTCTTTCCTGGGGTGTCTGGGGGCAGATGTTAGTAGCCGGGGGGGGCAAAAATAATGGTCCCTCTCTGGGCTATTATTATCTGCCCCCACTCACTGGCTTTGTCTGTCTGGTTGCGAAAATAGGGCGGGAGCCCACGCATTTTTTTTCAGCAATTTTACACCTTATATATATATATATATATATACATGTCATTGAATTTGTGACACATATATAATATATTTATATTTGTAGTTCATACACTTCTACATAGTATAATAGCTGCTAATTCAATTGACGGCTTTTGTGAAAATGCAGAACCCGACATGAAATGACACTTGGTGTACATAGGGTTAACCATGTCCTTTGCTATCTGATTTGCACAAACAATTACATCAGTCTATGTGTGCAAAATTTCACACCTGTAGGGGTTAATTAAAGGTGTAAATTCGTAGCAAAAAAGTCCGTTTTTTTTACAACGAATTTACACCTTTAATTAACCCCTACAGGTGTGAAATTTTGCACACATAGACTGATTTAATTGTTTGTGCAAATTAGATAGCAAAGGACATGAAAAGACATGGTTAACCCTATGTACACCAAGTGTCATTTCATGTCGGGTGCTTCTGTCTTTTCACAGAAGCCGGCTTTACCCGGCAATGGAATCAGAGGATATTTTACTATGTAGAAGTGTATAAACTATACATATATGTATATATATATGTCACAATGACATGTATATATATATATGTATTCTATGTGTGTATATTTAGTGTTTACAAGGAAAGAATGGGGTTTTTTTAGTTACGATATTTTGTTCCCATAGACTTACATGGGACTTCCGGTATCGGTATCAGGTATCACCGATATTTTAATGATATCGGCGATACCATTCCGATTCCGATACTTTTGGATATCGGAAAGTATCGCTCAACTCTAATAATGGCATTGTAAGCTCATTATGAAGGATTGTGGATGGTAAAGTTGGCCATACAAATTAGATAGCAGTCAGATAAATGATGGTTCAGCCAACAGCTATATCTTATCTCTATTTCAAGCAAAAGGATTGGAGTGTAAATTCCACGAAGATCATTGTTGGGGAGAATTTAGGATGCTTTCATACACATTCAATGGCCAGCCAATCCCACTGAAACAGGCAGGTTTATTTTCATGTGTATGGGGACCTTAAGTATGTTGCTCTACGGTGTCTCTGGGCAATAGCCGTGCAGTCTGTACACTCATCAGTTAGTTTTCTGCACAAGTCAAACAACGGAACCTTTAGCGAATGCTCCTTTTCAAGATCTGTAGAGTGAAAACCTAGCCGGTAAAGGGCTATCTAACGATGCCACAAAGATGACATGCAGAAAATTGACCTTCAGATAGGACAACCTGCTAAGAACAGTAAGTTAGCTCTGGAACTAACAGGAATATAATCCTTTTTCTATGTGCCTTTGACTCAGGAGATGACTTGAGTAATGTAGGGTTTGAGGTGAGAAGCTGCAGATGGAGAGGGGACATCTGTAACAAATCAAGTCGTGCTAGGGGCAGGCGTAGACTAGCTACAGCTGATGAATAGAGATGAATAGACTGAATCAAAGCAAATTGAATTTGCACAAATTCCACAAAAAAATTGTATTTGTCACAATCCAAAGTTTTTGCGATTCAATTTGCTCAAATCTATCAAAGTAGCAGCTAGATTTTTTTGTAAAACCAGGATAAAAATAAAATATCATAAACACTTCAACCCTCACCTGTTCAACTTCCACAGCCCCCTGCATGCTCCTCAACTTACTCATCACTGTTTTACGATGCAAACTCTTAGGCCTCTGGCAAGATCCATGTTGAATAGGCTCCAAGTGTGATATTAACATTGCTCCGTACATAACTATGGGGCACAATGCATGCAAACATAGGATGCAACACATGTCATAGATGCAAATGAAATGCATGTGGCCTTATCACCGTGGAACATGTTGGAAACTTACAAGTCACATCTGGTAGAAAACCTATACGGGAGCAAAATGTACCACACCATCGGATGATACCCTTTTGAATGCAAACAAAAATAAAAGGAAGCTGCTGATGAATACCTGAAAATATCAACTGCTGCTGCCTCGTGTCTGGGGGATGATCTCCAGGATAGTTGACCAATTTGGACAATAACATGAAATCTGACTGTGCTGCTGTAATAAAGAATCCTTAGGACCAAGATGACTTGAAAGCTTTTCTTCACTTGATGCTAGTCTGGCATTGAAACGCATTGTGGAAATAAAAACTGCTCAACTCATCTTAGTCCTTAGAAGTCACATCTGGAAGATCGTAGGGAGGGAACGGAGGACCAGGCGAAGAGCTGCAGCAGTTATAAGGTGCAAGGTTACTATAATAGGGGCTACAGGATTTATGTATAGCTTTAGACCATTCTTATTCCTTGTGACCATATTGACTGTCCTTTCAGAGTGCTCACATATTGAGAGACAAAAGCTATTTCCTTATTAATGCCGTATAAGTTTGTCTACCATGCTTTGCAGTATTTAAATTTTTGTCTGCTCCTTTTTATCTTTTCAGTTTCTGTTATTTCTGCATCATCCCATCACCTGCGCCATCACTACATTTTTATTGTATGGAATCAGAGAAAGCTATTCAGGGTATTTTTCCAATTTGTTACAGAAATTTCTGTAATTGGAAATCCATCCTGAATGGGGCCGTTCCTGTAGCATGTACGTGGATTTTTGCAAGTCCCATTAAAATCTATAGAAAAAATGTTACAAAAAATTCTTTACATGTTATAATATCATGAAGGGGTTGGCCGGTTTCCAATGATTGTTTCTAATACACCATACTAAATGTGGTTGTAAAATGCACTACATTTAATACTGTTTCATTTAATATAACCCAACCCAACAATTCTCAATTTCCAATAATGGAGCAAAAATTACCTTGGCTTTGTGTGCGACCCCAGCCAGCTATGGTACAGTTCAGTCCTGGTGGAAATACCTCTTGGCTCTCGGGCACACATACTGGCTGAATATAATCTGCAAATAACCAATATAGAAATATAGGAGATGTAATTATTTTATCTAAATTTTATACTGTCATTACATAGAAAAAAATATATGTTTTGGAAGCACACAAAGGAAGATGTCTGATATGAAACCTACATACAAAAGCTTTCATAGACAGAAGATTTCCTGTATTGGGACATGACTTGAGAGAACAGACGTTTACCACGTGTCTGGAAATTGATATTCTGATTTGGCTTTTATCCTAAGTCCTGTGGCAAGGCTCGTTATAGGGTAAAAGTGTCACTAGAGTTCAAGTTCTCTTCCTCTCAGAAGAGGCAATTTGCATATTTAATTTCCCAGAGGAACATTGCACAGCCTGTAAGTCTCCTTACCCTGGCATGTTAGGATTATCACTCTCCATATAGATAATTGTTACCCCTTAAACACAAGTTATAAGCCTCTGTGAGGCAGTAACCAGTGTTATATGCGAGGGTTACTGTGTGTCCCCCAGGATGTGCAAAGAAGCATATGGAGGCCGTGGGAGTGCATTGCAGTCACAGGCCTAGCTGTGGTTGCAATGCAGAATAAAAGTGAGTGTTGATCTTGGGCAAGCTATTTGTCCAAAGAGCATTTAGGAAAACTTGCCATGGGCTTTTATTTTTGAAACACACTACAGGAAGGTAGCGGGTTGTCCATTTGCTCCCTCTGACTGGGTTTTCCATGTGGCCTATCGCCACAGATTCTTTGTAAAAACCCCTGAGGGTTGGGTGTTTCAGGTTTGGTTTTGCTAGTGTGCAGAACAGAAGGCTCTGCAAAGCCAACATGTGCGAAGCATCACAGAGACAAGCGGAGCCAACAGGCCTGGCACCCCTCAGCGTGCACAGCGGTGCAGTTACCGATGACAATAGGTCCCGGTTATGGACGATCTTATTTCCTCGCTGCGATCCAGAGGATATTGTATGCTGTGTATTTCTGTAAGTTGGACATTAAAACATGTTTTGCTTTGAACTTTGCTGAGTCACTGCCTCATCACTGCACAGCATGGATACCTCTGCACTACACGTCTCATACAGCCAAATCAGATCTCATGCAGATCTCATACATGGCGCTGAGGAGGGGCAACACCCTGAAACACCATGTCTGCAAAATGAGATTTTGGTTGTGGCAAGGCTTGTGAAAGGATCAATAATGACTTTTAGGATTTCTGCTTTCAATAGGTGGAAATGGAGTTCAAGTGACCTTCCTCTCTAAAGAGGCAAATTGCATTTATTATATTGAGATACAAATTACACCATTGGTTGATCACTCCATTTTCCCTAACTTCATAATTCCTGCTTAAATTCAGTGAAATCAAAAAGGATGTTGCACTAAATTGCTGTTCCGAATTGTCATTCAGGGATATGAGACTCATGGATGATGGTACGTAGAATGCCATGTGACAACATAGTAAAGACGATGCATTTTATTGGCTGTTTTTTGTGCAGAAAACCTGCTGTATTTATCAATTCAAGCAAAGTGGATGTAATTTCATGAAAAAAAATCTTTTCCCACAGTGTTTCCAGATGCTGCAGAACTGTACATTTTCAGTGCCTTTATTTGCCAGTAGGCTTTTATGTGGGAGCCAGTAAAAACACATCTGTAAAAACACAATTTTTTTTAAGTCCAGAATTATGGCATTTCTGTACTAACAAAATGCATTAAAAAAACCTACGTCTTACCTGCAACTCATAAAAAATGGGGAAAGTGCATAAAAAAATGCAGAAGAAAACGCAACAATCAGAAGTAGATTGTTATTGCACATTTTGGTGAGAACGCCTGCAGAAGAAATGCTGTGAAAAAAAACATTTTTGCATGTGGGAACATGTCCTTAGATCGGCTCACTCAGCTGCACACTGAAGTCCACATAGGAATTGTTTCTATTTCAAGCCTGGCTGTTTTATTGCAATCCTAAAAAAACATGTCACCAGAAAACATAAATGCAGCCTTTGTCTGGCATAAGGTAAAACAAAATGTAACAAGTGCATACAGTAATGCTAGTTAGCTCACATGGCATAGGGTCCAGCTTCTTAGTCCTTTTAGCAAAGGCATTGGAATCCAGGAGACTTGCAACCTCCACACACACAGCTCTGGAGTTCACAACTCCAGGCACACCCACCACCAAATGACACAGAAGGCTGACTATTTACCATCTAAGCCTCACCCTGGGGAGGAGATAGGATGAACAGCCTCCCACCTGCTCTTCAGATGTTCACTTAAAAACCTAGCCCTTAAATAGCCAATTAACCTCTCTCAGCACTAAGTGTGCTGGAACAATTTCCCTAGGTTCATGTCAGTGAAGCTAACTAAGTCAGTGATACATATAACCCATCCAATAATTTACCAGTGACCTTGTCATTATATAAAAATATATATTCATATATATAAATATATATACATATATACAGTGTAATATATATATATATATATATATATATATATATATATACACTGTATATAATACACATGCATGTGTCTAAATACTTTTTTGCATCTGTGTACTTTCTTGCATCTTGCATTATGTAGGCTACCTTACAAAGTGCTCTTTTGAGTAAGAAAATATGCCCTGACCAATAACTAAGCTGAAATGTGATAGAAATGCTGATTAGCATGCAGACCCCAGGATGCACGGCTAAAGAGGTGCTGAATATACTGAGAATCTATGGAGAAACAAATCAACAAGGTATAGAAGAGAGAATTTTATGACCTTTTGACACCATAAATGTTGTGTGCATCGGGCATGAAAACCAATCCCGGCTTCACACTGTGCGGCAGTCATAAACCAACCTCCAAAACAATTTGTAGAAATATAGATTTTCGTGGCTTGGTTTGTGAACTATTCTGATTTAATGCTTCAACACTGAAATTCACTTCGTAACTGTATACCACCCCCACTATCCAACACATATGCAGTACGTCTTTCGATTTGAATCTGTCAGTCAATCAATCAAACCTCAACCACATCTTAGTATAAATCGCAGATAATAATTGCTCCCAGTTATATAATACATAATATTAATATTATGTCTGCATTGAGTTTTATTATGTTTCCCTTTTGTTTTTTTGTATCTTATTTGTAACTGGACTTTTGTCCCAGATGAGAAAGCGAGAAATTCAATTTTAAAGTAATTGTGGGAGATGCTGTTAAACAAGTTGTTGGATTTATTCCATTATCTACTATGCATGTACACATGTACTGATGTATAATATAATACTGTATTTGCACACACTCATATGCATATCTAAGTCTATATTCATGTCTGTGTTGGAGCCTAAAGCTGGCCTTACATGATCCAATATTTTAATCCTTTTTGTTCCAAATATACAGTCATATACAGATGTATCATTTCTTATTTTTCCTTTTGGCTCAACGCTTTTCTAGATGAGTGGAGCAAGGTGTTCAGCCCCAAAACCTCATAACTTTGCCATAGCTTTGTTGATGTTTTTTTGTGCTATTCATGCCTTTTGGGAGCTGGCCAGTATTAGTGATTTGATTTGCAGCCTGTCAATAGTACTCACGTGTACTAGCCCCAGTGCCAGATTTTTCGTCCTTCTCCTATACAGGCTTCCTCTGTGCCAGTCTCCAAAAGTTATTATGGTAACCCGGCAAGCATGTCTGATGTCATAAACCAAGGCATTTTAAAAGGAACCTGTCACCATAGAAAACGCTATTAACCTGCAGATATGGGGTTAATCTGCAGGTTAATAGCGTTAATAACCCCCCCGGCACCTGCACTTAGCCAAATACTGCAGTAAGAAATTAACTTTATTCCCCAGGCAGTGTTCCTGTTTCAGTCATGGGGGTGGTGCTGGCACGGGTTCAGTCACTACTCTTTGTCACCGCTGAGTATACAGAGCAGTGGCTGTAACTATGTCCCCAGCCATGGCTGACAGCCGGCCGCAATGTAGAGTGAGTGTCAGTCAAGGGTGGCGCCGTCCCCATGACTGAAACCTGAATGCTGGGGAGGAATAAAGTTCATTCGGCAAAGTGTGGGTGCCGGGCAGGTTAATAACACTATTAACCTGCAGATTATGCCCACATCGGTGGGTTAACAGCATTTTTTTGGTGACAGGTTCCCTTTTAGGCTTGCTCAGGTGGCTCTATGCTGCCTGAGTATTCAGTTAATAGTGCATTCTGCCACATGCTATTCTTTAGCAGTCAAACTACTCTTCCCAATTAGTTCTACTGATGCTAGTGGTCTGATTATCTGTTCAGCTGCTTTATACTGCTATCTAGGAAACAGCTCCTGTTACCAGCTCAGTCCTGCATTCCTATTGCTACCGCACCCTCAACTCTGCTGATCAAGGGACCTAATTATAAATTCATCTCTGATAATTCCTATGAAGTACTGTACCTGATAATAAAATTGTCTCTGCTATTACTAGAGCTTGTGCACCTTTAATTCTGCAGTTTCAAGGTGCCTGATAACAAACTTGTCTCTGCTATTTCTGGTGCCCAACATCAACAAAGTGGCTCTTCTTCTTCCAGGTTGCTCTGTCGACATGGCATGACTTCAGAAGTCATGCTGATTGACAGTCAGCGACACACAGTTATAGAGCGGGGAGTTGGCTGTCAATCAGTATGAAATCATCACTCACGTCATATCAACAGAGCAGAAGACAAACCGGTGTTCTTACAACGTGACGTCAGTGGAAGCTGCTGAATCACCTGCAAATGCAGTCTGTGACCACTCTGTGCCAACATAAATCAGCTCTTGGGCAGAACAGACAGAGTTAGCAACTAACTAAATGGTAGTATTTAGGTATAGTGTAAAAAAGATAGTCTCTGATAACCCATTTAATAATGTTCCGTAAGGTATACTGGGGAATGGATGAGATGCATGGATGATTGTATGGATGTGAGGGTTGACCAAAGCAATGTCTTTGAGATCCACCTGTCCCCCCCACTATTCCCGGCCTCTCCCCTCTGTCAATCCCTGCACTGGCTCCCCCTCCCCATTACCCAAAGACTCCAGTTCAAAACCCTAATCATGACATACAAAGCAATCCACAATCTGAGTCTTTCATACATCTGCGACCTCATCTCCCGGTACTTACCCGCACGCAACCTCCGATCCTCACAAGATCTCCTTCTCTCCTCCCCTCTTATCTCCTCTTCCCACAATTGCATACAAGATTTCTCCTGTGTATGCCCCTTACTCTGGAACTCTCTACCATAACATATCAGACTCTCGCCTACCATGGAAACCTTCAAAAAGAATCTGAAGACCTACCTCTTCCGACAGGCCTATTACCTGCAGTAACCACCGATCCACCAAACCGCTGCACGACTAGTTCTATCCTCACCTACTGTATCCTCACTTATCCCTTGTAGATTGTGAGCCATTGCAGGCAGGGTCCTCTCTCCTCCTGTACCAGTCATGACTTGTATTGTTTAAGATTACTATACTTGTATTTATTATGTACACCCCTCCTCACATGGAAAGCTCCATGGAATAAATGGCGCTATAATAATAAATAATAATAATAATCTCCAGTAGGGACCCAACAAAAATACAGCTTAAAGTTTTAAAACTAAATCCTATTTCTTAGAACTTGGCTGTATAAAAAAATTGACAAAATAAAGTTATCTTCTATAAAGATGTCACCTTCTGCTTGGAAGTGGATTTGTAAATTTCCCAGACTTCCTTCTCCGCCCCTGCCGACATACTTTCTCCTCAGCCCACTTCATATGATTTATATATTATACTAGTAGTAATATTAACACCTCTCTTCACCACCTTAGCAGTTTCACTGTGCTTCCCAATACAGGAGAACACAGCTATATGGAGGAAAGGGCTCTTACCAGTTATGTTATTATGTGATCCATATTCTTTAAGGAAACTTCTGCTATTCAAGGGGAGTTGGAAAGTATGTGTTAGACTAAATAAGCCTCATACATATTAAAGGGAATCTGTCACCCTAAATTGGCGGGATATTTAAATGATGGCAGTCAGGTCAGATGGGCGGTGTTTTGGGTACTTGCCTTAACATGTTGTTTGCCGCTGTCTCCATTATTTCTGGGAATTGTAGTCATTGCCCTCCATATAACGCGCCTGCGCATTGCAATCTTGAATTGCGCACGCTCAGTATGCTTTGCCCACAGATTGCAATGCGCAGGCGCGTTATATGGAGGGCAACGACTACAATTCCCAGAAATAATGGAGACAGCGGCGAACAACATGTTAAGGCAAGTACCCAAAACACCGCCCATCTGACCTGACTGCCATCATTTAAATATCCCGCCTATTTAGGGTGACAGATTCCCTTTAAAGAGATGTGTTCACTCTTATTTTTCTTTGAATTCTGTTAAAAGGGTTTATCCAGTACTAAATTATTTTTTTTGCTATGAGCCAAAAACCAATATGCCAGTAACTAGTTTGCAACTACCTTTCTGTTCTACCCAGCACATACTCAGAGCAGTCATTGACCTCTCCTGCTTCAATTCAGCTGCTCCACGACAACAGAGCAGCTCTTCTTCTTCTGGGCTATTCTGTCGATGGGGCGTGAGTGCTGACATCATGCTGATTGACAGCCGGCTTCCCCAGCTATGACTCTCAATCAGCATGACATCAGCTGTCTCACCCCGTCAATAGAATAGCCCAGAAGAAAAGAAGCTGCTCTGTCCTGTGACGTCATTGAAAGGCGAAGAATTGCTGGCAGGAATGACTGCTCTGTGCCGGCAAAGATCTGCGCTGGGCAGAACAGGCAGGTAGTTCGAAACTACCTGTCTGTTTTTTCTTAGGTCTACAGTAAAAAATGTATATAGTCCAGGATAACCCCTTTGAAGACTCTAATATGTCCTAAAGAAAATTAGATACATTTCTATGCAGACACAATTACTACGCCCAAAACCAAAGGCAGTAACACATTTTTTTAAATTAAAAGTAGGACACTGTATGGCTTACAATTTATGATATTTCACCAAATTCATATTATCATACCCATTTCCATACCTGTATAATTAACTTGTAATTCTAGGTGCATCATGACGATGTCGCTATCTTTAGTGCGTCGGTTGTAATGTGGATTGATAACGATCTGATCGATGAATCTGTTCTCTCTTGGTGGATAGGTGACGTTGGTGCTATCATGCATCCCAAGCACGGCTTTCCAATTGGCCGCGATCATATTCCTCCTGCAGATCACAAGGAAAACTTTGAATTTATTGTCGTCCATAGGACAAGCCTGACTGAGTCCGCCTGTAGTATTTGTACTCATCTCTGACCTCTTAAGCAGTATACATAATTTAAGCTTTGCATTGGATTAAGTGAGATAGTTTATTATAATTGGAAAGTGCTTAATGTTTCCTCAATGCTCTGCAGGACACACATTCCCTAACACAGAACTATCAGCAGATTCCTTGATTCCGGCTAGAAAGCTATAAATTATAACAGTAGCGGGAACAACAATTCAATTATGGAGGGGCTATTAACTTAATTATTATGATTTTTTAAACAGCTAAGTTAAAAATCTCGAGCCAATTAGTCATCAGCCCCTGACGCAGATGATTAGTATGTTCCATCTCAGAAACAATTGGTTTCAAATATTGGTTCTTGGCACCTCATTTCTGCATGAGGAAAGAATAAGTGCAGTAAACACTGCAGCTGATATCTGCTTGGGAACCAAATGAGAAATCATTTGCATATCACTAAAGGCTTTATCTACCAACCACACATTTCCTGCAAATCGGTATTATATGTTAACCAAACACATGAATATAAATGACCTGAGCTAGGATTGGTCCAATCGAAGCAGTTTGAATATTGAATTTCCTGTACTTTATAAGTGATTATAAAGCGACTGTCAACAGGGCTTAGATTTTAATGGAGTATTATGGTTTCTAAAGAAGCTGTTTGATAGAAAAGAAAGTTCAGGGTCATAAAAAAGTTAATTTCTTTTTATTAATTTAAATAGATCATTAAAGAATGTAAATTATGGAAGCATTGTATTTTTTTCTTTAACAAAGTTGCATATTTTTATGTGTTTTGCTTAAAAGTGTTCTAAATTAGAAAAAAACATGGCTGCCTTCTTAATTAAACAGCCCCCTTCCTGTCTACAGGTTGAAGGTGATAATGCAATCCCTTCTAATGAGCTAATACCAGATGCAACGTGTTGACATGGTTGATGCACATATTGGGAAAAGGCAGCCATGTTTGTCAGATTCAGGATAAAACATATAAAGTTTAGTAACACTCTTGTCTATTTAGTAAAAACTATCATCTTCTATTAAATTAAAATCCTGGAGATTTTTTTTTCAGAAATTGGCCTTAAGCTGTTTTATTTCATGATGAAAATGTAGGAGATAATGCATATTTGGACGTTACCAATGCCATTGCCAATAGGGTTATCAAAAGGGGGAAAAAAAAGGAAAAACTCAACACCACCCAGAGCATTAACTTCCTAATGGGTTTATAACCCAAGGATAATGCCAACCCACTGCAGAGCTACTCAACTTATGGGATTGTAAAGATAACAGGCTGCTTATATTGTAGGTCCGATAACCAAAGTAACCAGCTGGAGCGGTGAAACAGCTACTGGTTATGGAAATTGAGGTGGAATACAAAGTGGAATGTAAATTTAATGGGTATTTCATTGTTAAAATATTACTCAGAGTTAACAAAAAAGAGTAAGAGCCAGACGTAGAAAAAAACATACAAATGGGCATTAAATTAGAGGTATAATGTCCATGCGACATCAGATCAGTGTCTTTATAAGGTGTATCATAAAGCCTAATAAAGATGCCAGTCCAGAGTTGAAACCTTTGGCACTGCATTTACGTCCTGCTGGATCCACTTTGTATTCCATCTGGACATCCCCAACCACTAGAACAGTGGACCACAACCTTTCTTACTTTGAGATCCACATTCAGCACTGAGAGAGAGTTGGGAGCAAAATCTAGAGCCTTTTCACCCGAGCAGTGACATCCAGTTCTCACTGTCCATACAGTTGTGACAACTAGAGCCCAATTACAGTTATAATGACAGCCAAAGCGCTCCAACAGAAATCCCATCAAGATTCTATACTTTCATCTATGGGACCCTGCTTTACTCCCATTTGGTAATCTCGCATCGGATACTCCAACTACACTATCACATTCAGATTTAAGCACCTTCTTTATTTGGCAGTACCATCCAATCTCCAATTTTGCACTTACTTAATTCATCTCTCTAATCCCAAGGCCAGTATATGCACATCCAGATCTACTCTTCTGTGTAGGGCTATTAACAAAAGTCACCATCGGGAGAACCGCTCTTCATGGCTGTTTGCTAGACCTGATGCTATACATCAAGCTGGCAGACAGCTGCAAGCTACATATTAATGGTCCCCAATCCAAATGTGGCTCCTGAGCCACTAGTTTGGGATCCCTGCACTAGGGCCTAAGGCTAAGTATTATTCTCTAACCTTTTAAGTCAATAGTTTGGGCTGTACATATCCTCACACTATCAGCACTAAGTGTGTATGAGAGAGGAGCGGATTTGACAATATTCTAATTCACCAGGCTATGCAGATTTTCCAGGGAAATTCAATTTGCAGTGAAATTATTCTCTGCAAATTGAATGTCTGTTATTATGCTCTGGGGTCTCTTGAGACCCTAGAGTACAATAATTGTAATATTTAAAAATGGAAAAAAAAACGGTAACGCACCTTACTGATCATCTCTCAGGCCAGTCTGAGAGTCAACATCCCTTGTATGGTCATTGTCGTATCTTTTACCACAGCTATGAACACTGAAATCCCGAGTCTCTTCTAACTAAGCCGGGAATTCTGGCTCTGAGTAGTCCCAGATCAGTTCTGTACAGGTGTGTGTAATGTCACGGCACACGCTGTGATGTTGCGGCCTTATGTGTGCATACGCAGTACCACCCCTGGCTTCTTGAGAGCCAGAAGTCACAGCCTAGTGTGAAGAAGCACAGGATATAAGGTTCTCATGGCGACAGTAAGAAGATGCAACGAAGATCAGATGGGGATGGTGAGGAGCGGAGGGGCCAGAGAGATGAGATTAAGAATTTTTCATTTTTAACCTTTTTCATGGCCCTTTGTGGTTCAACAAAATGGCAGTTAACTGTACACCATGTTGCTGAATTAATGTAGAAGCAAATTACAAAAAATTCACGTTTGGTGAATGCGGATCTTTGTAAAATTTGAGTAAAATTCAATTCCTCTAATAAATTGTTGCATCTCTATTGTGCATGGATACAGCCCAGTGAAAATAATGGACTCCATGTCCAGTGATCAAATTATTCATATACTTCATTAAATTGCAACAGAGGCATGTCACAATGCATGGTGCAATAGTCATGTTAGGAAAGTCAACTGTATGGTCTTGTACAGAGATCTGATTACATCGATAGACATCTCTAGACCTCAATTTTTATTTTGAGTCTGCAACTTTCTATGAGATACGATACGATACACTTTATTGATCCCGGGGGGAAATTACAGTATTACAGCAGCAATACAAACAGCAGTACATAAAATATTAGGACACAAATTTTGCACAGGTGTACAAACATTACATAATAAATAAAAGCTAAGGTGTATATAAGACAATGTTAATTGACATTAGTACACCAGCCATCAGTCATTATTTTCTGCCACCCTTAGGAAATTATTATACATCCCCATAGCAGTAGGTACAAACTATTTCCTGAATTTTTCCTTCTTGCACCTTAGTAGGATTAGACGGCTGCTGAATGTGCTCTTCTGATTCAAGAACAGCTCGTATAGTGGGTGTGTATTATTGTTCATTATAGCCCTACACTTCTTCTGAATTCTATCCTCCAATACCTCCTCAAAAGAGTCAAGATGGAGGCCAACAGCTGCGCTTGCCTTCTTGATAAGTTTGTTGAGTTTATTAGCGTCAGCTAATAAGTATAGATATGGTATAGAACATAAATGCATGATGTTAAAGCAACATAAAATTAGAACCTACCCATACACACAATGAGCCGCAGACACAAGCCACTCGTTGTTGACCACGACGCTCCACATACTTGTCTTCCATTAAAATAAAGAGACACGATCCATGGCCAGGCCCCAACTGCAGCATTCATCCCACCTACTATTCTGGAACCGTTCACTTGTCTTTTTCCACATCCTAAGGGAAAATCAGCTCAGATTTTAGTTTCTAGCTATTTTAAGATAATATTAGTTATGCAAAATGATTACTTAAATAATCAACCATCATATGCCAGAACACTAATATGATTTTATGCCTGTGAATAACATTAATCTTTTTTATAAATTAGTTACATGTCCAAATTCGGGTTTCTTGCTCACGGCTATGGTTAAGCTGATGGTTGGTTGGTTGGAAAGAAGGAGGGGCACATGTATTTTATCTATGTTTCAGATTTTTTAAGTAGTTTATAGCAGGCCAACCAAGGTCAGAAAAGATTACTGGGGATCTCAGCATATTTTTACTTGCAAGAGATAACATATCACCCCTCTTCTCATGAAAGCAGGAAAACATGTAGCACCTTCTACTGATGTGGCAGTGATCACATAATCATGTGACACCATGGGCCAATGTGCTCAGTAATGATGGGAGTGAAATGATATTTGGCTTCACTCTCTCTTTGGCCAAATTACATACATCTGGCGAAAGTCAGGCTGCTGCTCTCTCACTTCCTCTGGATGTATGAGGGGGTACCCCAAAAGAGAGAATTACTTATTTACATTTTTTTATTCAAGATACCATCTTGAAAACATTAAGTCACTTCAAATACTGTAGTTTAGATGATAAGCACTATTCCCAATGGTTTTTCGACTGTTCAAAACATTTTTAATAGTCTTCTGAACTAATGCTGTTAAAAAGGTTGTCCACTACATTTTATAATGCCCCCATCGATTTAAACCCTGTAAATAAGTCTTCTTCTAAATACAATGCTGCTGCCATATGTGCCTCTGAGCGGCGCTATTGCTGACCTCTCAGTCCACTTCATGTGACCCCGGCTACAGCCGCCGATGACATCCGCTGATGTTACGTCAAGTTCTGGAATCACTTCATACAGCCAGTCGTGATCCAGTGTCAGGAACCCTCCCTGATTAACTGGGCTGTGGGCAGAGTTTCACCACATGTTACAGCTCAGTATCCAGTGAGGGTTTTCCCTCTCTCCTCTGCTTTCATTGGCCACAAGCGTGCTGGTTACTGGGCTGTGACGTGTGGTTTTAACTCAGCCCATAGCCCAGTCAATCTGGGGGGTGCCTGTGATTAGGCTAAATGAAGGGATTCCGGAACTTGACGAGCCATCAGTGGATGTGGACTGAACGGTCAGCAGTAGCGCCGCTCAGAGACACATATGGCAGCACTATGTATTAACAAAAAGACTTATTTACAAGGTTTAAATCAATGTGGGCATTATAAAATGTAGTGGACAACCTCTTTAAGTGCCTCCACAAATTTTTTCTTAACCTTTTCTATGTCTTGAAAATGCTTTAGCTTTAAATTTTTTTTTTCATTCTTGGGAATAAGAAGAAATCACAGGGGGCTAAGTAGGGCGAGTAAGAGGGATGACCCTGATTTTTTGTAGGATACCTCCTTGTATTTATCCATAGGAAAGGAGAGAGAAAATAACTATCCTCATTAATTGCGTGACATTTTATTTTATTTATTTTACTAACTTATATAATGCCATTTATTCCACAGCACTTTAAAGACATTATAGTCACTTTCCCCATTGGGACTCACATTTTAGATTCCCTACCAGTAGGTCTTTGGAGTATGATAGAAAATTATAGAACCCAGAGGAAACCAATGCAAGCACGGGGAGAAACTCTTTGCAGATGTCCTTGGTGGGATTTGAATCAAGGATCCCAACGCTGCAAAGCTGCAGTGCTAACCACTGAGCCAACCTGCTGCCCCATAACAACATTATGAGATCCCCAGGAGAGCCAGTGGTGACACCTCTGGAACAGCGCCTACACTGGAGGTGAGTATAAGTGTTATTATTCAAGGAGGAAACATAAAGATTCAGAATGGGTTGTCCGAGTAGTGGCCTGTCCCTAGCAACAGGTTGGAGGTAGATGGGTACCTAATGTGCACAAGCAAAAGTCCAAAATATGTATACAAAGTTAACATAGAGGTAACTAAGACTGACCTCTGGGGTTGCATTCCAGGTATATGATGCTATGATTGGAGCAAGAGGCACTGTAATAGAAAAATAATAAGAAAGTGTTACTATCCGCTCAGCGAATGAAGTGTCATTATTCTTCACTTCAGTAAACATCTATTTATTCCTTGATGTTTGTTCCACGTTTTATCTTCCAATACAGCAAAAAGTGAATGTTTACCAAGCCACTCGTTGTCTTGTGTTCAGCCGCTTTGCTTAATGTGTTCTTCTTTTTCACTTCTTTTGCATTAAAATAAATCATAAAGACAAAATACAAGAAACTAGAGAACAGAAGAAAGACGCAAACAAGCAATTGAAGTACTTTAAAAACTCTGCACATTGATGTGGTGGGTGATGTTCTGAAGCCACCGGGAATTACAAGAATTGAAAAAAAAATTTTTTCCTGTTGTGTTTCTGAAAGCTGAATATAATATGAAATATATAAATTACACTATCTTCATGTTTGTAAGTATTACTTTATTTTTCCTTTTGGCCTCATTCTTCCTTCTTCCTTATTCTGAGCAACTTCTGAGTTTCCAAAAGAAATGTGAAAATGCGGAATGCTCCATCAGATGGGGTCCAATGGGCATCATTAAAGGCTCTAGGCAAGCAGCTATATGTCCATGACCATGAGTACTTTTACTCAACACATTATCTGATGGGTATGCCCAAATAATGAGAGGTAACAAGGAAAGCTGATCTTCTATTGTGTCCAATAATTTTCACATTAGTACTTAAAATATTGAGTAGTAAATGTAGCGATTGAGAAAAAAAACTAAATTATCAAAAATATACAAAAGAAAGAAACAAAATGAATTTAAAATCACAACACATTTCGGCTGTTTCTAGGCTTCCTCAGCCAAAACGGGTTGTGTTTTTACATAAATTTTACTCCTTTCATTGTATAATTTTGATATTTTTTTCCTTTCGCTACATTTGTTGCCATGGAGCCCCCCATACCTGGTATCTCTACTCTCATTGTGCACTGCCGATACTCCCATGGAGGAATTTACAACAGTGCAACAGGTTGGCTGCACCTACTGGATTCAATTTATTTTAGGAGTGATCCCTGACTAAGTACAACTCTATCAAGTGAGCAGTTTCCCTATTTTTAAATCTGGTTTAATCTCTACAAATTCACTATGTTCAGTAAGGGCCTTTTTCTGTCCTTTACTCCATGGAAATTCCACTATTTATATACTTAGAATATTGAACATTGTATTTCTTACAGAATTTAGTCACCAGAACCTAATTAACAGGTTACATAGTAAAATAGGTTGAAATAAGACCTAAGTCCATCGAGTTCAACCTTCCTCCACCAATTGTACATTTTGTCGCTAATTTATCTATAACCTGCAATCTTTATGTGTATTGAGAAAATCATCCAGCCCTTCTTTAAAAGCTATTATAGTGTCGGCCATTACTACCTCTTGTGGTCGGCCATTCCACAGTCTGACTGATCTAAATGTAAAGAACCCTTTACTATTTAGCTGCTAGAATCACCTTTCTTCCACCCCTAATGAGTGCCCCCTGGTTCTAAGTATGGTCTTTGGAAGAAATAAGTAATACGCCTGTCCCTTGTACTGACTACACACATATTTATACACATAAATGATATCTACTTTGAGACGTCTTTTTTCTAAGCTAAACAAGCCCAACTTTTCCAACCTCTCCTCATATGAGAGACCTTCCATCCTTTGTAATAATCTCATTGCTGCCTTTATACTGATTCTAAATTCTGAATATCATTTTTAAAATGTGGAGCCCAAAACTGGATCCCATATTCTAGATGTGGACTATTCTTAGTAGTTCTCACAAAAGAGTGGAGTAAAAGAGCTACTCAGTGGCTGGAAAAGTGCCAACATCCAAGGCCCGCGCTGACGTGTGAGATGATTTGGAGCTTCCAAATGGCAAAAAGGACTCAAAGAGGGAAGAAACCCTTCTCACATACAGTAAACTCCTTGATACAATACCTCACATATGCCATGACCTAAAGGGCTCTAATGTCAAACCTCTAATGTGAAGAATCAGTCAAGTGAAAAGCCAGTTTGTTTAAACATCGATTCCCCAATGAAAGACTTTGATGAACACATTCTTGGTACATGTGCGGATCAGCCATTTTCTGCTAATTTTCCCGATCCTTGTTTTGCACATGGAAGTGCTATCATTATTACTATTGCTACAATTAGTATTTCTGCTAAAATGCTGTTAATTCCATGAAGGACAAGGAGGTTTAAAGAAGTACTCCTTCCATCAAAGTTTTTTTCCTCTTAATATATTGCAGTCATATTATACAGCACTGTGTACTTACAATTGCTCATTTTGCCTTTCTACCCAGCTAATTCTTCTCTTTACTCTATGTAGAAACAGGAAGTCTCTTTTCTCTGCATGAATCATTCCCCTCTTTAACTCCTGACCCAGCTGCTCTCTGCCAGGGACTTTTGCAGTGACTCATGACTTGTGCAAGGAAAATTGACCTCCTGTTTCTACATAGAGCTTAGAAGGATTCAGCTAGTCATTTTTGTGTTATGTGATGTCATAGACCTAATGGAAAAGAGAATAATTACCGTAACTGGGTAGAAATGGAAAATGAGCAATTGTAAGTACACAGTGGGATATAATATTATGACTGCAATCTATTAAGAGGATAAACATTTTGTTTGATGGGTTGAGGAGGATGAGGACTAATTATTTAAGTTTTCTAACCATCTCCAAATTATTGGTGACAAATCAGCTTCTGTTGTTCTGGAAACAATGTTTTTTGACCTAAGCCAATGCCTCCTAGTGATCAATTGCTCAGAGATTCTTCACAATGTTGTAAGAATCCCTTATTTACAAAAACTGAGCTCATCCGGCCAGTGTACACCTTTATAGGCTAATCTTGCATTCAGGTAGAAAAACCAACCAGCTTTATGAGCAGCTTTACACTACAGATCCATCTCTAATTCATCTGTATGTAAGAATTTACTGATATTTCTTGGGAGACGCCATCTGAAGTGAAACGTTTTATTACATTGGCCACTAGAGATCAGTAGATCCTAAAGAATTGTCTGCGTTACGGCTCAATATTAGAGCAGCTTACACAGAGGTTAAACTACAGCACAATGCAAAGCATGTATTGTATTCCCCCATGTATTGAAAATACTGCAATGTTATTGCAGAATAGAAAGTAAACGCAGATGGCGAAAAGAAAGCAACAGTAATCAATAGACTGTTCACACATTCACGAGAATCTGTGCCAGGGGCTTCCCATTGAAAAAAAATATATATTAATTAAATGGGTTAAAGCCTAAATATAAAACAACAGCCATTATAACCCTAAAACATAAATAATATTAATAATATTTATAAAATAAAAAATATAAAAAGGTAAATTAATTGCATAAAAGAGAGATCTTCTACTACAGCTGAAATTTTTGTGTTCTGTGCATCGATAACACAACTAAGTAGAATGAAGAATTTGCCACGTCTGGAGATAGTGTCTTCGGCAGCATTAGTCGGGGAATTTGATTCCGCTAACACAATTTGTTGTGTTAATCGCCTCCTTTTTCTCTCTTATCAGCACATAATTGAGCTAAATGGAAATAGCAGTACAGCTCCTAAACTTAATACACACATCATCTGAACAAAATCAATTTTTAGTAATAAACGGAGCACTTGCCTCTTTCTCGCCGAGGCCATGTGAAAGCCATCGGATTTTCAGTGAACAATAGCTTCTAAATCGAAATTCGACAAGTTTGTCACGCTGATCTAGATGGGCAGGTTTCCATGGAGACAGATAAAGCAACTATTTCCCTATCTAGAGTACGTCTTCGTCTTTTTTAAAAAAAATAAAATAAAAAATGCTGATCCGTTGAACAAATGATAGATTAAATTACTAGAGGAGGAAAGATAAAAGGCTTCATGCTCAAGATTTTCAACTCAGTAAGCTGATAATATAGTAAGTCATAGAAAAGTTTTATATCCTATCATATAGAACATGCATAGAGCAAATCTCATTTGGTTTTATTGGACAGAGTTATAGTCGGAGAATACAGAGATCTAAAGGTCTTAAATATATATAAAAAATATATCAGAAAAAACAGAATATTTTATAAACAATGAAAATGCTCCAAATGACAAACTCTTTGGAAAAACCACCCTGTTACCCAGATATTGGGCAACAGATTATCAGTTTCATAGCATATTGTGCACACTGACCAGAGTTTTCTATGCCTCTAAAATGTAATTTTTTATTATATGTGCATTAAAAACTAATCACTTAACCAATAAATTACTGAGAGGCCAAAAAATAGCAAATAATTTACGACATCACAAATCTTCATGTCGTTAGAAAAATATAAAGACATTGATCCCTTGACAAACTTATCTGAGAATCCACCAGTATTCCATTACATCCCAACATAACGGTGTAATTTGAAGCACATGGGCTCCAATGTCCAACATTGCCCCCAACTATTGCAGGTCTTGAATCTCAATAGTCATTTCATATGGGCCAAAGGGACCTTTTGGGTCCCCTAGGCTCTGGTGCCCTGGTATATGTACTGATCAGATCCAATAGAGTACCCAAGGATTCTCCGATAAATATAGTTTATTGAGGGATCATTGTCTTTAATTTGTTCTAATAGTAAAAGGTTTGTGGAGTCATATGTTGATTGTCACATGTAGTATATACAGTGTGGAAAATAAGTATTTGACACTCTGCTGATTTTCCAAGTTTTCCCACCTACAAAGAATGGAGAGGTCTGTAATTTTTATCGTAGGTACACTTCATCTGTGAGAGACAGAATCTAAAAATAAGAACCGGAAAATCACATTGTATGATTATTACATAATTCATTTGCATTTTATTGCATGAAATAAGTATCTGATCACCTACCAACCTGCAAGAATTCTGGCTCTTACAGACCTGTTAGTTTTTCTTTAAGAAGCTCTCCTACTCTGCACTCATTACCTGTATTAATTGCGCCAGTTTGAACTTGTTACCTGTATAAAATGTCACCTGTCCACACACTCAATCAATCACACTCCAACCTCTCCACCATGGCCAAGACCAAAGAGCTGTCTAAGGACACCAGGGACAAAACAACTTCACATGGCTGGGTTTGGCTACAGGACCATAAGCAAGCATCTTGGTGAGAAAGCAACTGTTGGCACAATTATTTAGAAAATGGAAGAAATACAAGACGACTGTCAATCTTCCTCAGTTTCTGTACCAAACTTTAATTTTTTTTCTATATCAAATGCTTACTTTATTATTTATATTATTAATGTAAAAATCATACAAAATGATTTTTTTTAAGATTCTGTCTCTCACAGTTAAAGTGTACCTATGATAAAAATTACAGACCTCTCCATTCTTTGCAATTTGGAAAATTAGCAAAACTGGCAATGTATCAAATATTTCTTTTCCACATTGTACTTTTTTAAGTACTGCGTTGAGTTTGCACTGCCGATTTTTCTGTGAGAGAAGTTAGGTGAATAATAGGAATTTCTAAGGACAAGCCAACATTCAGTGGAATTGCGATATGGTTCATTAGCACATAGGGTCTCCACCTTCGCATTCATAGATCATCCATGTCTGATCGATGGGGATGTGACACTCGGCAACGCCACCGGTCAGACATTGATAACCTATCCTAAGGATTAATCATTAATGTTGAAGATATGGACAACCATTTTAATGGAATGAGTAAGAGGTATCATAATCATCATATTCCCTACCTCTACCTTTTTAATTGATACATGACAATTAGGCCTATGTAAAGTCGTCCAAGGCAAGCTGTCATTTCCGGGCAAGGAAAGAGTAGCGCATGCGCTGTAATGATTTTATGCTTTGCCCACAGTTGGGCAAAGCACACTGCGCATGTGCGGGGAGGAATTTGAAATGCGCAATCGTGGGAAGCCGAACGCTGTCTGTGGGATTCACAGACGGCCATACGCAAGTGATGCCGAGGAGCGGAGGGAGGACAGAGAAAGCGCCGCCCTCCGGACCTGACCGCCCTGATTTACAGAAAATAATACCAACTTTACTAAGGTATTTTGCTATCAAAACGGGGGTATCAGGATATAAGCTACATACCGATAGGTTGCTTATGGGATGCACTATTCAGCCATATCTTTAGCTGATATGGCTAAAATGGGGTGACAGATTCCCTTTAAAGACATTTCACTGTATAGACAATGAAACCTCAATGCCCACCAAAGATTAGTCTTATACTGGGACAGACTTCTCAATGGAAAAGGTCATGCAATATATGGAAAATATGTCAGACAATTGAGATCTATAAATGAAGGGATCTTCTGAAAAAGATGGTCCTTGGAGACATTTTATTGTCTAGATAGGTTCCTGTGCTTCTCATCTTTTGAGACTGGAAAATGTTTTGGAAAAGCTTTGCATTCTCCAAGATGATATTTGCAGCCAATGTTTATCCACCAGAGATGAGTACTGTGCTGTATGTGCCCAGTGGTCCTAGCCTAATCTCTGATATTAATACGAACCAAAGAAGAATAAAGATCAGACCTTGGCTGTATATTATGGTGTGACAACTCTTCCCAAATAACAGATGTTGGAAGAAAAAAAAAATAGGGAATTTTTGAAAAGAGAAAAAAATTTCCAGCTCATTTTCCAAATATGAAATATATCCCAAGTATTTCATGCCATGTAATGTTCTCATAGATGATGCACAGCAACAGATATTATTCAGATGGTGGAAGCCATGAAATAGTTATATGATTAGGAGAAAAGCAAGTTCTAGTACTTATCTTCAAAGATTAACAAAAGCCTGAATCCTTTTTTCCAAAATAATTAAAATTCAACATGATAAATAAAAAAAAATATCAAGCAAAAAGTCATTTCTTTCTGTTCTTACAAGTTTCAAATTGATTCTATAAAGTATCTTTAGCAATGACTAAGAAGCATTTAATAATGTTGGCTCGAAATGTGTAGGATCCGAAGTTTATTTTTTCTAACTGGATTATTTTTTATCATGCTGGATTTAAACATGTTTGATCCATAAGTTCTTAAGGTACATATCCTGCCTCTAGAGATGTCTAGCAGTGAATAGGTGGGCAGCCAAGGCTTAAAGGGGTTGTCCAGCCTTAGGCTACAAGTCTGCAATCACTTTATGTGACTGCAGACTTGTGAATCGCCACATCATGTGCACTGCACGCTGTGATGAGTCTCCAGTGCCAACGCCGGGAGCGGACAGTCATGTGCAACTTGCATACTTCCTGCCACTTTCTGACTAAACTTGTCTGACCTTGATCAATACACTTGCATTGAGCAAGGCCATGGCCTTCTTGTCGGCATGTGACCGCATGTATGTAAATCGCATATTTGTGGTCACACTCCAGCAGCTCCCTTTGGCTGCATCGCGTGCACGATGTGAGGATTTGCAAATTTGCAGTCACGTAGAGTGACTGCAGACTAGTAGCCTAAGGCTGGACAACCCCTTTAAAGAAACACTCCCATCTATATTTTTTTAATTGTGTGTATAGGAGAATGCATTGTAGTGTGAGTGTATTAATATATTGACCGACACTCTCTCCGAGATCTAGCGCTGTTCTGCTCCTTTTCGGAGTGACGTCACCTCTCTGAACATTGTCCAGGTTACACTGCACTCTGCGTGATCCCAAAGTGACTTTTAAAATGTAAATTTATGGAGTGTCAGAATGAGGCTTCGTAGGCTTACATGGTGAAAGAGACTTCCGTATAAAAAATAGAGTGATCCAGATAGTTGCAAATGTGGTGCCGCCACTGAGAAGAGAAGCAGATTGGCGCTGGATCCCGGAGAAGGAAGCAATAAGTCCATACTCAGACTACATTACATGCAACAATAAAAAATATAGATGAGATTGATTCTTTAATGATGTGTGTGAGGAGCTAAAGCTAGTGGGTCTGGCCCGATACTATAGCTACTGTAGCACAAATTACTGACAAAGTTAATGCTGGTTATGACAGAACCCTATAGAAACCTTATTTATGTGCAAGTATAAATCAAAGCAGCCACCCACTCATACATGATAGGTGTGCAATCAAATGTCTATCAGACTTTTACTGCTGCCTCAATATAGTTTTATGGCTTCTGAGTGTTGCAATTCTAGATCTTTGTATCAGTAAGTTTGGACTCGTCCTGAATATTTATATTTGATCTCAATTCCTGTAATCTGTTTTACACTGCACATGACATCATGGCGACATATCAGATCCACAGAGGATAGAAGTGCAGCGCACAGGTCTAGAATATGTTACTGCGTAAGCGGCAGTCAATTGTCGACACCTGGCTATAAATTATGCCAATTAAATCATGCAGAGGAAGGGGAACTAGGGAAAAATCACAGCACCAATGGGACCTCAAGAATTTCTGAAGGCAATGTTGTTTGATCCTGTCAATTAAATAATCATTATATATTACTATGAAATGACAGATGTTTACAAAAGATTAAGCCGTTTATCCGCACATACAGGATTCACTGTGCAGCAGAATATTCATCCGATTCGGGATATTTTTTTTTTCTGTGAACTGGACTTTTTTGACAACAGTTTGTAAGTCCCCATAATTATTAGTCATCGGGATCCACCTTTATGATGTAACTGAGATTAATCACGGCATTCACACAGCTTTCCGCAGTTGAGATCCCAGAAAAAAGGAAGCTAGGGCTATGTGCAGGCGGAGGGTTCTAGAAGCAGTCAAAAACTATGAATTTTTGGGGGCTGAACCTGCTTTAGGAAATCTTTTGGAAGAGTTTTTCATTTCCTGAAGTTTTTCCCACTTTTAAAAATGACTATTGTTCAAGCAGAAGATACTTGAGGGAACTCTCCTTTTCTTTGGAGCTTTGTAGTCTATTTTACTTATTGGGTGCAGAAATGATGCAGAAAATCTGCAACATCAAAAATTCACTGTGAGAAAGTAGCCTCACTAAAAATACATGGACTATTTCATTCTACATATAGATGGACTCATAAAATGTCCATCTTAATGTCATTATACAGCCACTCTGATCTGGATTTTCAAAATAAGTACATCAGCCTCCTCAGGTCTAAGATAGGTGTTTAATAATGTCTGCTGTTTGCATTATGAAATATAGTGACTGATCCACTTTACGACTACATGCCACATGCTGAGGTTTTCAAGCAGAAGATGCTTAAGAAAACAACACTATTCTTATTCCTGAAGCATGATTTTATGTATTCTCTTCGTCTGCTTTTAGCGACAGATTCG
>JARQOD010000002.1:610888806-610961310 GCA_033576555.1 Oophaga sylvatica
TTTTATGCCAAATACCATGCAGCACAGACGCACCTGCACCATGCTCTGCTTCACCCTGGCTTGTGGCGGCTTGTTGCCGTTATGATGGGGAATGACTTAATGGTCCTTCCTCATATCATGCATATTAGTGACCACGTTCACTGGTTCACTAGTATTTACACAGCTGCTGACAATGACCCTCTCTGCTGGCACAGCTCTAACCCGCAGGCTTGCGGGTGTGCACCGTGCTACCACAAAGGATCAGTGACACAGCAGACCTCGCTTATCTAATCAACTTTTTACTATTTAAAGTACCCAGTTTTTAATAAACCATGCCTCCCGACGAAGCCAAGAGGGTGAAACGCGCGTTGAAGTGCTCCAGGTCGCCTGCTTTGCTGGTCCCTGGTGCATATTCAGTTCATAATATGACCTCAGGTACTGACTACTCTAACTTGTCACAATTTGCACTTTATCTCCTTAGTTACTTGCTAGCGGCTTGTTGCACTTATGCTCACTATACCTAATCTATTAAGCTTTTGTGAGCCTTGCCTTATGCTACTTAAAGAGTAAAAATAGTCCAAATATACAAAGATGATTATACTAATCTGTCTACACACATAATACTGGAGATAGATGTATGCCACCAATGTGGCAGTTATAAAATTATGTAAAAAAAGTCATGTAAAAAATAATAAACACATTGGTTGACATTCATCATTGCATTTATACGTTTTTTTTGTCATAAAACACTTTTTAAAAGTTACATAAGGATTTGTGCAAACTCTATATGATTTTTTGCAATTTTATTTTGCAACTTTTACCTTTTTTAAGCATTGAGAATCATGAGTCAATTCTAGAAGGAGACATATTTTAAAGATGTTGTCCACTACTTTTTCATTGATGACCTATCTATAAGATAGGTCATCAATGTCTGAATGGCAGGGGTCCAATACCTGGCATCCCTTCCGATCAGATGTCATCGATATTGGCGGCTGCAGCTGCCGGCCGGAAATGCTCACTTGCAGAGCTGGCCATCTTCTGGTAGTGGCCATGACAGCGTGCTACACATCTGCCTCCTATTGATTTGAATTGGAGGCTGATGTCCAGTACAAAGTCTCGGCCACTATCAGAAGATGGCGAGTTCTCCCGCCAACACCAATAACAGTTGATCGGACCCAGCCAATCAGACATTGATGATCAATGAAAAACTAGAGGACAATCTCTTTAAATGAAACTTATTAACCCAATTAAAGTAAAATAAGGCAAATATACGGGGCAAATCTATCTCTGCTTATAGCAGGAGCAGACAGATTTTTTGCCTATCAGAGAAATCAGAATGCATTTATGTAACTGTTTTAAATTTGGCACAAAACTTTCCCACTACCCTCTAAACTTTGCTATAAAAACTCCAGTGTTTGCATATATTAGCCACTAATTTATATTCAGTATATACTTTGCATAGGACATGTCAGACAAGAAGAATATAGGATCCAAACAATATGAAGTTATAAAATGCTGTAAAATTGTTTGTTTTAGGAAAATGCTATATTTCCCTTAAAGTAACATGTTACGAGTCGATAAGTTCTGTTTCTCTTTGGCCTCTTGGAAACATTTGCCTCATAGATATGGCATTTTCAGTAATGGGTTAATGTAATCCTCCATACATGTATGGCATTACTATGTGGCTCAGAATTGGAATCTGCACCAGACACAATGAGTATCTGTTTCCTGTGATGGTGGAGAGAGATGACACAATGTCCTTACCAATCACTGAGAGCACTACAGTATGTGACGGAGAAGGTCCCTCACTCTCTCTCTCTCATTCAGACCAATACTGAACCCTATGATCAGCACAGGTCAGGTGGAGAGAAAGCTACTAGGACCTGTACATCACTAAAGTAGCATGGATGATGAAAGACCTAACTAGCTTCAGAACTTTGAATGCCATATGATATGTCACATGCCAGAAAGGAACTTCAAATGTAGTAGTGTATACACAGTGTGCAGCAGGGGAGTGTGCTGATGTAGGAGATGTGTGTGTGTGTCAGTGTGTGAGTGTGTGAAAAAAAGTAGAGCTGTTTGTTGATGTAGCATAGTTGTGTCTGAATATGTAGCAGAGCTTCCTTTGTGTTGATGTTGCAGAGCTTTGTGTGCATGTGTGTAAGGGGGTGAAGGATTATTCATGCTTCGCCCTGTTCCTTGAGTGCTCTTAATATATATATGAGGATTGTTGTTTGTTGTTGTAAATACTTTGATGGTACTGCTACATGGGAACATGTATTACCACACATAGCAATGGTATTGCCACGTCTTTTATGAGTTACCATTCTCTGTAAGACTATGTATATTATGTTGTGTTCCTTTAATGTAATATAATAATGTGTTGTCATGTTCTTCACTGTATTGTTCATGTGTAGCTTAGGGAAAGTCAAGTGCATCCTTGTGGGACAATAGAGGAGGGCACTTTAGTATATAGTTTCTATACTTGGGATAAGTGTAGTCCTGCTGTGGGCCACTAGGTGTGGGCATACTAGTGGGCCTTGTTAGGAATAGGTTATAGGGAGTGCGTAGTACCTTCATTTGGCCACAAGATGGTGCGCATTTCAGTACATACAGTTCTTAGATTAATATACAAGTCAGGGCATGTGTAGAGTAGGAGGGGCTGCCAGGTAGTAAGAGAGAAGTTTAAGGAATTTAGTTCAGACGGGGCCAGCGTGCACAAGTGTCCACAAGGGCTTAGGCCTGGACAACCGACAGCCACGCAATGCTCTAAGTGCAGCAACACACGTTATCCCCTGCATAGTCTCGCAGTGGGCCTAGACAGAAGAGGAAAGATGAGGCGTCTTACCGCCTGGGCCAAAGTTTTTATGACAGAAGTTGGCTGAAGCAAGGAACTGAGGGAGCTGGAACTTCGACGAGTTCAGTGCAGATGGGCCGGATGCCTCTCCGGGGCCACCAAACGTAGTGATTGATGAATTCAGCTCTGAAGCGAAGCAGGATAAAAGAAGTGTCATTATGACTAGGTTAGGCCTGGAAGGAACTGGGGAGCAGTCTAGGATGGTCCGATCCAGGCGTGTACTGCACAGAAGTGACAGCAAGGCAGGGAGAGAAAAGGAAACGAACGTAACACCTGTTGTGCCAACTGTGGATGCAAAGTGTGAAGAGTTCAGTAAAGAAAGTGTTCAAGTTGTTCTGGACTGTGTCTCCATTACTGGGGGGTCGCCGGGAAGAGGGACCATCAGTACATGGGAAGTGCCAAGAAGAAGTGGAATCTGGAGATGCAGGTATGCCAGAGGGAAGAACACTTTCATGTAGGGGAAGGGCTGGACATGGATGTTACGGTAATCCAGGTCACGACTACAGCCCAGGCCCTCCCTTACATATATAGCAGTACTGTGTATATTGTAGCATTTCCAGGGGGTTTAGCTCTAGGATCGCTGTCTGGGTAGACAGAATGGCATGAAAACAGTTCATTCAGACAGCAGTTCTGGTGCAAATCTGGCCGCAACCAGCTTTATTAAAGTCCACAGCAAACAGATTAAAACAAAGCATAAACAGAAAACCTGGGCTTGTCTAGCCTCTAATTACACTTAGATAGATGGCCCTCTCTATCCGGGACCCAGACTCTACCAGTCTGTGCCCAAAACAACACATATCACATATGTTACCAGTATGGAGCTTCACAGATACTCCTCCTTGTGTCTGAAGGCACCTTCCATGTCCAGACTTGAGAGAGATCCACTCCTATTCAGCCGCTCTTCACACGGATTCGCACTGAGACTACTCCTATGTCCGGGGTCCTTCCTGCACCCAAACTGAGATAGCTCAAACACTCTTGGAGACTGCTTCCTTGTGCCAGGACACCTCTCTGTGTCCAGGCTAAAGACAGCTCTAACACTCTTGGAGACTGCTTCCTTGTGCCAGGACACCTCTCTGTGTCCAGGCTAAAGACAGCTCTAACACTCTTGGAGACTGTTTCTTGTGCCGAGACACCTTCCTGTGTCCAGGCTAAACTAGCTCTCAGATTGTGTTTGCAGACACCTACTTCTGGTCTCCTAATTAAGACCTGAGTAGTTTCAGGCTTGTGCTGCAAGTGTGTGCTGAATGTGAGGTGTAGTGACCTTTCTCCACCACTAGGTCCACAAAGCCACACATTTCCCTTATACCTAGGTGAAATGTACACCCCATTCATCACATATTCACTCACTGTCTCACATATCCCCTCTCTCTTCTCCAGACCGGAGGGCTGGTCATCCAGACCGGAGGGCTGGTCAACAATCCAACAGAGACAGTGAACTCCGGACCAGTCATGGCCCTCACCAGCTTCATCTCCACCACTGTCACTTGTATCTTCACCTGAGTCATAGCCAACATCAGCTTTCTCTTTATCTGAAGCATCCGCACTACCCTGTACCCTCCCAGGCCTATACTCTCTGCGGGCCTCGGGTATCCTGCACGGTTTCATCTTGACCTTAGGGCCGGGCTCAGTTTCGATATAGTGCCTGGCCAGAGAAGTACGACCCGGCACATCAGAACACCTCTGCTGACTCTTCCTCAGAAACTCACGTACCTCCTGTCCCTGGTGCACTGCTCATGTGTCACCAACTATCACAGAAGGTATAGGGGGTTTTTCACTTTTCTCCAGTTCCCCACTTTCAGGCTCTTCTGGCAAGACATGCCCAGAAGCCCCACCGTCAGTCCTAGACTCTACCTCTTCAGCCACGTTCTGCATCCCATCTGGGCTCCCCTGTGTCTGCAGCGGCAACGGAGTGACACATCGCTTTTCCCATTTGTTGGGACGTGGCTCCGATGTAGCCTCCCTGAAAGTGCGCTTGAGCTCACCAATGCCAGCTACTGATCCGGACCGTAACCCGTCCACGCCGCTGTCTTCGGCAGAAACAGATTCCTGGACAGAGTCAGTCCCCATATCTTCAGTCTTGCTCCTCACAGCTTCACTTGAAACCTCAGCTTCTGATGAGGCATCTGGCTTGGTGACCACCACTTCCATGGCTTTTTCCACCTCTGCAGCATCACCTTCAGAGTCCTTGGCATGATGCAGATCCACACCACACACTGACAACTTCTCATCTTCAACAGCATCCACTTGTGCTGTGTTCAGTTTCAGAGTCCTGCCTTTAAAGCTCAGCTCTCCTCCTTTCATCTTAGTCTTCGCCAGGGAACCGGCCAACTGTAAAACATCTTCAGATGCCATCTTCTGTCTGGCTGTAAGGTCAGCATCAGCTTTCTTCTCAGGACTCTCAACCTCCTCTGCTACCATGCCTTCCTCATTTGCACTGGTTGCTTTATGGTCATCAGATAATTCACTATCACTTTCTGACCCCTTTTTCTCAGCAACATCTGGCTCACTGTCAGGGCTATACACTTCATTTTCATTCACATCCTGCTCACTGTCAGGGTTATACAATTCATTTTCATTCACATCTTGATCTGGAACCTTAGTTAACATGTCATCCACAACATTAACTTCACCATCTGGTCCCTCAAGTATGTGACTATGTGACAACCCCAGCACTATACTTCTATATAGCTCAGGTACCAGGAGCTGACTCACGACCTCTCCCTGGACTTCAGTGTCCCTATACAATAGGCTATTGTTCATGGCAGCATGAGGAAACCTCTCCTCAGAGCCAGGCTCCTGGGAAACCTCATTTAGAACAATCATATTTTCCTGTGCCGTTTTAAGAGAGGGGTCTCGCCACTGCTCACTCTCAAAATTGTCACAGGACACAGGTAAGTCAGGGACACTCGGTTCTCGAGAACCACCATCCTCGTCTCCCAACATCACCTGCAAAGGAATTTCATCACTATCACAGTCATCATTATTATCAATATCATTATCATGACTATGATCAGTATCATCATCACTATCATGATCATCATCACTATCATTATCAGCATCAGCATCATCATCATGGTCATCATCATTATCATGATCATCATCATCATTATCACATAAGTTTAACGGCCCACTAGCATTGTGTTCCGCCCCTCGGGACTGCGCACCCTCAATAGGAGCTTCATCACACTGTCCATCAGAAACATTTTTCCCCCAGAGATCCTTAGGCCGGGGAAAGTCATTACCCAATATAACGGGTTGCACCAGGGTCTTCACTACCCCCACTTCACATGAAACCTCCCCGAGTTTGGGGACCAAGTCCACGGCAGTCTCTGGGTAGACTTTGGTGTCTCCATGGATGCACACCATACTCAGGTGCTTATCAGGGATGAAGTCCCTATCAATCAGGCTGTCACATACGGAAGTCACTGGACTCTCTGAGTCCAAGAGGGCCTGTGCTGGGCAGTCATTTACAACCACCGGGGACCCCTGTGATCCAGTCTCTTCGGCTGAGGTGGACACACACACAGGTTCTGCGTAGAGAGAGAGGGATCTGCCAACATCACAACACATAGGCTCCCCCTCTATTGGACAGTTGGCTGCAATTTCATGCCAGCTCCAACACTGTCCATCACACTCTCCCACCCACATGTCCCCTCGGGCCTGAACCCGCTTATCAGCATACCCCATGTCCCCAACAGCTGGAACGCTCTTACCGCGAGAGTTCAGCGTCCGGGAACTCTGAAGTGACGACCTCTCAGACGGCTGTACCTCAGGAGGACGTGCTCGGGTGTAGCGGTTCACTATCACCTTTTCAACTCCATAATCAGGTTTGCTTACTGCAGACTCCCAACTGCATCTCCAGTCATGAACTCCCCTGGCACGGGCTGTCACCGTAACACCCAGCCGGGTAAGAATCGCCGCTTTCAACTTGGCATAGTCTTCGCTGTCCTGCTTGCTCAGGTCAGCCCAGACTTTTTGGGGTTCCCCAATCAGATAGGGTACGACCGCCATGGCCCATTCAGATAGTGGCAGATTCTCCTTCTCTGCCAGTCTCTCAAACCTAGTAAGATATACCTCCACATCATCACGAGGTGTCATTTTTCTCAAGGACCGTCTTACCGCCTTCTTTATAGCGGACAACGCCGGTGCCTTCACAACATTACTTCGGGACGCGGCACCGAAATCCTTTTTTGGTGCTGTCATCTGCTCAACAAATAACCGGTTATTCTCCTGCTGCTGCTGCAGGAATTGCTGCTGGGCCTGCTGCATGCGCTGCTGGTGCTGCAGGCGCTGCTGCTCCATGCTCTGCTGCATGCTTCGCTGGGCCTGGGACAGGTACTCAATGAGCTCCTCCATACTGCCGGACTTATCTGTCTCAACCACGGCAGTCTTATGTTGCACATTAACTTGCGCCATTTGTTCAAACAGCGCCTCCATGCTGTCATCCATGCTGTCAGACTTCTCTGTCTTAACAACGGCAGTCTTCACTCAAGACATACACACTCTACAGTCTTTTCCATAGAAAAATTCAGCTCTGCTGTGCAGACACTTTTTTTTTCTTGCAAAGTCTATTAGGGCTCCTGTCTCTTTAAGACTGCTCCACAGACTTTTCTTTTGCTGCTGCACATTCCACAGTCATTTTCACAACAAGTTCAGCTTTGCTCTGCAGACCCTATCAGGGCCACTGTCTCTCCAAGACTGCTCCAAACAGACGTTTCTGCTGACACACTTTTTTTTTTTTTTTTTTCTGCTGCTATTTCAATAGACTTCACCTTTAATGCTGTCTCTCGCCACTGTGCTGCATACACACTCCAGCACTAACTGTATCAGGCACTGCGCTGCCCGCATTCTCCACCAATTGTAGCATTTCCAGGGGGTTTAGCTCTAGGATCGCTGTTTGGGTAGACAGAATGGCATGAAAACAGTTCATTCAGACAGCAGTTCTGGTGCAAAACTGGCCGCAACCAGCTTTATTAAAGTCCACAGCAAACAGATTAAAACAAAGCATAAACAGAAAACCTGGGCTTGTCTAGCCTCTAATTACACTTAGATAGATGGTCCTCTCTATCCGGGACCCAGACTCTACCAGTCTGTGCCCAAAACAACACATATCACATATGTTACCAGTATGGAGCTTCACAGATACTCCTCCTTGTGTCTGAAGGCACCTTCCATGTCCAGACTTGAGAGAGATCCACTCCTATTCAGCCGCTCTTCACACGGATTCGCACTGAGACTACTCCTATGTCCGGGGTCCTTCCTGCACCCAAACTGAGATAGCTCAAACACTCTTGGAGACTGCTTCCTTGTGCCAGGACACCTCTCTGTGTCCAGGCTAAAGGCAGCTCTAACACTCTTGGAGACTGCTTCCTTGTGCCAGGACACCTCTCTGTGTCCAGGCTAAAGACAGCTCTAACACTCTTGGAGACTGTTTCTTGTGCCGAGACACCTTCCTGTGTCCAGGCTAAACTAGCTCTCAGATTGTGTTTGCAGACACCTACTTCTGGTCTCCTAATTAAGACCTGAGTAGTTTCAGGCTTGTGCTGCAAGTGTGTGCTGAATGTGAGGTGTAGTGACCTTTCTCCACCACTAGCTCCACAAAGCCACACATTTCCCTTATACCTAGGTGAAATGTACACCCCATTCATCACATATTCACTCACTGTCTCACAATATACAGCAGAGTCACGTGTGTGCATGTAGGAGAATTGTGTGTATGTAATAGAGCTGTGTGTGTAGCAGACTTGTGTGTATGTGGGAAAGCGAATATGTGTATGAATCTACAGCAGAACTGAGTATGTGAGTATGCATGAACTATGCATGCAGCAGTGTTGTGCATATGTGTGTGTACAGAGTATGTGCGTGCCATAAAGCTATATGTGTGTAAAACAATTGCTGCAGAGGAACACTAACAATAGATCTAATACCTCCTTATTCTACCCAAGTGCATTAATATTAGTGATATTAACGCTCTACGTCTTTACACCAGCTGGAAAGTATTAATAAGTAGGAAATATCTTTTTCCTGTTTGATTCTATTTAAAGCTGAAATGTATGTATAGTAAGATGCATTTTGCAGTCCAAAAAATACGAATAATTGGCCTTTGAAATCTTTGAAAAACCATTATCATACACATTTGTCATATCCATTGTTAAACCTACATGTTATAACAGGAAATTCTTTACAACATATAAAGTAGCTTCTTTCTGGCTCCTGAAAATTCTCATTCTTCATCTTACTCAGACCCAGCAGGCTTGCTTGCTGATCTTGGCTTCTGTTTCACATGTTGCACTGTAAAATCCTCTATCCTGCCTGGAAACAGCTGGAGATATGCTCTAGTGTAAGGAGTGACAACTTAAAATTGCTCATTCTGCTAGTAAAAAACTCTCTCAAGGGAAAATCTTAACTAAGTAACACAATGATTCTATCTTATACAGAGGTAAAAGCCTAATGTATTTAACTGTATCTTCAACATCTTTGTGAAATCTTTCTGGATGGTATTTTGGTAATGCTAAAAATTCTGTCTGATAAAGAAAAATCTGTAAGCAGCTTTTTTTTCTCATTTTAGCAAAAATAAAGTGGAGATCTGTAGGCACCAGTGGTTAAACGCTTAAACTGGTATCCCTATTTTATCAGGCTATAGCAACTTCCCAAATAATTATATATTGGTGGTGCATATGCTGAGTTGCAAAGTACATGAAGTGCATAGAGGATAAGAAAAGCAGCACTCACTAAGTCCTTGTAGCTTAAAATTGAAAAAAGGGACACATGTGCCGGGGGAGGAAAAGTGGACAACGGCCATTTCGTGTCTATTTGGCGCTTCTATACTGGTCAGTGTACAGCAATGCTCGTTTATTCAGTGAAATGATCTTATTGTGCTCGGCAATGGATCATTCTGAGTAAACAGAACTAACATTGTTTTCTCCTGTCTGCCAATTTAAACAGGTTATTAACCCTGTAACGAGCACCGAAAAGCCTTTTAGCGGCAGCAGTAAAGGGTACTTACTCCTCTGCGCCATTTTTTAATGGAGCTGAGAAACAAGGGTATTGTGGATCCCTGCATGTTTTGTTTTTGGTGTCTATCAGCTGTGAAACAGGGACTGGAGCATGTCCCTTGAGTACCCATGATATTTGGTGCATACCTGAGCACCTAATGTAAACTGGAGCAGCGAGCACTTGTGGTCAACACTAATGGCAACATATTTAATTTGACAACCTAATGTTATCAAATTCTGTGTCGTACTTGTGGGTTCAAAATGCTCACTAAACCTCTGGTTAAAATCCTTGATGAGTGTGGTTTCCAAAATGTTGTCACTTGTGGGGAGTTTCCACTGTTTAGACACATCACTCTCCAAACGCAACATGGCATCTGCTCTCAATTTAAGACATGTTACCACTATCATAAAGTACAATATGTCAGGAAAAAAAAGAATCAGTGGGATACGTTGAAGTGTTCTAGCATTATTACCAGAATAAGTGACCGTAGTCAAAATTGCAAAATTTGGTTATTAAGGTCAAAATTGGCTCGGTCACTAAGGGGTTAAACGACTTCCGATCTGTAAAAGTTTACCCTGTTCTTTAGTTCACTGCTTCCCCATTTGGTCAGGAGCATAGCTGTTAATGAAAGCTGAAAAGCAGATGCAGTCCAGAGGACTGATCCTCACGATCATAAAGTCATGACAATTTTTGCAAATTTTTCAATTGGTGTGCTGCCTCCATTATTATCTTCATATTTGGAGGAATTGATTCTTGCCTGGGAAACTTGGCACCCCTAATTTTTCCTGGAACTGTTTCTATATTTGTCATATCTATCTATCTACAAACAACTAAGTGCAGGAAAGAACAGGTCAATATGTACTAAGGTATATCTGAGCACTGATTGTATACATTTTGTATACTTGTAGAACTTAGCTACTTAGCACACACAAATTAACCAAATTTATAGAGTATGTGTCCAGCTGCCACTACCCGGTATACCTCGAAATGGGAACCTAAACTATGTTTCTAACTTTAATAATAAATATATTAAAATTGAAATTTCTTAATTAAATTCTTGCAATAGTGTATAACTGTTTAACAAGTAAATCTTCAGATAACTCAATATTATGTGTCAGTATAAAAGGATAATGTGTCGGTAAAGTGTGCATGAAACATTTTCAATCCGTACATGAACAAAGTGATTTCCCTTGGTTAAATTTGAAATAAATGGCTTGGAGCAGTACAAAATTTTAAAAAACAATGTTAAGATGAAACTGGAAGGTCAAATAATGAGAACTCACATAAGACATATTACTAATGGGAAAGATTAGTTAGAATATTAACAATTAATGAATAATAACGGGTCGGTAGTTTTACTGTTGTTTAATTCTCTTTCAAGCTCCCTCATATTTTTTTCTTCTGTAATTAAATATTAAAAGGCGAGGAAAAAATAAAGAAAAGGCTAATTACATATTTAGATCAAGAAATATGTAAATTTTCTCCATTAATCACAAAATGTCTATTAAGCCAAATAAATTGACTGGCTGCTACTGATATTTCTTACTTTTCCTGAGCAAAGAAAGATGAAAGGAATTTAAAAAAAAGTTGAATGACTCAAGGGGACCGGTTACATTAATATGACTTAAAATAGTTTATTGTAGAAAAACTGATGTATGAGCAGTACGGGAGCAGTCATTTTTAATGAAATTGATACTAGAGATGGATAACTCGAGAGATTATTTAGTGATGCAATTACATTAATTTTATTTAAAACATTTTCTTTTTACTATAATTGATGGTATATTAATATTCAACATATGAATGAAAAAAACTATGCAGCTATATTTCTAAAAAAGTAATTTAAATTTTAAACTATCTTTATCTTAAACATGTTGTTATTCAGAAAGATGTTCCTGAAATTTCAGTATCGTAGTTGACACTTTACAATTTTTAATTAAAGGTATAAAAATAAAGCATTACAGTAAAGTAAAACATTTTTGGATAGAATTTTGCTTCATTTTTACATTTTACTTCATTATGTATTTTGGAAGATATTTTAATTTCACTTTCTTTACTGATATATTACTTTATATCGCACAGTTATGTTTTTTTGTTATCAACAGAGTGAGTACAGTCTACTAAAATATTTAGAGTTGAGAGTCCTCAGTGGTTGATACCTTTTAATGGCTAACTGAAAAGATGGTAACAAATTGCAAGCTTTCGAGACTACTCAGGTCTCTTCATCAGGCAAAGACTAAAACAAAAACTGAAGAATCACATATTTATACACAACACAGCACAGAAATAATGAAATAGGTAAGACAAGTGACGTGAAGCAGAACATATAAATATGTGATTCTTCAGTTTTTGTTTTAGTCTTTGCCTGATGAAGAGACCTGAGTAGTCTCGAAAGCTTGCAATTTGTTATCATCTTTTCAGTTAGCCATTAAAAGGTATCAACCACTGAGGACTCTCAACTCTAAATATTTTTCTATCTACTGGCTAACACGGTACGAAGATACACATCTTTCCTATACAGTCTACTGTACATATATTTACATATACTTTAGGTACCTCAGTTACAATATGATTTTTTCAACAGGATGTAAATATTTATAGTTATAATGAATAATTTATATTTATCTCTTATCTATCTATCTCATATATATCTTACATCTATCTATCTCACATCTATCTATCTAGCAATTATCTACTGTCATTCTATCGATCTATATCTCTAACATCTCTTTTTTTATCTATCTCATATTTCTCACATCTATACATCTACACTAATGAGCAAAAGAGTAACAATGTTTTGAACTTTTCACTTTGAGGCTCCATTTCTCACCATCCACCGCTGCTTCGATCTGGAGACAACCATCATTTTATAGACAATCATCTTGCATATCACATATATAAATTTGACTTGCATCTATTTAGCATGTGATTAGTTATGCAGATTCTTGTCATATCACTGCATTGTTACTGTTTTGCTGCTAGTGGAAGAAATTTTATTTTTTTTCTGTATACTACAAAATACAACCTGTTCTCACATTCCCTAATAGCTCAATGTGTTAGTAGGTTTATTCCCAAGCGAAAGGGATTAGCGGACTATCAGCCAAGGAAATTGCCAAACTTCATCATGTGAGTGCCATGACATTTGGAAGAATACGAAATGAAGCCATCCATCAATTCAAAAGCCAAGAGGTGAACGACCAGGCAAAATATTGGAGTCAACAAGTTAGCTCATGACAACGTCTAGAGATGGCTCGTATGCTTTGCAATAGAGAGATCACAGACATCCATGCAAGCACCGTGCAATGCACATTAGACAAGTCTGTAATGGTGACCCAAAAAAAAGGTGAAGAAGCCTCGACTTCAATTTTGTCACAAGAAGCGTAAGCACAAGTTTGCAAAAAAGTATGAAAAGTGGATAGTGGAAGATTGGAAATGGATGATTTGGAACAATGAGATGAAAGTCAATAGACTAGGTTCTGATGGATGCAAACGAGTCTGGAAGAAACAAAAGAAAAAGAGGCTAACAGAGTGAGAAATTGAAGGAATTGTCAAGTTCAGTAGAGAAAGCCTGATGATGTGAAGATGTTCCACAGCTATAGCCACTATATGTGAGTATCCTACAAGATGAGTTACTTTCATGTATTCGAGTTCTATGGGTATGAAAAGGACGACATAGTGTTCCAGCAAAACAACCTGAAGCATAAGTTGAGATTGCCAAATAAATGGTTCAAAGACAATGAAGTAGAGGTGTTGGATTGGCCCCCGCAGTCCCCAGACCTCAACTCAATAAAACACTTGTGGGTAGAGTTGAAGAAAAAGCTGTATACATATCAAAGTGAGTTGCCCAGTATGCACCAAGTTTGGGAACGTGTAAAATAGACCTGGGATTAGATTATTGGTCGAGACATGCTTGAATCTGATCGAGAGCATGCCCAGAAGGATTCAGACAGTGTTGAAAGCCAAAGGTGGATTTACAAATTACTAACAAAATAATAAAAATAAAAAATTTGATTTCTATGAGATAGCCAAGATGATTGTCTATAAAATCATGGTAGACTCACTTTCGAAGCAGTACTGGCTGTTGAGACACAAAGCGGGAAAGTCAAAAGGTCAAAACATTGATAATATTTGGCACATCGGTGTATCTATCTATCTATCTATCTATCTAATTTTTGTTATGTTTGTCTGTCTGTCTACAAACCAAAAGAGACAGCAGCACAGTCCTCCAAAATTATTAGTCAGGGAAAATCCTCCAAAACTAAATTGCAAAGAGTAATGGCAGCACCTGAAGAATAGCAAGTGAAAAAGGTGTGAGACATTATTCACCCAATATGTTTTATCAGCACTCCCAGGATAGAAATTGAAAATGGTGTGATTATTTACTCACCAAGAATATAATATTTTGGCTTGCACAGTTAATTTGTTCCCTCAAGCATATTTGAAAAAGGCTTAGAGGGGTTCTCCAGGACTTTGGTTATTTTTTGCTATGGGACTAAGAACTTTCAGGCAGATAGTTGCTAATTGCCTGCCAGTTCTATCTGGCAACAAACTGCCAGCTCAGAGCAGTCAAGGACCACTCATGTCGGCGATTCTCCTGTTTCCGATGACATTATGTCAACAGAGCAGCTTCTTCTTTTCCACTCAGTTCTGTTGATGGGGCATTATGTCATCTTGATTGATAGCCAGCTCCCTGCTGCCTTACTGTGGGGATCCGACTGTCAAACAGCATGATTTTCACAGTGATGCTGGGTTGACAAGCAGCCCCGAGAATGAAAACCTTCCGCCTGTAATTTGTTACCTCCATTGAAAAAATAGTCAAAGTCCTGGATAACCCTTTTAATTGTGGAAGCTGACATATTTCTATCAATCTATTATTCTATAAAGACCATTTTATAGAAATAAGGCTGCAGTAGGCCTCTAGAGACCTTAGCAATTTTTCTATTTGCTGACTTTTGTAAACAATTTCTTTAAGTGTTTTTGACCATTTGCCATTGCTTTTCTAAATTTCTTTTTTCAAATTTTAACATACACTATGTGATATAATTGATATGAATTTCATGTTCTATTATGATGAATAAAAATATAAAACAATTAATGATGAGTGAGCGTGCCCGTCGCTATTCTTAACTCGCTCGATTATTAGTTTGCTTGTGACGCTTGTTTCTCGGCAAGTACTTTTTGAATGATCGAGCGGGAGCTTGAGTCCCTGCACCACATGTTTGGCGCTTTTTAGACAGAAAATTTCCTGTCCATGATGTAGGCGAAGATGGCTCCCATGCTGCACCTGTCATTGCACACTTTCAACCAACATCAGCAACCACGTCCACGTCATTGTCACAGTGCAGCATTCAATTGTCCCTACCCCAGTCCTTGGAATGCAAGTATAAATATGCAGCCACCCACCCACAGGCCACAAGACTAAATGGCCACATTTCCAGACTGCTTGCCCTGGAAATTTTGCCATTTTGGTTTGTGGAGACAAAAGTTTCTGCAACTTTATGGCGGTGGCCGTCCCTGGGTACTCGGTCCCCAACCAGCATTTCTCCTGGTGTGCCGTCCCCACCTTACACAAGCACATGTCCCATAATATCAGCTGTACCCTGTCCAAAAATGTTACTGGCAAGATTCACTTAACCACAGACACCTTGACAAGTGCTTGTTGCCAGGGACACTGCATTTCCATGATGGCACATTGGGTGAACATTGTGGAAGCAGGGATCCAGTCTGACCGTGGAATGGAATACGTGCTACCGACACCAAGGATTGTGGGCCCTGGTTCAAGCAGGGTTGCCCTCACCTTCGGCTGCAGTTCATGCACCTCTTCCTCACCTCCATATCTGAAACGTCAACATCAGTCGCAAGCTGGAAGCACTGCAGCACTGCCATGGAACCTACAACCAGATATGGTTGTGTGTGACAACGACCATAACCTGGGGCAGATCTGAAGCTTGGCAACCTCGCACATGTACCATCCTGGCCCACGTGCTCAACTTAGTGATTCAGCAGTTTCTCAAAACCTGTCCAGATCTGCCTGAGCTACTTGTGAAAGTATGCCGCGCGTGTGTCCATTTCTGAAACTTCCACCTTACAGACTGGTGTGTGATGTCACCATGTATTAAAGGCTTTTTGAGCACCAGAGGGTAGTAGTTGACTACAAGCTATACCATGCACAACAATATTCCTGTCAGTCTCTGCACATAAGAGCTGCTGAGTAGGCATGAATATCTCCAAAACTTTGAGGACTCGACCAAGATGGTAAGCGGTGATGATGATATAATCAGCTTCATTATCTTGCTTCTCGGTCTACTGAAATGATTGCTCATCTCATCTTCTCAATGCAGATTGGGTGATAATGAATAGGAGTAAGAGTAGGAGGAGGAACAGGAGCTGGTTACCTGTGCTACAGACGGTACTACCCACACCACTTTCATCCTGTTATTCAGTGTGGATGGGCTGAAGAGGAGCAGGAGAGTGAGGATGAGGAGGAGGATGAGGAGGATGACAACATGAACAGTCATCCTCTTAGTGGGGACAGGAAAGTCTTGGCTGTTGGCAGTCTGGCACACATGGCTGATTTTATGTGATATATGCATTTTGATCAACATTAATTACTGGATGGTCACCCTTCTAGGCCCATACTACAAGGAGAACTTTCCACCTCTCCTTCCCATGGCGGAGAGGCCTAATAAAATGTTCAGTACCAAAGGACCCTAGCTGAGGAATTATTTAAAAAATTCCCATCTGACAGCGCTGGAGGCAGAGGTCACAGTTCATTGGATAAACAAGGAGTGAAGACAAGGGAGACACACACCAGTTGCATCAGAGGCAGAGGAACACTCTCAAAGTTTTCTCAGAACCTCCCAGTGTCCAGGCTCTGATACGCAGGGTACTCTGACATGGCAGGAAAAGTTTTAGAAGATGCCAAAGGAGTACCTTGCCGACCATACAAGCGTCCTCCGTGATTCTTCTGTGATTACAACTATTGGTTCTGCAAGCTAGACATGGCATGAATGGTCTTTCTATGCCTTGGAGGAGGTCCTGGTATGCCCTGCCACTAGTGTTTTGTCAAAGCGAGTTTTTAGTGCCACTGGAGGAATTATAACCTGTAGAGACAGTCAACTGAAAATGCTGGCAGGCTGAAACTTATCAAAATGAACAAGAGCTGGATTGGCCAGTCTTCTCTACACCACTGGATGACAGCATCGGAACATAAAATTAAATCCACCAGGGTTTTTTTTCCTAGTCTATTCCCATGCAACCCTATCCACTCAAACATGGGTATATGCTTCAGGACTTTGTCTTTTTTTAGATGTCCTCCTCCTCCTCCTCCACCATATCAACAAGGTGATGATCATGCTACCCTCACTACAATTTTTAAGGGTGTTTATGATGCACTCATTAACAATTTTTGGAGGTCTACCTCAAACATTCTTTTATATATATGTATACCCCCCAAGGGTAAATGTTTTTCAGCCCATGCACTTAGTACATGGGCATTACCAGTCTAGGATATCCACTCCTTAATAATGGGAAAAAAATGTTTTCTGAGGCATTCCACTACATCTCTTCAAAGGGATATTGGAGTGTCTTCCAATTAAAAATAAGATGAAAACGGAGGTATCACTCATGTGCTGCTGATGGTGAATAGTCGGTGAAATAAAATGCTTTTATTGAAACAGGTTTAAAAGTCAATGCGTTTCGATGTCAAGCAGGACTTCTTTGTCAGGACAAAACCTGGTGAGACTGTATGATTAAGCTGTCCTTTATGCTGTGTCTTCTAGAAAAAAAGTTGCCAAACCAAGCACATGACATGTCATGTCAAAGTTCAAATTTACCACAAAGATGAGGGTGGCTATTAGTCCTCTTCACTATTTCAATTGCAAAAATGAATTAAAACCAAGATTCTTGTATACATTACAATTATACATACAAAATCCACAGAAACAATAATGAAAGAAACATGAAATATAAATAACTGATAAAATGCAGCATTCAAAGAAAAAATAAAAAATAAAATAATATTAAACTGAGTTATACCTCTATTTTCATCTTTATATCCATGGTCGTTTTCCCTGACAGGTATCTGTGCAGAAGCTGTTATATACCCGTTATGTGTTGCCATTCAGCAACCTAACAAGGTGAGTGTATCTCTCCTTTTTCTGACACCCCATTGTCAACGGATAAGACCCTATTGAGCTTTATTCTTTCCCAGTTTCTCCCTTCCGTTGTCTTCTAATTTTTGGCATTCCTTCCACTTAGTGCATACACTTTACAAGTGTAGGAGACCCACTCCTTAATAATAAGAAAAAATGCTTTCCTGAGGCTTCACCTTCTAGTTGAGGGAACATTTTTGGAAACCAAAAGAGCTGGTGGGTTCCATTGGTATATGATCCAGTACCTTGTTGTGGGCTGTCAGGTGGTCATCACATAGGGAGTTCTCACAATGCATAGAGGATTTCACAGCCGGGACAGGATAGTTTGTACAGTAGGTGCAGAAGATCCTGGTCTCCACCATATCAGGCTGAGTAGATGCGAAACACTTCACTATATTCCCCAGCAGGTTTGATGACATAATAGCCCTTGAAACTGTACTGTTAAACTAATTGCTTTTTTCAGGGCTAATTCAAATAGAATCTATTCTGTTATAAAAATACTGCTCTTATCAATAATTTGTCTACAGTGAGTTGGACAGTACGGATAGCGTATTACAGCCATCTAGTCAGGGATTATTGCCTTATAAATTATAATCCTTGCTGCTGTTTTTTCCATGCACTCATTGACAGATTCATGTTTTCTATGATGATCTGTACTCTGAAATTCATCAAAGCTAGCAGTAGTGCATGCATTCCTTCAGAGTTTGTTGCTGCCACATACAAGAAAATATATTTTTAGGGCTGGTTCAAATCCCTTCTATATTCTACAGTAATACCACTCTTATATGCAATTTGTGTAGGGTGAGGTGTGTCAGTTCATATAGCGTATGACAGGCATCTAGTCAGGTTTTATTGCCTTATAAATTCAAAGCCTTGCTGTTGCTTTTTTTGATGCACTCATTGACCAATTCATGTTTTTTACGGTGATCTGTACTCAAAAATTTATCAAACTTAGCAGTGTTACTTGTGTTCCTACACAGTTTGTTGCTGCAATGTACAGTAAAATATATTTTCAGGAATGGTTCAAATTAATTCCATTCTATAATAATACCGCTCTTATCTGCAATTCTTTTTTGGTGAGGTGCAGCACAAGGTATAGCATATGACAGGCATCTAGTCAGGGATTATTGCCTTAAAAATTTTAAGCCATGCTGCTGCTTTTTTCATGCACTCATTGATTCATTTTTTTACTGTAATCTGTAATCAAATTTCATCAATAAAAGGCAAAATTAACTGATTTAATGTGTCCATTCACAGTTTCTCTGTAGCATTGTATGTAAGAGGTAATGGTGGGAGACTTTATGCCACTGGAGCTCGAATTACCACTTCTCAACTCTCCAGTGCTTTGTTTCTATCTATTTCTGGGTGCTTCTAAAAATATATTTGAGGTCATTGACCTGCTGGAAGACCCATGAGCTATGATGCAAACCCAGCTTTCCGACCCCAGGCACTACATTGCGACACAAAATCCTTTGGGAATCTTTCCATTTCATCATGCACTGCACACAGTCAAGGTATCCAGGGCCAGAGGCAGCAAAACAACCCTGTAATATCTTTGAACCTCCACAATATTTCACTGTAACTACTGTGTTCTTCTATTTGTAGGCCTCATTCCATTTTCATTAAACAGTAGAATGATGTATTTTACCAAAAAAATCTATCTTGGTCTCATCTGTCCACAAGATGCCTGCTGGCCATCTAAAAATGGTGAGGACTGCCTGCTGGCCATCTAAAAATTGTGGGGGCCGCCTGCTGGCCCTCTATAAAATGTGAGGGCCACCTGCTTGCCCTCCAAGTTTCAAACTTTACAGTATTAATACAGAAAAGAAAATTTGCCCACCTCAGATGGATAAAATATATTGCAGCAGCAATATATGGCTATGCAAAGTATAGCCATCTGCTGGTCCTCCAAAAATGCTTAATGAGGGCTAGCTGCTGGCCCTCTAAAATTCTAGTGAGGGCAGCCTGATAGCTATCTGACTGTAGGGAGGGCCACCTGCTGATCCTCTAACAATAGTTATGGCTGACTGCTGGCCCTGTAACAATAGTAAGGTCACCTTATGGCCCTCTAAAAATAGTGAAGGCCATTGGCCACCTGATGGCCCTGAAAAAAATTGTGATTTTCAGAGTCCCTCCTTCATAAATTAAACAGGATGTGTCTAATCATGTCTCACACATCACATGGCCAGATAAAGTATTAAAATGATAAAATTACATTTTCTGTTGAAAGTTTTCGTCACCATTGAAAGCAATGCGAAAGTGTTTAAAAAAACAGCAAAAAATATATAATATAATAATAATAATAAAAACACTGCATGTGAACATAGCCCAAGGTGTGGAGGAGAATTTTTTTTCCTCTTATTTATTTTGCCTTCTCTACAAGTCATTATCCTGGAAAGAATGTTTCTTAACATTTTTTCCAGTCAAATCCATTTTATCTTCGGTTTTGTATGTTTTACTCTCAGTCCGTAAAAAGTGGCGAAATACTCTGACAATATTGTTCCCTGCAGAAACCTGGGATTGAGAGATGCTTCCAGTAATTTTCCCCATACTGTTCCCATGCCATTTCAGCACTGTTTCCAGTGATTTCAGCAATTTTTAGACCTCTGAGGGGGCTGCTGGAAAAATGCTCGCGTTTCCCATTGACTTCCATGATATTCATTACTCGGGTTGAGCACCCGATCATTTGAGTACTCGCTTATCACTAAAAACAATGTATAAGTCACAATAAATAAGTATATTCATTAGCTCCATTTCTTAATTCAACTTTTCTTAATGTTTTTTTCTTATGATAAAACAGAAATGCTTTTGTCCTGTTTTAGCTGCTGCATTTAATTTTTTAATTTTAGTTATATTTTATTTATTTTTTCTTACATAAAGCACAAAGTTGTTTTTCTGTAATTGCGATAAGTGGGGACTAAAAAGCAACCAAAAGAAAACTAATGTTGCTATAACAATAATTTACAAAATTGCTGGTACTGGTAGCCCATATCCTTTATTACTTCAATATTTTATTTTACATTACTATTTTTCTGCATCCTGTAATAATTAAGTTGAGAAGTATAGTTCTGAAATATTGAATGAAAATGCATCCAATTTAGAAATAAACTTCATTATCAGGAATAGTTACAATCTGAGAAATAAGTCAACAGAAATACAAGGCTGCAATGTTTTCTATCAATAGGTCAATTTCAACCTGAAGACTCATGTAACAATGGAGTAGAGAAGAAAGTGCGATGATATATTTTCAAATAAATAAATAATTTAAAAAAAGGGGAGGCAGCACTCCATAGACTTTAAGTGAAAAAATGTGGATTTTATTCAGACCCACATGGCATGGGAAATACATAAATACAGTATATACATGCACAAAATTTCTCAATCGTGAACCTATTTGCTCACCTATTTGTATGATGCAGGCTGCTGGTGTGGATTATTTTTACACCATTTATTATTATTTTGATGTCATTGTGATTTGCTACTTTTAACAAGTAACAAGTATAAAGGAAGTCAATGGGAAACTCGAGCATTTTTGGGCGGCCCCCCGTAGGTCTGAAGGGGGTCTAAAAATTGCTGAAAACAGTGCTGAAATGGCATGAGAACAGCAATGGGAAGACCCATTGAAGCATCTCTAAATCCCAGGTTGGTGCTGAGAACAATGTTGTCTGGGTATTACGCCACTTTTACGGACTGACAATAAAACATACAAAACTGCACTTAAAATGGATTTGACTGGAAAAAATGTTAAGAAACATTCTGTCCAGGATAATTACTTGTATATAAGGCAAAATAAATAAGATGAAAAAATGTTCCTCCACACCTTGGACTATGTTCACACGCAGTGTTTTTGCTGCATTTTTTGCATGTTTGTATTGCTTTCAATGGTGAAAAAAATATTCATCAGGAAATGCAATTTTATCATTTTAATACCTTATGTAACCATGTGGCGTGTGAGACATGATCAGACACATTAAATGTCACATTTTTTTTTCAGGCAGTCATTATTAGTAAAGGACCAGCAGGCGGCCCTTTCTATTGTTAGAGGGCCAGCAGGTGTCTTGTGGACAGATGAGACCAAGATAGAGTTTTTTGGTAAAGCACATAATTCTACTGTTTACTGTAAATGGAATGAGGCCACCAAACAAAAGAACACAATAGTTGAATTGAAATATGGTGGCTGTTGAAAGATATTTTAGGGTTGTTTTGCTGCCTCTGGCCCTGGGTGCCTTAAAATGTGAAGATTCCCAAAGGATTTTGCGTCGCAATGTAGTACCCGGGGTCAGAAAGCTGAGTTTGCATCGCAGTAGGTCATAGATCTTCCAAGGAAATAACTCCAAACATACTTCAAGAACCACCCAGAAAAAGATGGAATCAAAGCAATGGAGAGTTTAGAAGTAGTAATTCCAGATGCAGTAGCGTAAAGTCTCCCATCACTGCACCTTACATACAGATGCTACAGGGAAACTGTGAATGGACACATTGAATCATTTATTTTGCCTGCTTTGATGAATTTATGAGTACAGATCACTGTGAAAATAATGAATCAGTCAATGAGTGCATGGAAAAAAGCAGCATCAGATCGGCTTAGAATTTATAATGCAGTAATCCCTGACTAGATGCCTGTCATACTCTGTACCTACTGCCACACCTCACCCTACACAAACTGCAGATACCAGCGCTATTATTATAATATAATAGAATCTGTTTGAATTAGTCCTGAAAAAATGATCAGTTTAATGTAGCAGCATCAAGGACTGTTATTTCATCAACCCTGCTGGGGAATATAGTGGCGAGATTTGCATGTACTCAGCCTGATATGGAGGCTACCAGGATCTTCTGTACTTAAGGGTATGCCACACTAAACGAGATCGCTAACGAGATCGCTAACGAGATCACTAAAACGTCACTATTTAGCAATCTCGTTAGCGACCTCGTTGTGTGTGACATGTAGCAACGATGTGGCCCCTGCTGTGATGTCGCTGATCGTTCACTAGCGTTCTGGACCGTTTTTTGATTGTTGGCGTCCCGCTGGTGAGCCTATATCGCTGTGTTTGGCACCTTTTGCGAACGACGAGCGACCTCGTTTGTGACGCATATGACTGTTTTTAGCGTAACGGAGTGGATCGCAATATCTGTAAGTTCTCTTTTGCGTCACAGAGAGGATCGTAGAAGTTGCAAAGCAGGCTAGCAGGACGCAGAGAGCAGGAGCGATGCTGGAAATTCCTATGAATCTGAAGCGCTCAGTACATGCTGACAGATCCTAACGACCGCCAAAGTCGTTAAAGAGATCGCTGACCGCTGATGAGTCGTTTATGAGATCTCCTGTTTGGCAGCTACTAGCAACCTAAAAGAGATCACACTAACGATCTCATTAGCTTGCGTCGTTATCGAGATCGCTAATGAGATCGCTAAGTGTGGCAGTACCTTTACTGTACAAACTCTCCTGTCCCAGTTGTGAAATCCTGTATGCAGTGTGAGAACTCCCTATGTGATGATGTACCTGATAAAGGCTCTTTGTGAACAGAAACACATTGTGGACCCATGCTACATGTTCTCACTTTTTATGACACTTGTCATTTTTAGCAATCCTTTTTAATGGACATGTAGGTTTTTTTCTACTTGTAACTTTTGTGACTATGTGAATAAACCAAACCTTTTAGAATAGCATAGTGTTCCCATCAATTTGGTTATTCAGTCGGTGACCAGATTGGACCATGTACTGGGATTAAACCTCTAAACAGAACTGCCTCTGGAATTTTTATCCATGTACTACTACTTGGACCTGTGGCCACAATAGTAACAACACAGCTTAACCCATTATAGATTAGCAGCATACCACAATGGAGGATCCCATTCATGTGCTAAATGCAATTTAGTGTTGTGCCTACTGCACTACACTTCCAGGTAAGCACTTATATATCACCCACATTTCTATTTTTATACATCTTTTATTACGCTCCCGTATTTTCTCTCTAACAGTTTCCTTCAAAAAAATCCATATCGTTACTAAGCCATGGGCTTGATGTCAGCTGACAATACAAAGGTGACATCAACTCACAAATATAAACCCCACTTGCCACCACCACAGGGCAAGTGGGAATAGTCAGGCAAAGTGCCAGAATTGGCGCATCTAATAGATGCATCTTTTCTGGGCTGGCTGAGGGCTGGCTGAGAATACCATCTCCCAACTGTCAGCTTTAGCTTGGCTGGTTGTCAAAAAATGAGGAGAACCCACACTATTTGTTTCTTTTTAATTATTTATCTAAATAATTAAAAAATGTGGTGTGGGAACCCCTCTATTTTTGATAACCAGCCTTGCTGAAGCTGACAACTGAGGGTTGCAGCACCAAGATGTTAGTTTTGCCGGGCTGGTTATCCAAAATACAGGGGAAATCCATGTCATTTTTTTGGGTGATCTCCCATTTTAATAACCATGAAAGACTAAGTATATAGCTGTGAGCTGATATTAATAGCCTGGAAAACTTTATGAATATTGTCTCTTTTCCAGAATATAAACATCAGCTCCCAGCTATTGGCTTTCCCTCAGCTGTTCATGAAAATTATGGGGGGACCCCACTCTGTTTTTTTTTTGTAATTTATGAACAAGCACAGTAAAATACACACCCGAGGTAAGTTTAGTTTACAGCTTTCAGGTGTTCCAGCAGCTGGAAACTTCAGTAACTTTAAAATGTCCTTCAAAATTTCATATGAGGTTTCCGGGCTTTGCAGCTGCCAGAAGATCTTGTGACTTTGAACTCTGGTAACCTGAAAGGTTTCAAGCCACCGGATCTCATGGTAGCTCCAGTGCTGGACTGTTGAATGCTGGAGTCCCAAGTGCTGGACTCGCGGCCATTTATCAGTCCAGCGCTGACACTTGCAAATCAAGAGAAACAGCTGCTATGAACCCTTACTGTTCTTGTTGACAATTAAAGAATGAATTGAAAAAACGCGTTGGGGTCCCCATAATTTTCATATTCAGGTGAGCGAAAGCTGACGGCTGGAGGCTGATGTTGATATTCTTTTAAAGAGATAATATTGATAGAGGTTCCCAGGCTACTAATATCAGCTCACAGCTGTATACTTAGCCTTTACTTGTTATTAGACTGGGCGACTCCCCCAAAAAATGACATAGTGTCCTCCTATATTTAATAAACAGCAAAGGCTGGGCAGACAGCTGCAGACTGATATTAATAGGCTAGGAATTGGCCATGGGTATTTGCCCCTCCCAGACTATAAACAATAGCTCTCATCCACCCCAGAAATGGCGCTCTTACCACTTGCTCTGTTGTGGTAGCAAGTGAGGTGATAGTTGTGAGATTGATTTCACCTTTTTATTGTCAGGTGACATCAATCCCAGAGTTTAGTAATGGAGAAGTGTCTATAAACCATGCTTACTCATCACCCAGTCCACAGAAGCAAATGTTTCCTGTAACAGAATTAAAATAATAAACAACAGAAAGGACATGCAATTCACCCTATCCTGTGCTACACGATCCCTCCAGCACAATCTCTCCCTAAGTGCTGTTATCAGCAGTATTAATATTTATTATCATTAGCCATAAGAAGGACTGTTGTTTTAATTAATAGAAATATAAATGTGGTTGAGTCCCTGGCTAACATGCCATTACAATTCTGTCACTTTCTCACCAGCACCTCTCCCTACTGTGCCTGTTTCCGGGATACAGTGTGCCAAGCATGGCATCACGGATCTTATATAGACCTCATGACGCTTTGCAGCCAGCCAATCACAATAATGCCACAACCAAAATGGCTACAGCAGTACAGTGACTGGGAGGCAATCCCAACGTGTTCATTGGATGTCTAAAAAGTGTTAAACATGCAGGGTGGGTACTTGAGCTCTCGCTTGAGCATTCAAAATATACACACTGAGTAATGAGTATCCAGAGGACACTGATGCTCGAGCGAGTAATGAGTAGTGACGAGCACGCTTGCTCACTATTTACCAGTGTTCAACATGGTAAGCTCTTAGCTTCCTCCTCCTTCCTCCATAATCATATATTCACTACATATACTTCATTCATCTTGGAAGGTAAATACTTGCTCAAAGTAATAAAGTATGTGCTTTGACAGAGTACAATCACTATGGTCATAGAAATGATGTAATTTTACTTTCTTGTCTGTGTCAAATGATTAAAATAAATATCTAAAAGAATAATCCCTCTAAAAATATAATTTCACGAAAAGCAGAATCAAAATATATTAGCATTGATATCCTGATTAGTAAAAAATGCAATATATATGTATGTATGCTTCTGCATTTTTTCTGACATCTTGCTTGTTGCCTGAAAGCAATGCCTCAGGTAGCCTCAAAGGAACGCTCCGTGAGAAGAATTGCTCTCACATTACGCTAATGTGTCCGTCAGTGTGACAGAGCGAAATGATCCATGAACATTGGCTATTCCTAAAGTGGATATTATCAACATCAGACTAAATTGCTGACATTTTAATGCAACAAGACAAAAAAAAGCAATGCACATAGTAGAAGTAGCTGGAGGGCACATACATAGGAATAGCGGAGATCTTCATAACTAACGGCTCTTTATCAACTTAGTCAATTATAAAACAGAAACTGATGAGTCTACTTTTTACTACTATGGCAGCAACTAGTAAGTAACAAGTGGTAAAACTGGAATTTGTTAATTATCTCCAGCGCTGAGCTCCCAAACTTTTCTTTGTCATCTGTAGCGTTTTTAGGGGGGAGGGGTTGTCACAAAAAAGTAAAAAAACTCACAATTTGATGAGCCCTTTTGGAGGGGTCCTCACCAGTGAAGCCTCATCAGCGCTTAAGAAGCTTTACTTTGGCAAAACATAGTATAGTTCTCCAGAAATTTACCAAAGCAGTGAATGTTAAAGGGTAAGTCCAAGTTTGAAAAAATATCGCTACACCCTTCTGAAAACCGATGTGTGTGATAGTGCAGATCAACTCATTTAATACCTTCCCAATGTGACATACATGTACTGTATGTCACACAATGGGTATGGGTGTTTGGTCTGGGGTCAGGAGCTGAGCCAGCTCCGTAGATGGTTTATGCCTGCTGTTATATAGCTGACATCTACCTTTAACTGCAACTCACATTGCACCGAAATCAGGCCCTCATACAGCTATGTCAACTGAAAAATACAAAAAGGTATGATTCTTGCAAGATGGAGAAAAAAATAAAAGTGTAAGCAACAAAATTGGCTGTGGCGGGAAAGAGTTAATATAAATCACCTGCTATACTGCACCCAAAAAGGGTTTGTTTTCAATAGATTTGCCATAATCAATTACCATCAACACATTTCATGTCTGTCTAAACATAACTTCTGATCTTTATTACTTATTGTCATTACCGTCTAGGGACGTTTTAATAGAGCAAAGTTGCACATTCAGGACCATGGAGAGAGGCTACAGAGAATGTCTCACTCTAAGGGTGTGTTTCCACGGTCAGGAAACTCTGTGTGTTTGACTCTTGTGTACAGCCGCAGCGTCAAACACGCAGCGTCCAGATGTTACAGCATAGTGGAGGGGATTTCATGAAATCCCGTCTCCACTATGCGTTAAAACACGCAGGCGGCAGACCTGCGTAAACGGACATGCTGCACGTCTTTTCAGATCGCAAGGTAAATAACACAGGCCTATGTAGCGGTGCGGTGATTCCGGATGTCTTCAATGAACACATTCGGATTCACCGCACGTTCTGAAGGGGGCGGGGCTTTGGGCGGAGTGGGATTTCCTGCCATCCTAAACGTGGAAACGTACCCTCAGGATCCAGAATTAGGTTAGAGTGACACCAGCATATTTTCTCTCATCCGAGAGAATCGGGCCGAATATGCTAATCACACTTTGATCAGACTTTGATCATAGTGTGATCTGATTTTCTTGAATGTGGAGAAGATGGGGAGAAAAAATTCTCCATCTTCTCTACTTTGCAAGTCCGTGAAAGATGTATCCGAGTAAATGACTTGCATGGCAGGCTGTGATCCAAATCGGATTCCACTCTCTGGCATGCAATGATTTTTTCCTTAGACAGACTCGGCCCAGCTAAATAATCGAACACGTGCACGGCCCCATAGAATTACATTGGTCCTAGTGCGATCCAATATTTTATCGGAACATACTCTGATCAAACATATGGTCACTTGCATAAGCCCTTAGAGGTGATGTGAACTGACCCACATGACTAGTTGTATCGACCATGACAATGTTCTGTGTCTTGTGCATGGGAGCTGGAGCACCATCTCTTACCTGCCGGCATCCGTTGCTTTAGTTTATACAGTCTAGTGTGTCATCGTTGCTCCTGTGCAGTGGACCCCAATCTCCTATCATGACTGATGGATGAAACGATTCGCACCCACTCTACTTTATGTAGACATATGGTCAGTCCATACAAACAATGGATACTGTTGGTGTAATACCTTTTTTTGATGCACAGCAGGGAAAATAAACAGATGCAGACAGATTCTAATTAGGAGCAGAGCTACTCGCTAATGTGATCAGCTCATCTACGAGTCATCCTTCTAACAAAAAGAAATTGTCATAAATAGCAGCCTTAGATAAATAGAATCTATTATAAGAAATGACATTTGTAACTCATGTTTTTGTGTTGTAAGTATACATTTACTTTTGATTTTTGGCAATTTTTTCAATCTAATGATCTGTATTTAAAAACAAAATAAGCAATCTTGCAATTTTCCAATCGGTCACTTGGGTCATTTTAAATTAACACTTCCTATTCCTTTAGAAATAACTCACAGCAGTTCCCTTATATTAGGCAGAATTACTTTAATAGCTCTATATGCAGCTGGTTACACATGATCCTCCAATCACAATAGGTGATGTCACAGCTGTCCCTGCTCCTCTTCCTTTCATAATGACCTTTGCACACGCTCATTAGGTGTTTCAAAGTCAGTATATTGCTGCTAATGTACATGTATATTAGTTCCAAAAGTCAGTTTAAAAATTGCAAGATTTTTCATTTTTAATTAAAAAAACTGTTTTATGGGAAAAAAATTATAAATGCATTTAACACAAAAGCTTGATTTTAAACATTTTCTGATGACACATTCCCTTTAAGATTATTTTATATATAGGCATTTTGAAAGTCAAAAAATTCTTGTATGAGAATGATGCTGATTTTTTGACACCTTGATCTGTAAAAGAAAACTGATTCTTCATGAAACAATACAGACGTTTTCAACAATATAACAAATGAATTTCTCTTGCTCTCAAACTTCTCACTTACTTAGCTGCTGAATCATTCAAAAGGACTGCACCTTGTACAAGACAATGGAAAAATATATGAAATAAGAATTTATGAGGCTTTTTGAGGCATGAGACACTTACAGAATTGGGAATGCTGTACTGAGTGCTGTAGACAAGTTTTTATATGAGCCAGACTGCAAAAACATTTTGTACAAGCCCAGAGGACAAACCAAAAGTATATGAAAAAAAGAAATACGTGGCAAGCTCAGGCGAAATGAGCAAAATGATTTTCTCTATTTAAAAATAAAGTAAATGCAAGAATTTTTTTTTAGACAAATTACACTATGAACTCTTTGATTTCCATTTTTTTATTGTTTATTTTTCTTCCGCTTATTAGTGCTGTTCCTCAATTATTTGTCTATTTTGTAAGGCCCTGAAAATTATCTTAACGAAGTATTTCTCATTCAGATCTACTAAATACATAGCTAGTACTACTGTATATAGAAACATATCTATCTATTTCATATGTATCTATCTATATCTATCTATCTATCTATCTATCTATATCTATATCTATCTATCTATCTATCTATCTACTATCTATCTATCTATCCCATATCTGTCTACCACATTTTGAGGACTATGAAATGCACTCCAAACTTTCAGGAGTAAAACAGTATTTTGTTTTTTAATATATCCTTTGGGAGTCAATTTTTCAGTCCAACAGCTTCTTCAAGCACATCGCTGGTACATCCCCTCCTTCCTGCCCAGGGCAACCGTTCCCTCCAGGTAAGATAAATTCAGACTATAAGACGCACCCCCATTTTCCTGCCATATTTTGGGGATAAAAAGTGCGTTTTATAGTCCACAAAATACGCTATCCATGTACCTGTTTATTTATCTATACGACAGATAATGGAACAGCGCAGCAAATATAATTACTTTCAGTGCAGCAAACTCACTCCAGAAGTTCATTATTGATCTCTGAATGATCCAATGTTGTCCTAAATGACTACTGATGATAAATATAATCCACCTGTGTGTAACCAAGTCTCCATATAAATGCACCTGCTCTGTGATAGTCTCAGGGTTCTGTTTGAAGCACAGAGAGCATCATGAAGACCAAGGAACACAACAAGCAGGTCCGTGATACTGTTGTGGAGAAGTTTAAAATCGGATTTGGATACAAAATGATTTCCAAAACTTTAAACATCCCAAGGAGCACTGTGCAAGCGATCATATTGAAATGGAAGGAGTATCATACCACTGCAAATCTACCAAGACCTGGACATCCCTCTAAACTTTCATCTCAAACAAGGAGAAGACTGATCAGAGATGCAGCCAAGAGGCCCATGCTCACTCTCAATGAACTGCAAAGATCTACAGCTGAAGTGGGACAGTCTGTAGATCTCTGCAGCTCATGTGCTGCTTACAAGCAAAGGACAGCTGACGGAATACTCACTGCTCCACATGCCAGGACTATGGGCATGTCGAGCAGTAAATATTTATCTTCAATAATAGTGGGCACAGTAACCTCAACAGCTGGCTTTCTGCAATGGCTGTGCGATCATGTGTGCCAGCTACTAAAGGGAATGAATATTCACTGCTCTCCACTCCATTCTCCTTAATAGTGGGTATGCTTGATTGCCTGGCACAGGAAGCTAGTGCCTGCAACTACTGTGTCCTCTATTAAAATAAATAAATATTCAGTGCTCTCCATGCCTATAGGAGTGGAGAGCAGTGAATATTCATTCCCTTAAATAGCGGGCATACTACAGAGCCCAGCCGCTGCAGGAAGCAGGCAGCTGCGACTAACAGCATGTCCGCTAGTGAAGAGAAATGAATATTCACTGGTCTCCACAGAAGTCATTGACTAATGCCAAGCTAGGGGTCGAAATACAATTTTTTGCTCTGTGATTTCCCAGTGCTGTGTTATCTGAGTCATGGTAACCTTTGCTACATTTTTACATGTCTGTCTGTCTCTGTTTCTGTCTTCTATTTGTCTCTGTCTGTCTTTTATTTGTCTACAATATAACTGGATTCCACTCTACTTTGTATGTAAAGGAAATATAACTCATGAATAATGCGGTTATTCCATTTAAAAAAACTTAAGGGAACCTGTCACATAGATAACTGTTGTGAATGTGGAAGAGATGGTTTCTGAGCAGAGGCTCCCTCTGGTGGTTATAGACAGTACTGAACCTTTCAGCGAGGAATGTCAATCTGGGATCACTGACTGGACTGATATAAGGGAGGTTCCCTCCCATGATGGTCACCGGTGATCAATTGTTCTTGTCTCAATTGTGGTTCCTGGTTCATTTGGAAGTTGCTGGAGTCTTGCCTGCACCTGCTGCTTTCAGATAAGATATTTTCTGCTTTTCTTTTTGTGCTTTCCTTTTTCATAGTTTTCTGCACTTTTTGTGGAGGTCAGCCGGGTCCCCTCCTGGGGCCTGTGCTCCTCTCAATTTATCTGTAGCCACTGTTATTTGTTAATTTGCTTTTTCCTGTTTTTTCAGTGGCTGCGGCTTGGTTTTGTTACACCAGAGATCTGATTTAGGTGGTAGAGATCATGTGATCTCAATCAGAAGTGCTGGTATATTTTAGGGTTTTTGTTGGATTGCAGTCAGAATTCTTTCCTGTACTTTTCTGTCTAGACAGATTGGGCCCCAATGTTTGCTCATTCTATTTTCTGTCTGTGTCCGTGCTATCTTCTTGTCTAACCGCCATTATATGTTTGGGGGCTTCCTATTTTCTTTGGGGATCTGCTCCGGGCAGATAGCTTTCATTTTTCTGCCTTTAGGTGTAGTTATCTCTCAGGCTGTGACGAGGTGTCTAGGATCAACGTAGGAACGCTCCACGGCTACCTCTAGTTGTGTGGTTAGTTCAGGTTACTGCAATCCAATAGGTTCCAGCCTCTCTGGTGTATTACCTTTTTTGCTTTTTCTCCTCAGCTACCTAAACATAACAGATAACATTTTTTAACCTGCAGATAAAGGGTTAATATGCCAGTAAATAGAATTATAAACCTACCTGGCACATGAAGGTGGCGTTTGTTTAGTCGGCAATCTGTCTACAGAGAGCAGCAGCTATGCCCCCTGCACAGACTGACAGCTGACTCAGCATTAGAGCCGGCTGACAGTCATTGATGGGGGGCGGTTAGAGCTGCCGCTCTCTATACACAGAGTGATGATTGAATCAGCACCGGCACCGCCCCATGACTGAAAGCTGAGCACTGCTGGGAGGAATAACCTTAGATCCACGCTGCGAGGAGGAAATTAAGTGCCAGCGTTGGGCAGGTTCATAATACTATTACCCTGCAGATTAACCCAAATGTGCAGGTTAATAGTGTTTTCTCACATGACATGTTCCTTTTACCATTTTTCTATTTATTTTAGATGATTAATAATAACATAAATGCATGTTGTCCACGTGCCCCTGTATACGCACACACTGAAATAAATAACTGTGAGTTGCATTGTGGAATTGATCCTTTAGACAATGCGTTGGCAGTAAAATGTCAGCCATTTATACAGAAGCACGGGATTCCTATCTTTACAGTGTGCAGCATATGTACCTAACTCTGCGAGTGAAGCTGCGGTGAAAGCCTTTTGCACTGTTGTGTTGTACAACATGTTATTGTCTCCTCTCCACATCCATCAGTCTAATTACTGAGTCCTTTATGATCCAGAGCTTGTCTCTTCATTAGGACGGAGTAGCTGCCACTTCTGATGGCTGGGATTACTTTACCGATGCTCGGAGCATCTATTGTTCTAGGAGTGTAGCATCTGTATTAGCTGTTCTCGGAATTTATCGGAATGGGCTTAAATACTCTTGTGTAGTTAATTCATGGTAAACGTAGACTATAGCGTTCACTGACCTTCCATGCCTGTGTTCCTAGAAAATCAATAGTAGATTCAAGTGCTGAAAAGGCAATTCAGTTTACTGTACTAATTCATTCTGCGCACTGATAATTACTATTTGACAGGTCGCGGCCAGTTCCTTCACCACACATAGAATTTGGCTTTTTGGCAGAAGTGTTTTGAACATAAGTGGCGCTCGGTGTAGTGGTGCCGCCCAGCTCACTTTTTTTCTAAACATTCCTTTGTGATGAAAAAACTTCAACTAAAGGTCTAGCCTCCATTAATTGTGTTTCAGGGTTTTGTGATCGAGAAAGAATATATTTTGGGAAGATCAAGCACTGTTATTAAAGCAGATCTGTGAACCGATTTAACAATGCACACTGCATACATTATTGAATAGACTCGTCAGACCTGATTAGAACGGTGTACTTATATAAAATGTCTATGAAATCATGATATGAAGTCAGGTCACAGCTGGACTCATAAAATTCTCATGTAAACACCAGGCAGGACAACATTCAGAAAGGATTATATAGTGGTTGTAATATGGATATTGCTAGCAAGTACAAAAGTCTTATGAGGTCATACATAATTTGATATTTAGATATAATTTTCCAACATTGAGTCCGCACCTTTTCTGACACATGACAGCTCACGTGCCCCTAACAGACGCGGGTGGAATCACGCTGTTAACTAGTTAAATGCCGCTGTCATGTATACGTACAATAAAAATGTATATACATTTGCCTTGAGTGGAAATTGAATTTCACTTGAATTCATTTTTCAAAATTGGGATTTTTTTGTAATTCTCTTCCGCATGGATTTACCCAAATGAATGCCATTTTTCTGACCCTTAATGTACCATTAAATGGAAAAAAAATCAAAAATTGTTATACTTACCACTATGCTCATCTCTAGAACCTCCGCTACTCCCTACTCACCGTCGGGTCCTTGACCTTTGATCCGCCTGGTACTTACGTTGGAATATTTGGTCCTTTTGCGCAGTGCCAGACATCCGGGTATCATGGCGACCGCTAGGATTCTGCGCAGGTTTGCGGGATGTCAGTGGCATCATTACATCACAACATGCACCGTTGACCTTCCGTATGCCTGTGCAGAACCCTCTTGGGCACCATGACACCCAGAAGTCTGGCGCAGCACAAGAGGACCGAAAATTCCAATGTGAGTGATGGGGGATAAGTGGAAGTGGTGAGGACCGGATGGGTGTCAGTGACTAACGGAGGAACCAGAGAGGAGAATTTCCTGGGAAAAACTGGAAAAAAAAATCAAATTTTACCTGACCCTCCCATCTATTGGTATAGGTATAAAATCATTGTATTGTAGTCTCTCGCTATATTTTTAGGTTCTTGCTCACTTACCCTAGTCCTAGTTGATGACATATATTATTTGAGATTTCCCCAGTCCAGAGATCTGCACATGCCGTGTGCCATTCAGCCCGAACTTTGATCTGAACCAGTCCGCGGAAGGAACTGTTGGAGAGTCGCACTAGATAAGAAGAGCGCAACAAGACCGTCAATCAGATTTTTTATTTAAGTACCAGTAAAATGTATTTATTCACTTAGTCCTTTTCTAAACCAGTCCTTACTGGGATCTCACTGCAGAAAATACCCATTCTCCCACACAGTTTGTTATGTAAAAAACAAACCATGCATTACGATCTATTCTCGGGTTCAGCGATTTTTTTTTATTTAGGGCTAAATATCAAAATATTGCTTGTATGTAAAAATGGTATCAATAAAATAGCTCAGCAAGGAAAAAAATCGAGCCATCATATACTTCCATTGATTGAACAATAAAAAAGTTACAGGACTCTACAAACTCTTTTTTATTGTTTTACAAAGTTCTGAATATCTTTTTTACCAATAAAATATAAAGAAAAAACTAAACAAGCTTCTTATCACCATAAACTCTGTATGTGGAGAATCATGATCTAAGGTCATTTTTACAGCACAATGAACGCCAAGATGGAGAAATTGTTTTTTCTTTAACAATTTCACCTGATTTTTGAATTTGTTCCCATTTTTTCAGTACATTATATAATAAAGTGAATGGTTACATGGACAGAAAAGAGGAAAAATGAAAAAAAAAAAAAACAATAAGTTAAAAAAAATAATAATTACAATCGCCCAGTCGTGAAAAGGTTTTTGTTAAAGGGGATCGGTCATCAGGTTTTTGCTATGTAATCTGAGAGCTCAATGATGTAGTGTAAAGCATCTGATTACAGGGATGTCACTAGGTTGTGTTTTGCTATATCCATACAATCATTGTTTTACCAGCAGGAGATTATTGTTACAGGATAAGGTGTCTTGTGCCTCCTAGTTCAACCCCACCCCCAACACTGATTGCCAGCTTTCTACCTATACACAGTGTACACAGAAAGTAGCCAATCAGTGCTGTGGGCGGGGTTATACACAGCTCAGCATTCCAAGCTCTACCAGATCTGCAGCAGAGAAAAGAGTGATTTTATCACAACTGCTGTCCCAGTTAACTAAGTGACACATCGCTGGAATCAGGGTCTCTGCCCCTACATCATGCTGCTGTCAGATTACATACCAAAACATGCTGACAGATTCACTTTAAGTTCCAGCAATAACTTACATATACCATTAAATCAAATTTTGGGTGAAAAAAGTGGTTTGTGGTGTACATTAGGCCAGGTTCAGACTGCCATATTTCATGGTCCATGTATGACCGCATTTCCTGAACCAACTGTTGGTCTCCTGATCTGAATTCAGCTGCATCATATTTGCTTTGGATGCTATGTCCACGTCAGAAAACCAGCAATCTGTCTGGGCGTAGCGATCTGTACATGGGCTGTGAAATATGGCCGCTGATCCTTGCTTTAGACGACATTCCCACCTACATTCAGTTTATCAGTTCTGTTGTAGAAGCAGACAAAGGGAAATATTGTCTAAAATGGATCTGCTGCATAACTGAACCAAATGGAAGTTTAGGGACCCCATTGATTATTATGCGGCTGGTATTTCCATATTAAGACCAGAAGAAAAAGCACAGCCTGCAGAACTTTTTATTCATCCTTAGGCCACATTCACACATTCAGTGTTGGGTCAGTATTTTACATCAGTATTTGTAAGCCAAAACCAGAAGTGGGTGAAAAATACAGAAGTGGTGACGTGTTTCTATTATACTTTTCCTCTGATTGTTCTTCTCCTGGTTTTGGCTTACAAATACTGATGTAAAACACTGACCGAATACTGAACATGTGAACGTGGCCTAAATCTGACACTTAGCAGAACCCATAATAATCATTATTCTGATACAGGTGTCTGTGTCAGATCCACACCAATCTGTTGCTTATGACTTATTCTAAGATGATTAGTATCTTCTGACCGGAGAAAAGCATCCTTTACGTTTATAATTGGACTTGCTGCTATTCTTTGTGTGAAGCAGAGTCCTCACTTTTACAAGCATGGCGCAGACTTTAAAGCTTACTCGATCTTAGGATCTACCTACATGGTATAGCGATAACCCCAAGTGAGATAATTCTTCTTAGTAATGGTATATTTGTAAAGTTAACATAATTGTGCCATTATTCTGTCTGTTATTAACAATATAGTTCTCAATAAGCTGATCCTAACAGTTGGATAAATAGAATCCAACACCTCAATTTCAGCAGTATAGACTGACTATTTAATATGCTTACTATAATTATTTCTATTACTCCAATTATCATTATTACTATAATTATTATTTCTGCTAAAGTGCCAATAATTCCAAGAAGGTCAATAGAGTTTAAAGTAGCCCTCCGCCTATCAAAATGTTTATCCTCGTGATATATTGCAGTCACCACATTATATAGGACTGTGTACTTACAATTGCACATTTTGCCTTTCTAACCTTATAATTCTTCTCTTTTCCATTTGGTCTATGACATCACGTGATTAAAAACTGACTAGCTGATTCCTTCCAAGCTTGATGTAGAAACAGGAGGTCAATTTTCCCTGCATGAGTCATAAGTCACTGCAAAAGTCCCTGGCGGGGGCGAGAGGAGGGAGCAGCTGGGTGAGGAGTTGCAGAGGGGAATGATAAATGCAAGGACAAGATAATTCCTGTTTATACATAGAGCAGAGAAAGGAGAAGAATTAACTGGGTAGAAAGGCAAAATGAGCAATTGTAAGTACACAGTGCTGTATAATATGATGATTGCAATATATTAAGAGGGTAAAAACTTTGCTGTGTATGCTTCTTTAAGTACAAAACATAAGCTTTATAAGTGAGAGGATGATACAGAAAGAGAGCGGAACCTAACTTGTATTCTATAGTAAAATGAAGTCTCTTGACTCTCACAAAGGAGCATGCTGGGAGATAAATTAATTAGACATGTTACATTTCAACGTGTCTGATCTCCATTTACCAGGGTCTCTCGCAGGAAGTTTGAAAATTGGAAAAATACACCATCGGTAAGCTGGGTTTGCTTTTTTATTGTGAATTTGAGAAAAATATCTTATGGTAAAGTGAGTGTATGTCTAGATTTAGAAAGGCTTTTGGGCCCCTGTGTATAGAGCCCTGTGGCAACAGAATTTTTTCTTGGTGTAGCATGGGACACACAACCTTACCACATTTTTCTTCATCTGAACCATCTGGACAGTCTGAGTGTTGATCACAGACGCAACTCAATGAGACGCACTCCCCGCTATTACACTGGAAGGAGGAGGCATTACAGGGCTCTGCAAAAAAGATATATTTGTTACATAAACCATTACCAAAACACAAAGTGTACTGTGCCATCTGTAAAATGGCAATTATGTAATTCAGAGAAAAGACAGACGTTCACACTGATATAATATTAACATCTATTTTTAGCAAGCTTTTAAAACATTAGTAATCGGAACCTCAACGGTGAGACTGAAGGTCGCGTCAATGTCGCTCATAACTGTATTACTGCTGAATGCATCTCCTGGTCTTCCTCGTCATCTCTGCTAATTGCACCTCCATCTAACAGATGATACTAGATGGAGCCATGCAGCGTCTTTTGCATCGATAACTTGTAGCACTTTCATTATCCAATCTTTCTTAGACCAGATCCTCAGCACCAATTCAATTTCATTTCACCATAGGTGAAAGTCTAAATTTACTCAGAAATTATTGACATCTTTTAGAGCTCCATCACTCACAGAATGCGTCTGGAGTGTTACCTTATATGTTAATTTTCTTTTTTTCCCTACTTTTTTTGCTCTGTTATTGTGAATTTGAGTTCGGAGAACTTCACAGAGTCACAATTTATACCTATGCTTCATTTTAAAATAAGCTGACAGCATATATCACAGATTAAAAATTCCCCCATGCTTTCCTTCTCTTTCAGCTTTTCTTTCCCTCCTTCACTTCCTCTTTTTTCTTCTTTCCTTTACCTTCTTCCTACCTTTCTTCCCTCTGTTCCCTACTCTTTTGAACTTCTTGCTCTGATTTGTTGGTTGCTTATCCTGCCTTCTTTTCTTCCCCTTCTTTCTCCCTTCTAGTATCTACTTTCCTTTATTTCCCTCCATCCTCTAACCCCTCCTCCCTTCCTTCCTGTCTTCTTCTTTTCCTTCCTGCTTTAATTACGTCCTTCCTTCCTTCCTTCATTCCTTCCTTTCCTCCCTATCTTCCTAGTTCATGAACAGAATTCATAATTATTGGACTATTGTGACACTTGAAAATCAGACATCAGACTGTATTGCTGCAAAAAATATTTTTCTTTTTAATTGTAATGATTTTTTTCTTCTTTCTTTCTTTTATGCTTTTATTTCACCCTTTCTTCCCTCCCTACTTACTATCTTCCCTGTTCCCTCCTCCGACTGCCTTCTTTCTAAATGCCTAAGATCCAGTCTAATACTCCACAGTTAACATTATATAACGCCGTGCGAGATCTGTTGCATCGTTAACTTGCAGCAATTTCATTCTCCAAACTTTTCTTAGATCAGCTTCTCAGCATCAATACAATTTCATTTCACAATAGGTGCAAGGCTAAATTTGCCCAGAGATGATTGACATTTTTCACACTTCTAGAGTTTTATAACTTGCTGAATCCATTTAACATTTTAGGTAAAATGTTGATTTTTTTTTGGCCTTTTCTTTTTTACTCTGCTATTTTGAACTTTCGTCCAGAGTGAGCACTGCAGCATGCCTCATTAAAAAGAGGATTATGAAACACGGCCATAAAATGTCCAGAGTATTCTTCATAATTTAGCTTTCTTTTCTTTCTTTTCTTAGTTTTAATAATTTCTTTGTTTCTTTTTCTTTCTGTTCTTTCTCTTTTTTCTTTCTTAGAATTTATTTTTCTTTCTCTTTCTTCTATCTTTCTTATACTTTATTTTTCTTTCTCTCTTTCTTCTATCTTTTTTATCATTTCTTCATCTTTCTTATAATCTCTTTATCTCTCTTTTTTCTTTCTTTCCTTGTAATTAATAATTTCCTTCTTTCCTTCTCTCTCTTTTATTATTTCTTTCCACATTAATATTGCTGATCATTGTACCTCAAAAATAGAATGCATCATTATGAAACTAGACAGAAAAGGAGAACTATATGAACTTTTTTAATCTTATTTTTTGCCTTATTTTAAAATATCTCTAATTGAGGCCTTCTATCATTATCTATCTTATCTATCTATCTATCTATCTATCTATCTTATTATCTATTTATTATCTCTCTATTATCAATCTATCTATTCTCTACCCATAGCTATCTATCTTTTCAACTGTCTGTCTATCCATCCTCAATAAACAGTACTTTCACTTTTCCAATAGAAATATTTGGTGCATGCTATACAACGGCAGCATTACTGTATTATCCTATATACATATTTTTTTCTTTCCATACATCATTACCAAATATAATCATCCTCCTATTGATAATCATTTCTGCTATCCAGCCACCAATGCTGATGATATATGAAGCAGAAAGAATAAGCTTGACTTTTCTCAGCTACATTAACTACAAAGGAGCTGAAACAGCACAAAAGAAAGCATCTTTTGGCTGAACAAAGTAAATGCATTTCAGAAAAGAGAGGAGGACAAATTAAGGAAATATATAGTCACGCAACACCTAATATGTCTTCTTGAAAAGAATATATCTCTAGAGGGACACATTTGTTTCAGCCTGAGTAGATTGCTATATTAAAAATGCCTAAGCATGAAGAGGCAAATTACTTCACCCATTGTGCATAAATGATCTTCAAAATTGTTTAATTTCATTGTATTCTGCTATCTATTTCTGTACTTGGTAATGCCAAAGAAAATATCATAGTATAGCAAGCTGAACCCTCTACATGTAGAACTTACACGTGTATATAACTATGGACGCGTATAGTGCCCAGGACCGTAGCGTTAGTTGAGCTGCTGCTCCATGACGCACTGGTACATTACAAATAAATTGTGTCCCAGTCCCAGTGTGCTACCTCATATAAGGAGCATTACACTCACTTTCTGGCCGTAGGCATCCACTGTCTTCAGTTCTGCATACTCAGGAATAACTGCACAGTAGAAATAGGCAAACCCAAACAGTAAAGTTCAGGGTCTAAACTGAACACCTAGTGTTTGTGCACGGACCCTGAAGACAGACTTCTCCAGGAAGTCCGTGTTACTGTGCTGGTTTGGCAACCCAAACATTGGGTGTTTCGGGCTGCAACTCTGTGCGGGCTGCAACCCTCAGCTGTCAGCTTTAACATTGCTGGTTATCAAGAACAGAGGGGTACCATGCCATTTTTATAAATTATTTAAATGTGTAATTTAAAAAAACAGCATGGGGTCTCTTCCATTTTTGACAACCAGCGAAGGTAAAGCAAATAGCTGGGGCTGGTACTCTCAGACTGGTAAGGAGACAGCATGGATTGTCTTCACATCGGACAGGTGAGGAAAATGGTTGTTTATTATTTTTCTTCTTTCCAGAGGACATGGGCATCAGTGGATTAGGTATAAAGAGGAGTACTATGGTTGTTTATTATTTCCTGTTTTAAAGGTGAGTATAACTGCTTTTTTGTTTTTATTTCAAATAAAAGGAGTCTGTGTCATTATTTCAATTAATGGATTTTTACTGGCAATGCCTTTTTTACAATCTAACGATGGGGTTAGTAATGGGGGTGTCTAATAGTTGCCTCTCCATTAGTAACCTGTGGGATTGATCTCAGCTGAGGTCTACCCCACAACCACTGCTCTATATACGACCACACCAGGGCAAGTGGGAAGAGCCAGGCAAAGCATCAGAATTGGTGCATCTAATAGATGCATCCTTTCTGGGGCAGCAGCAGGCTGATATTTTTAAACTGTAGGGCCATTATCCATGACCCCCTTACCAGTCTGAGAATACCAGTCCCTAGTTGTTTGCTTTAGCTTGGCTGGTTGTAAAAAATGGGGTATCCCATTCTGTTTCTTTTCAATTATTTAAAAAACTGCATTGGAACCCCCTATTATTATGTGGGGTCTCTTCTATTTTTGATAACCTGTGCAGGGAAAACTGACAGCTGCAGGCTGCAACCCCCAGCTAGGGTTTCAGCCCACACATATCAGTTTGCCTGGTTATCAAAAATAGAAGATCCCGCATAATTTTTTTAATTTATTTGTAGCACAGGCACTGGCTGATGAATATTCCCATCAGTGGTCCCTGCTATCGCTGTCATCAGCAACAAAAGGTGTAGGCTTATGAGACTAGTACTCTCTCATCAGCCATTGCCTGTGACCAGTTGTAACCTTTTTACCGTCACAGCTGCTGGCTCACAATGTCATCTGACAGCATGGGAACCGCAGATCACTGATGATCTTACCACCAATCATACAGATGACAGCGCGGCAAATAATAGATTTTCAGGCCAACCATTCATCTGAATGGGGTCCGGGTTTGGGTTTGGGCACCATTCTGGTACCCAAACTGAAATTTTGTAGATGTTTGGTCAACCCCGCTGTACCTGAACACCCATGGGTTCGCCCATCACTACTGCACACAACTCAGAGGTTAACAGTTGAAGTGATTCAGATTGTATCATGCAGTATTGGGGACAGCACTCTCCATTTCTTGTTTCAATAACACAGTACATTTCATGCTTTATTTTAATTTCTGCCTCAACTATCTCTGCAGTAACAGTTCGTGTCAGCCCCAGAGATTTTCCATCATGCCCCTCGGTATTGCCAAGATCCATAATGTTTCCCTCACGTGGTTCCACGTCCAATTTCCGCTGTACGGAAAGGTGTGACATTGCTCTTCGTAGCCACCAATTCAAGCCTTGGGCTCCACATCATGCAGGAATATCCTTAGGGAGATTTTTAAGGCATCATACCACTCAGCACAACTTTTACTTCCTTCTGCTAACAGCCCACTGTATTTTGAACTCCCATTAGCAACTGTCACCAACAAACTATTTCACTAGCTGACTAAAACCCAGAAAGTGGTTAATAATAATAATAATAATCATTTTATTTCTATAGCGCCAACATATTCCGCAGCAGTTTACATTATACAGGGGACTTGTACAGACAATAGACATTACAGAATAACAATAAACACAGACCAAAGTAGATACCAAGAGGAATGAGGCCCTGCTCGCAAGCTTACAATCTATGAGGAAGAAGGGGAGACACGAAAGGTGGATGGTAACAATTACTTTCATTGTTCGGACCAGCCATAGTGTAAGAATCAGGTGTTCATGTTATGCTGCATGAACCAGTTAACAGCCAAAATATGTAACAGTACAGACACAGAGGGCTATTAAATGCATAAAGCGGGTGGGAACATAATACGAGGTACCTGTGGTTGCCTTATACTTGCCCTAACCCCTCCTACTTTTGGATGGACAAATCATTATCTGTCTCTTTATTCTGTCTGCCCCAGCAGTAGGTTGCTGGGCAAACTTAACCTTTCACCTACTAATTACAGTCACTATCTTCTAACAGTATGCACTAAGCATATTACACATAAGGTACTGCCACACTAAACAATCCCGCTAGCGATCACAATAACGACGCATACTAATGCGATCGCTAGCGGGATTGTTTCTATATCGCTAAGTGCGGCCACATTTAGCGATATAGTTAACGACGCTATCGCCGTTAGCGATCTTCTTAACGACTTTAGCGGTACAAAAGTACCGCTAAATCGCTAAGAAAAGGTGCCACACTAGCGATATATACTTACCCAGCGGGAGCGCCGACGAGAAAATAGGGTCCGGAACGATTCCAGCGACGAGCGAGATCACAGCAGGAAGCTCGTCGCTGGCAGATGCCGCACTGAACAACATCGCTAACGGGATCGCTAAATAGTGACGTTTTTTAGCGATCCCGTTAGCGATATTGTTCAGTGTGGCATACCCTTTACAATGCCTTCTACTGTCTAATCTGAGTTATATCCTAAACTTTAAACTATATCCTATACTTTCAATATACCTGAGCTGAGTGCATGTTGCTCACAATAGGCATTACCTTTACAGTACTTACACAGCAACATCAGTACTTTACAAGACTATAGATTACTTATAAATACGTTACATTAACCGTAACACTTAGTGCCTATAGAACTCGACACAGATTCCCACTGTTCACGAAATACAATCAAACCATGTCACAACACGTATTTAAATATACTTCTTGCAGATATTGTCTTTAGGAGGAGAGGCGTATTACGCCTCCTGTCACACTCTTTCAGTCGTGTTGGGAAAGTTTCCAAAGAAGCAAGTTGATATTGACAATTTATATAACATTAAAACATTCAGTTAAGTTATTATTATTACTATTATTGTGTAATTCTTCCCACTAAGGTCTTCTTCGCAATTATGTTTTTCAAATGGACAGTATAAGGTCTCGCTCATACGAATATATAACACGGCCGAGTGCTATCAGATGTTTTATCAGATAGCACCTGGCCCAATGTCATTTTACGAGGCAGTGCAAAACTGAGCTTTTTATCTCATGCCAATTCCGAATGAGAAAACAATAGCAGCATGCTGTGGCTGGCTTCACAAACCAGATAACACGCATCTATACAAGACTATGAGTGCATGTAAAACATTCGACTGCACTTGGATTTCTTCCAAGTGCAGTCTGATTACCGCTTACACAGACAATGGAGAAAATGTCTGTGGATGTCTGTGTCCCGATTTTCTCATTTGAGAGAATCAGATCAGACTAAGTTGACACTCGGCTCAAACTCTGACTGATGGGTTAAGTTGGACAACCACTTGCTAATTTATTGCAATCATGGCTCGTTACCGCTGCACTGTACCTGTCACATGATCCGGACAGATATTTGTACCCTGGGAGTAAACAGTAACCTTTTTTTTACTTTGAATGACTGAAAGAAGCGATCCTATAAATAAGTGTCATTTGCTAAAATTATAACACCGCTTGAAGATTATTAATATTTCTTTAGATTTTTGTCTCTGGGAACGGGCTAGCAGTTTTCAAGGATAAAAACAAATTGAGCTCTTATTTCTGGGTAATAAACACGGACACATGTAAGCAATAATATCCATCATGCTGTCAGCTAATTAGTGATAAAAAAACCATCATAATATTTTGCAGCTCACAATTAAAATTGACATATTTTTCATTCTCAAAGCTATAAAGCATTTTTTTGTTGAACAATTCAGCACATTTGTCTTTCAAATGAATTTTATATAAAGCAACTCATTTATTTACTTATTTTTCTAAGGAGTATTAATAATAAAGGTTTTTTTTCATCCTGACAAACTTCAAACATATTCCCGTATTGGGTATATGAACATCCTAATAGGGGGATAAATGTCTTGGAGCTCATGCCAAAGAGTGTTTCTTGATTTGGTAGATCAGGTTGTCTATGTATTAAGGGTTATATTAAAACTTCTGGTGGCCATAGTGCTTTTTGTACTAGGTCGTTGTCTCCCGGTCACTGCTGTGCGGGTTTGAACTTTTTACATCAGTTTCTTTGGAACTATGAGAGAAACAATGGTTACCACGCTTGTGGTTTGCACGAAAAAAGAGCAGCATGCAGTGGTTCATCTTTCTTTTGTTTTCTGAGCGTGTATCTGGCACCAATATTTCTAAGACATTGTGCACAGTAATGAGAAGTGTGTATGAGTGGATTGAAAAGTTCAAGGAAGGTATAAATAATAAGGACCTAAAAGTGTGAACTTATAAACCTTAAAACATGTGTGTCACGGGGTTACCACGACAGTGTGGAGCCAGAAGACTGCAGCGTCTGATTTCTCCTACTTTGGCGCTGAGAAGAAGCACTTCTTCATTTTAAATGTGTTTATTTCTTCTGACGAACAGGGGTTAATCGGCCATGTTGGAAATCTCTGTGCTCACAGCTGAGCTCGGTCAGCCCCTCCTTTCCCCTTTATAATTTGGACTCTGTTACAAATCCTTGTCAGAGCTAGCATTTGCTGCATGGCTAACGGAGGGAGTAAAGTTGGCATGAGAAGGAGAGTTGATGGAGTTATCTGTGACTGTTGTTTGGTTTGTATATGTGGTAATTCCCTATCCTTCTCTATTTTGGGTTATTCCCCTAATCCACGCCCTGGTGCATTCCTCTGTATATGTGAGTGAATGTTCTGTATGCCTGCAGTTTTCTGTTAACCCTTGTTTGTCGGGTTGGTATACTACTGTGCACAGTAGAGCCACTCTTCCCTGGGTGGGGAAGGGAGCAGACGGAGGGCTTACTCAGGAGATAAGGCAAGGGTGGAGGTCCTGGCATTTTCACCTTCAGAAATATCCCCAGAAGTAGGATGAGCTAGGTTTACCCTAGTGTTAGCAACAGAGAAGGAGCCCCTGGTCCCGGATCACCTGAAAGCTGTGTCGTGACAATACGTTTATTAGAAAATTTAAAATAATACCTAAGGAAACCCTCAGTGCACAAAAATAGTGATGGATATACAGATAATTTCAGAATATACTTATTTAAATGATGACTGTTTTGTTAAACCATGTATTGAAACAGTCACAAGTACTCCAATAAACAGCCAGTATCTTTGTCTCCTCCTACATACGCCAGAGTATAATAGGATGAGTTGAAAGGAAGTAGGATGGACAAGTGGATTCAGTTAGCTCTAGAGGAGATATCCCAGGACTACCACACATGGGCTAGGATGCCCTACGTGTTCACTAAACCATCACTGCCTACAAGCAGAGGTTATCACCCTAAATATGATGTTTGGAGCCACTGCTCCATGGTGGCTGGCCCTCACTTGCCTGCAGGCCCTGTGCTGATATATCTACAGGGAGTTTAGACTAGACAATCATCAACTAGGCTACTTATCGTTATGATGCATATTGATGGGCTTTTGACCATCCTCCAGCATCTAGACCTCCTATTGAACAACTGTAGCTCCTGATGAACTACCCAAGGAGAAAAGCGTCAAGGCAGAGGCATAGAAGCATTGCACATCAATATGCATCAGAACGATAAGTAACACCTGCCCTGATTTATCACGTGGTATCTAGCATCCCTTCCCTACTTGTAGCCTAGTTGCTGATTGTCTACTGTAGTTATATGTTCACACAAGGTCTCACAAGTGACAGCCATGAAGAAAGATCCAGATACCCATCCACAACTGATGAGCGTGCAAGTGAACTGATTCTGTTAGATAGACAAATGACAGTGAATTATGTTCCCTGAAAGAAGCACTACGAGGACAAAGATTTACCTGTGATGAAAATGTGCATTTCTGGATCTCAGCTCAGCCTGAAATATTTTTAATAAGGGAAAATAAAAGTTTGTTGACAGACGGACAAAGTGTATTGGAAAGGGGAGAGAGATCATGTAAAAAAAAATGTATCTATCTTTTCTAATATATTCTACAGTTAAAGTGCGGATTTTCATCCTTGTGTAGTCGTTAGAATGGACGATAGCTAATACGATGCTATCACTGTAGGTCTTATTATTATAACTATATTATCACTGTAGTGTCCATTGTAGTAAAAGTCTGTGGTTGCCTTTTGGCAACAGAGGAAAGCTGCATTATGGTTCTGTACATAAAGACTGATTGCTGCTGCTCGTTTTACATATAGTATTAGCTATTAGATCTCCATTTGAACTTAATAATAAAACTTACAACAAAAACACAAAAAAAATCAATAAAACTGTAATAAAACTTGCAACAAAACCCCAGGATATTTATTAGCTGTCACAAAGCTCAACATACTTTATTAACCAGTCAGATCTGAACCACACTGGGGGCTTCTATGAAATGTGCTTCACTGTGGTATTACATTTGTCCTTTGCAGCTAATTACTAAAGTGGAAAAATGCTACAAATTACTAAATTGTCAAAAATGCTGTAAAACCACAAAACTTGCATGGACCCTAAGTAATCAGTTAATCAGGTAGAAAAATAAAATAAAAGGCTACATATTTTATATATGACTTAATTTCTATCATATTTAATCATTTTCTTATCATTAATCAGAAAGGTATTTTTATTACTTCAAAATGAGTCATCAGAAAATTACAAGTTGTTAAAAAAAATTAAGTTCATGTTAAACAAATTTTTCACAGATTAACTTGAATTTTTAAAATATTTTCTCTATATCTATTTGTCTCTGCAAAATTTTCAAACTTTTTGACTCATATTTCCTTTTTTGTAGAAAACAGCTACAGTGCCTTGCGAAAGTATTCGGCCCCCTGGAACTTTTCAACCTTTTCCCACATATCATGTTTCAAATATAATGATACCAAATGTAAATTTTTGGTGAAGAATCAACAACAAGTGGGACACAATTGTGAAGTTGAACGAAATTTATTGGTTATTTAAAATTTTTGTGGAAATCCAAAAACTGAAAAGTGGGGCGTGCAAATATTATTCGGCCCCTTTACTTTCAGTGCAACAAACTCACTCCAGAAGTTCATTGTGGATCTTTGAATGATCCAATGTTGTCCTAAATGACTAATGATGATAAATATAATCCACCTGTGTGTTATCAAGTCTCCATATAAATGCACCTGCTCTGTGATAGTCTCAGGGTTCTGTTTGAAGCACAGAGAGCAACATGAAGACCAAGGAACACAACAGGCAGGTCCGTGATACTGTTATGGAGAAGTTTAAAGCCAGATTTGGATACAAAATGATTTCCAAAACTTTAAACATCCCAAGGTGCACTGTGCAAGCGATCATATTGAGATGGAAGGAGTATCATACCACTGCAAATCTACCCGGCAGTTCCTCTAAACTTTCATCTCAAACAAGGAGAAGACTGATCAGAGATGCAGCCAAGAGGCCCATGATCACTCTGGATGAACTGCAGAGATCTACAGTTGAGGTGGGACTGTCTGTCCATAGGACAACAATCAGTCATACACTGCACAAATCTGGCCTTTATGGAAGAGTAGCAAGAAGAAAGCCATTTCTCAAAGATATCCACTAAGTGTCGTTTAAAGTTTGCAGCAAGTCACCAGGTCAGATAAAACCAAAATCAAACTTTTTGGCAACAATACCAAATGATATGTTTGGCGTAAAGGCAACACAGCTCATCACAGTGAACACACCATCCCCACTGTCAAACATGGTGGTGGCAGCATCATGGTTTGGCCTGCTTTTCTTCAGCAGGGACAGGGAAGATGGTTAAAATTGATGGGAAGATGGATGGAGCCAAATACAGGACCATTCTTGAAGAAAACCTGTTGGAGTCTGCAAAAGACCTGAGACTGGGACGGAGATTTGTCTTCCAACAAGACAATGATCCCAAACATAAAGCAAAATCTACAATGGAATGATTCACAAATAAACATATCCAGGTGTTAAAATGGACAAGTCTAAGTCCAGACCTGAATCCAGTCGAGAATCTGTGGAAAGAGATGAAAACTGCTGTTCACAAACGATCTCCATCAAACCTCACTGAGCTAGAGCTGTTTGCCGAGGAAGAATGGGCAAGAATTTCAGTCTCTCGATGTACAAAACTGATAGACACATACACCAAGTGACTTGCAGCTGTAATCGCAGCAAAAGGTGGCGCAACAAAGTATTAAGTTAAAGGGGCCGAATAATTTTGCACACCCCACTTTTCAGTTTTTTATTTCCACAAAAATGTAAAATAACCAATAAATTTCATTCAACTTCACAATTGTGTCCCACTTTTTGTTGATTCTTCAACAAAAATTAACATTTGGTATCTTTATGTTTGAAGCATGATATGTGGGAAAGGTTGAAAAATTCCAGTCGGCCGAATACCTTCGCAAGGCACTGTATAAGCAGTCATCTCATTATCATTACAGAAAGGATTAAAGGTCACATCTTTAGATAGATAACAAACCAAGAATCATAATGGATAAAGATCACAGTTCACATCCTTCCCGCCCTGCTCAGTGACCTCTGCACAGGTCACAGAGCATGCCCACAATGTAATCTCCAGACTATTGTGTCCTATTGAACATGTGGCTGCTGTAAAACATAACTTTAAGTACTATACATTGCAGCTCAATCAATATGGCAGCCATTATAATTATGTACAAAAACAATCTACAATCATAAAATTAAAATAGATTGCAGAAAAGGAGGCATAACCATCTAGTTTTAAATAGTAAAGTAATATAAGTGATAAATTCTCTATAAAGGAGCTTCCCAGGCTGAGAAGAAATTTTGGAAAGCAGTATAGGGGCAGGCATATCATTGGTGCAACCTGTGTAGCTGCACAGGGGTCCAAGAGGTAAAGGGGCCCATTTTTACTTCCAAATACTGCAAGGCGCTTATGTTTTGTTCTTGTACAGGGGACCTTTTCTGTCTGTGTCCGCCAGTGATACAGTGTATCTTATAGAATACTTTCTGTATGCAACATACACACTGTTAGGATTCAGCTCTGCTTTTGCGTGCCGGTTTGATGGGCAGTCATTTAAGCAGGTTCGAGGATGCAGAAACGCAGGGATTGCAGAACAATGCTTTAACAACAATGCAATTTAATTTATAACAAAGGTGATGAAAATGGTCTCCTCGCAGGGAGTTAATAAACAGCAACAGTTGAATTTAAGGTCAATAGACGGTAGCGCTTTGGACACAGCGAACATGCTCTACATACATACCCTTACATTATGTGATTAAAAACAGACTATCTGAATCCTTTTAAGCTCTATGTAGAAACAGGAAGTCTATTTCCCTGCATGAGGGAGCAGTTGGGTCAGAAGTTGAAGAGGGTGATGATTCATGCAGGGAAAAGAGGCTTCCTGTTTCTACATACAGTAGAGACATGACAACAATTAACTGGGTGAGAAGACAAAATGAATAGGGATGAGCAAGCACTAAAAAGCTCGGATACTCGTTACTCAAACCGAGCAATTTTTAGTGCCCGGATGATCGTTTCGAGTAACGAGTATATCGGAGTCAATGGGAAATCCAAGCCTTTTTCCGGCAGACCCTACAAGAAGGTCTGGGGGGCAGTGAAAATGTTGAAATGGATGAAAAAAGTGCTGAATGGAAGGAGAGCAGCAAGGGGAAGACCCTCTAAGCATCTTACTTCCAGTTCACTGCTGAGAACAATGGTGTCACACATTTACTCAACTTTACAGACTGACAATAAAACATTAAAAATCGGTCAGAAATTGTAGATTGCAAGAAAAAAATGTTAAGAAACATTTTTCTCCTGCAAAACAACTTGTGTATGAGGAAAAATGTAAAATAATTTAAGAAAAAAATATAATGTAAGTAAACCAAAATGTATTTATTATTTTTTTTAACATGGAAATTTCAGTATAGTTTATGAAGCAAGAAAGAAATCAAAAAAATTAGGGACTCAGATACATGCTGTATTGGAAATAAAGGAGGCCCTCATACACATTCTGTTCAAATTTTAATGTAGTTGTACACCTAGACTAATAAAGATTATGCTCTAACTGCAAATCCTGCCCGAAATTACAAGCAAAGCCTTCCATTCTCCCTTGAAGGCACTAACTGTAGTGGCTCATTCAAATATTGTGAACAAAGTGTAGTTGTGCTATACCTACACTAGCAAAAGCTCTGCACACACTGCAAAGACTGGCAATAATTACAAGCAGGGTCATCCATACACCCTTGAAGGCATCACCTGCAGTGCCTCATAAAAAATTAAGAAGGGGTAGTTGTGGTACTCCTACACTCATACACACAAAGTGCAAAGCCAGGAAGAAATTATAAATAGGGTTTTCCAGTCATCCATAGATCCTAGAACGTAACAACTGGTGACGAGCTTCATTCTAATATTGGACATTAAAAACAATTTATGTGCTGCTGTCATCTGGTGGTGTGGAAAAGTCAGGTCTAATCCAGGCTTTGCTCATTGGTATCAGAGTGAGCTGGCTTTTGCATGTGCTGCTGCAGGACTGCCAGATCAGTGGCTGCTGTAGCTGACTTTGTGCAAAGCCAGGAAACAAACTAGGAAAAATTATAAGGAGGGTAATACCGTAATCCTCTTCAGGTCTGCACTTCTTTCCCTTCCTCGGGAGGCTGGGGGACTGCCTATACCTGCTTCCTGGAGCCCGATTTCCTGGTGCCTGGGCTGTAAGCGACTGACTTCAGGTAGTGCCAGAGTCCTCGACATATAGAAATGTTTGCCAGCCACCTGTGTCACCTGCACCATCACCTGCTCCCTCGCAGATGGGGAACCCTGATCTCTTGGGGGTGGTAGCCCTGTTTCAAGCTGTCTTAAGGAGCCTCTCCCAGGCCCGTTCACTCCTCAAGAAGGATTAATCATGCTCCCTTCCTTCTTGTATCACACCCTCCACAAACCAGCGATACTGCCCCTTCATTTTGAGGAACGTGACCCTGGTTCCAGCCTTCGAGGCAAGTGTTTCGGCTCTATTGCTTTGTGATTGAACAAGGTATGCTGATGGGTCCCAAACTTTTCTATGGACCTCCATCTCCATCTCCGCTGCCGGTCGAAGGTAATGACCTCCCCCGGGATGCCAACTGTTGATACCTTGCACTTACACCGTGTACACACACGCCTGGACAAGCATCCTCTCTCCAATAAGAACTGTCACAGAACTGTGCAATGGCATTAGTGTTCGGACCCTGGTGCCACTTGTCCTTTTTATAACCCCTGATGATGTCACACGGCCAGCCAATCACTATAATGCCACTATCAAGATGGCTATTGCATTACAGTGACTCACAGGCAATCCCGGCATTCTTATTGGCTGTATTACAGCACCAAACATGCAGGGCGGAGATTCGAGTTAGAAATTGAGCACCAGCTAATGCTTGCCGAATTCCAAGCACATCCAAGCACCCAGTTACTCGAGTGATAGCCGAGTATCACCGAGAATGCTCGCTCATCCCTAAAAATTAGCATTTGTAAGTAAATGATATATGTACATAATATGATGACTGCAATATATTAAAAGGATAAAAACTTTTACAAGAGTGCTTTTTTAAGGTTAGAGTTGTTCAGCACATTATATGCTCTATTGCTTTCCCTTTACCTTGTATTTTCAACTGGAAACACACCATTTCACATAGCCAATTAACTATAATTGCAGTTCAATGTTGTAGTGCTTAACTTAATTTGTAAGGTGACTTCATGGCATTATAATTCGTAATCATTACTGATCATAAGTAAAGTTCCACTCCATAAATCAATATAAATAAATGGCACAATAGAGTATAAAATGAATGGTATAATTATTATTACTTTAAGTCATCAAAACCCTGCCACCATGTAAAGTGTTAGCGATATGGATTTTTTTTTCAATAGATATGTAATTTTTTCTTTGGGACAAATAATTACACTCCTGTCCCTAATTTCTACAGTTGCCAACTTTGGGATAGAAAACTTTCATCAGGCCTTGTTTATTCCACTTTCTAAAAATGATTAAAATGCATTCCACTTTTTATGAAGAATCTTTAGGGTTTACAACGAGGGGTTTGGTTCAAATACAACCTGTAACAAATCTCATCATGTGTGCCCTCGGACTTAGATTTTGCTATTGAAGAACTTTACTTTTGGGCTTATATTATATAATAAAATGTCAGAATATGTTGCATCTACTGATATATATATAAATATATAATAATCTTTATTTTTACATAGTGCCAACATATTCCGCAGCGCTTAAAAGTTTTGGAGACATTATCATCACTTTCCCTGATGCGGCTCACAATCTAGATTCCCTATCAGTATGTCTTTAGAATGTGGGAAGAAACCGGAGAACCTGGAACCAAACCGGATTACCAAGGGAACACGGGGAGAACATACAAACTCCTTGCAGATGTTGTCCTTCATGAGATTTGAGACCAGAACTCCAGCGCTGCAAGGCTGCTGTGCTATCCACTAAGCCACCATACTGCCTAGATATACTGTAGATATATACCGTATATTCCCTTCGCGATATGCGCCGTACTAGTACTGATCCGTGGGAGGTGCGTTTGTGCCGATAGCAGTGCTAGTACTATGCCGCGATTACGCGGCCTCATGCTGAGCGACGTGGCAACTGTGTGCGGGTGTGACAGCTGACACCCTGCAGCAATGCTCACAATCTGTGTTAGTACCGATCGTGGGCATTTTAACCCCTCTGATGCCACTGTCAGTGGTGACAGCGGCATAGAGAAGCATCACGCAGGGAGGGGCTCCCTGCGTGCTTCCATCGGGACATTGTGATGCTATCGTGATGTCCTGATGGTCTCCATGGAGACCCTCAGCATCAAGATGGCGGCGGGGTCCTTCCAGGTCCTGCAGGGAAGGTGGCTTGTGAGTGCCTGCTCTCAGGCGCCGGCAGATCCTGATGTGAAATTCTGCAGTGCAGTGTCAGATTAGCGATCTGCTGTAAAATAGTAATGTCCCATACTGGGACAGTGTAATAAAGTTAAAAAAAATTATTATAAAGTGTAAAAATATTTTTTTTTAAAAAAGCCCAAATTAAAAAAATATAAAACAAATATTTTACCAACAAATACATTTGTTTATGTAAAAAAAAACAATAAAAGTACACATATTTGGTATTGCCGTGTCTGTAAAGGCCCGCTCTCTAAAACTCTCCCACTAGTTAACCTTTTCAGTGAACAATGTAAAAAAAATAAATAAAAAATGAGGCAAAAAACAATGCTTTATCATCAAACCGCCGAACAAAAAGTGCAATAAAATGTGATCAGAAAGACGGATGGAAATAAAAATTGTACGGCTGAAAACATCATCTTGTTACGCAAAAAACAAGCTGTCATACAGATCCATCAGCAAAAAATAAAAAAGTTATAGCTCTCAGAATAAAGTGATGCAAAAATAATTATTTTTTCTATAAAATAGTTTGTATTGTGTAAAACCGCCAAAACACAAAAAAACTATATAAATGAGGTATCGCTGTAATCGTACTGACCAAAGAATAAAGCTGCCTCACCAATTTAACCACACGTGAAATGGTACAAAAAAAAGCAATTCTTAAATTGCTGGTTTTTGTTTATTCTGTCTCCCAAAAATAGAAATAGAAAGGGATAAAAAATTTCATGTGCCCAAAAATGGTACCAATAAAAACATCAGCTTGTCTCGTAAAAAGCAAACCCTCACATGACTCTGTTGACCGAAATATGAAAAAATTATAGCTGTCAAAATATGGTGACGCAAAAACTAGTTTTCGCAATAAAAAGCGTCTTTTAGTGTGTGACAGCAGCCAAACATAAAAACCCGATATAAATCTAGTATCACTGCAATTGCACCGACCTGAAGAATAAAGTCGCCTAATCACTTATACCGCACAAGGAAAGGCAAAAAAAAAAAAAAACTAATTCTTCTCATGCTGTTGACTTTTTTCATTCTGCCTCCCAAAGATCCCAGTAATGCTCGGCGCACATTTATCCTGTGCCCTGCGCTGAGCGCTTACACCGGGTTTTCCGTGTAAATCTCTGAAATATGTGATTCAGACAGAACCTCTGGCTGAAGATTCCCTATATTGAAGCAGATAGAGACACTGTGGATGTGGTCTGACCTCTGATCCGGCGGTGTCCGTCTTTTTAGGATTGCATAAAAGTGCCGTCGGCCTCAGTTTTGTGCACTTCTGAAAAGAAGGACACCGCGGAACAGAGGCCAGACGGAGTCCAGAGTAACTCTGCTACCTCACTATAGTGAATGAATCCATTGAGGGTTTTATCTGAATCACATTACTCAGAAATTTAGATTACAGATTACAGATTTAGAAACCCCAAAGTAAGTGGTCAGCGTAGAGCGCCAGATAAATGTGATCCTAAAGGTTATATAAAATGTTCCCAATAAAAGCTTCCACTCAATCCACAAAAAAATCAAGTCCCTACTCAGATCTGTCATGTATTAATGGAAATATAGGGGACTTCCACACTACTAGTAGCACAAAGGCTCTGGAAAAGCGAAATGGCTCCTCAGCTGCCAAATAAAATTCAGCAAATTCTCTGCTCCCAAATGCAAATGCCCCCACTCCCTTCTGAGCCCCAGTGAGCCTAAACCACATATAGTGCCCACATGTTTGGCATTTTTGTAGTGATGAAAGCCCGCATAATTTACAGGTGCGTGTCTCCAGAAGCATGAGCTGGGCATAATGTATTGGCGACTGCAATGTACAGGTCACTACAACATACAGGTCACTACAGCATACTGGTGACTACCACGGCAGTTTGCAATTTTCACTCAGCTACATCCACTGCTGCCTGTTTCTGGAAAACACCCATGGAGTCAAAATCGTCATTACATCTGTAGATAAATTTCAAGAGGATTATAATTTCCAAAATGGGGTAATTTGAGGGGGATTCAGCTTTTCTAGCACTTAGGGGCTCTGTAAATGCAGTCAGCAAACTAGTCTAGGAAAATCTGCGCTCCAGGAGACAAATAGCACTCTGTTCCTCCCTAGTCTCTCCATATGGCTAAGTAGTAGTAGTATTTCTACATTCAGCAGAAATTGTGGGAGAAATTTTGGTGCAATTTTTACCCATTTCCCAGCATGAAAATGTAAAACTTGGGGCTAACACACAATCTTGGTGGTAAAAATATAAATTATTTTTTCTTCACTGCTAAATGGTATAAAAGTTTGTGACACACCTGTGGTGTCAATATAATCACTGCACCCCTAGATTAATTCATTGAGAGGATTAATTGGTAAAATGGGGTCACTTATGGGGGATTCTGCTGTTCTGGCACCTCAGGAGCTCTGCCAATGTAACATGGTACCCTCAAACAAGTGCAGCAAAACCTGACATGTAATTTGGCGCTGCTTCCCTTTTGAGCTTTGCACTATGCCTCAAAAGTAGTTTTTGACCACATATGGAGTATCAGTGAACTCAGGAGAAATTGCACAACAAACTTTGGGGTCGATTTTCTCCTTTTGCCCTTGTGAAAATACAAAATTTGTAGCTAAAAAAGATGTTTGTGGGAAAAATGTGATTTTTTTATTTTCATGGCTTAACGTTATAAACTTTTGTGAAGCACCTGTGGGTTCAAGGGCTCAATATAAATCTAGATAAGTTCCCTAAGGGGCCTAATTTCGAAAATGGTGTCATTTGTGGGGGTTTCCACTGTTTAGGCACATCAGGGGCTCTCCAAACGTGACATGACAATCGCTAATTATTTCAGCATATTTTACATTCAAAAAATGAAATGGAGCTCCTTCTCTTCCGAGCCCTGCCGTGTGCTCAAACAGTAGACTTCCCCCACATATGGGGTATTGACATGCTCAGGAGAAATTACACAACAAAATTTATGGTCCATTTTCTCCTGTTACCCTTGTAAAAGTAAAAAAAATAGGTCAAAAGGAAAATTTTTGTTAAAGAAAAGTAAATGTTTATTTTTTCCTTCCACATTCCAAAAATTTCTGTGAAGCGCCTGAAGGGTTAATAAACTTCTTGAATGTGGTTTTGAGCACCTTGAGGGGTGCAGTTTTTAGAATGGTGTCACTTTGGGGTATTTTCTTTCATATAGACCCCTCAAAGTGACTTCAAATGGGATGTGGTCCCTAAAAAAATGGTTTTGTAAAATTTTTTGAAAAAAATAAAAAAAATACTTATAATTTCATAACAAAAAAATTTTGGTTCCAAAATTGTGCTGATGTAAAGTAGACATGTTGGAAATGTTATTTATTAACTATTTTGTGCGACATGACTCTCTGAAATTAAAAGTTTGAAAATTGCAAAATTTTCTAAATGTTTTGCCAAATTTCCATTTTTTTCACAAATAAATACAAGTTGTATCGAAGAAATTTTACCGCTATCATAAAGTTCAATATGTCACGAGAAAACAATCTCAGAATCACCGGGATCTGTTGAAGCGTGCCAAAGTTATTACCTCTTAAAATGACAGTGGTCAGAATTGTAAAAATTGGCCTGGTCATTAAGGTTAAAACAGGCGTCGTCTCAAAGGGAATATACAGTGGGGAAAATAAGTATTTGATACTCTGCCGATTTTGCAACTTTTCCGACCTACAAAGAATGGAGAGGGCTGTAATTTTTATCGCAGTTACACTTCTAGTGTGAGAGTCAGAATCTAAAAAATATCCAGGAAATCACATTTTTTCTGTTTTAAATAATTAAGTTGCATTGTGCTGCAAATACTTATGTGTCCCACTGTAATATATATATATATATAAATATATACACACACACACAAAGTATATATGTGTATCTATTCGAGTCTTTATTGAGCACAGACTAACAGCGACTGGTTTTAAACTTCTTTTCATGAACTATAAAGGAAACGATATCAAAAAGACATCAAAACAAACCTTCCCTATGGAACGAACCTATGTTCTGCAGAAGACCCTCACCTATGAATACGTGTCCCTTGGGTCTGCCTAAAACTGAATACAACAGACTTAACAATACTTCTGATGCAACAACAAATCAATTCTGCCAAGTCTGACTGTTACCTCACACCCTAATTAATGGAGTATGTAGTAATGGAGTTGCTGACAGTGGAAAGCCTTATCTGTATAGATTTCTTAATTGTGCATATAGAAAGATTAATGTTTGTTAAATCTTGTGCATGATTCTTACGATTATTTAAGGAATAGGATGCTTTAATGGCCTTTTGTCTATGTAAGGAACAAAGAAGTAGCAGAAACCTAAGATCGCCTTTAGCTTACACTAGAGACATTAATGCGTTTATTTTTTTCTCATACTTTTGTTAGAAAAGTCTTTGAAGTCTGAAAGGCACAGGTTTTCTGTGAGTCTCACCTGTCTTGAAAACAATTCACTGTCAGTAGCTAAGAAAGGAGAAGAAGAAGACAGGTGGAGCATGAGCACTGCTGTCTACCGAATTTTAGAAACAATGGAGAACACTGATCAAACAGCTTCAGCAAACAAAAGTTTAAATGTAATGTCACAAGCCCTTGCTATAAAGCTCTAGACTGCATGACCCCTACCAAAACCCCCGATAATATCTCTCTCCCTTCCCATCCCAAAACTACCTTATCAATAATGAGAAAACACAAGTAATTGCTGGGTGAGGGTCACAGCTTTTAATTTCTTTTATATAAACATATATAACAATAAACAATAAAAGGAAGCACTTTTAAACCTCACAACGGCCAGTAGCCAAATGCCCTGCAACATCTGCAGGCAAGTCAGCCTACTTAGCCTCACCATTCTATTGCTTCCTTTGTTGAAACAGCCGCTGTGACTTTACATCTGTAACGAAACAAGTATTAATTACCCTTACATAAGGGAGGGTGGGACGAGCACCTCCGGGACCTAAAGGGGAAGAGGAGGAGCCCCGCCGCTGTGGCCCTTAAATACACAGGTATTGCCGAGGGGGAAGCTGAGATATCCCAAACGTTCTTATTGGTCTGCGTAAAACGGATCAAACCACCACAACCCCATAGAAGGGGAGGGAGAGGAAGGTAATACCCGACTGTATAATTTGTGATGGAGGAGGGGCAACGCAGTCAGTGGCACGTTCCTTAGACAGTGTTGTGACATCCATTATTAGCAGCCATCACTAGGAATTTGTAACTCATATCCAACTATACAGCACCCATTGACCGTAACATTAATCTTCAGGAAGCACCAAAGATCTCTCTCTAAAAGTGGATAGCAAAATTTAAGAATTTTACCCCTTCACGATACATGATGTATATTTACGTCATATATTATGTCCCTGACTTGAATGAGGGGTCGCCCATGATATGATCTCAGGGCGCCAATGTTTTGCCATGACAGCCGGTGATCTCCGAAGATCTCCATGCTTGTCATGTAAATTCTCCTGTGAAAGCCAGCCTTTAGTTGTCGTTCATAGGAGATTGTGATTTTCACTGTACGGTTGTGCTCAAAAGCCCACATATCCCCGCAGAATTTTTGCTTTCTTGGCCTTTTTTTCAGAGAATATGAATGATACCACCAAAACTTTTCCTCCACTTCATGGTTAGTGGTTGGGTGAAGCCATTTATTGTCAAACTTACTGTGTTTTCTCTTTTTAAATCATAATGACAACCCAAAACATCCAAATGACCCTGAGAAAAAGTTCACATACCCTGGTGATTTTGGCTTGATAACATGCCCAGAAGTTGAAACAAATGGGTTTGAATGACGAACGATAACATCCTCACCTGTGTCCTGTTTGCTTGTAATCAGTGTGTGCATAAAAGCTGAGTGAGTTGGTATAAAAAGATCCTTGGAGAGATATTTGTATTGTCCCCTTATATACTTATACATTGTTATTAGATCGCCCCTCAGTCATCTTTTTTCTAGACTAAAATAATTCTAATTTTGCTAAACTCTCTGGGTATTGTAGTTCCCCCATCTGTTGTGAATATGCTAGAGGCGGCTTCTGAGCTGGGCTCCCTCAGGTGGTTGTTGAGGGTAATGAACTGATTATTGAATGGCCTTCAGCTGACGCTGAATGGTAGGATATAAGTTGCCTGAGTTCCCAGCAGCCTTGCCGGTTAACAATTGTTCTTCTGGTCTTGCTTGAAGCACTGCTAGTTTCCTGCTCTCCTTCAGATAAGTGTTTGCTGGTTTTTTTTCCTCTGTTTGATTTTCTCTGCTGGTTTGCTGCCTGCAGTGGACTGCAGCCTGTCCCCTTTTGGGGGTCTGGCGCTGCAGTTGTGCTCCGTTTGTGTCTGTACTTTTGCTTTGCTCTTTTGTTACTTTTAATTTGCTGAATAGCGTTTTGTTACACCAGAGATCTGATTTAGGTGGAAGAGGTCGAGTGATCTCAGGTTTTTTGGCAATCAGAAGTGTTGGTATTTTTGTTAGGGTTTTTGTTGGATTGCAGTCAGAATTCTTTCCTGTACTTTTCTGTCTAGACAGATTGGGCCCCAGCATTTGCTCATTCTATTTTCTGTCTGTGTCCGAGCTTTCTTCTTGTCTAACCGCCATTACATGTTTGGGGCTTCCTATTTTCTTTGGGGATCTGCTCCGGGGCAGATAGCTTTCATCTTTCTGCCTTTAGGTGTAGTTATCTCTCAGGCTGTGACGAGGCGTCTAGGATCAACGTAGGAACGCTCCACGGCTACCTCTAGTTGTGTGGTTAGTCCAGGTTACTGCAATCCAATAGGTTCCAGCCTCTCTGGTGTATTACCGCTTTTGCTATTTTTTGCCATTTCTCCTCAGTTACCGAAACATAACACCCATCCCCTTTATTAATTTTGTTGCCCTCCTTTGTACTCGCTTTAGTTCCATTTTATCCTTCCTGCGCACCGGTGCCCAAAACTGTACACAGTACTCCATGTGTTGTCTAACCAGGGATTTGTACAGAGGCAGTATAATGCTCTCATCATGTGAATCCAGACCTCTTTTATTGCATCCCATGATCCTGTTTGCCTTGGTAGCCGCTGCCTGGCACTGGCTGCTCCAGGTAAGTTTATCATTAACTAGGATCCCCAAGTCCTTCTCCAGGTCAGATTTACCCAGTGGTTTCCCGTTCAGTGTGTAATGGTGATATTGATTCCTTCTTCCTATGTGTCTAACCTTACATTTATCATTGTTAAACCCCATCTGCCGCCTTTCGGCCCAAGTTTCCAACTTATCCAGATACATCTGTAGCAGAATACAGTACTATCTTCTCTTGTATTGGCTGCTTTACATAGTTTTGTTTCATCTGCAAATATTGATATTTTACTGTGTAAACCTTCTACCAGATCGTTAATAAATATGTTGAAGAGAATAGGTCCCAACACCGACCCAAGGGGCACCCCACTGGTCACAGCAACCTAGTTACAGAATATACCATTTATAACCACCCTCTGCTTTCTATGGTATGTATACTTTTGAGCACAACTTGTACAGAGCAGTGCAAAGGCCCTGCTATGTACAGCATGATGCGATCAGACAATCGCAGCTTCAACTCCCATAAAAGGACTACTAAATACTGTAGGAAGTAAAAAAAAGTTTTAAAAGATATGAAAAAAATAAAAAAAACACAACAAAAGTTCATATCACCCCCCTTTTGCCCCATTAAAAATAAATCAAATTCAAAAAGTAAAAAATACACATTTTATATTGCTGGATTCGTAAAAATCTGATAAACCAAATTATGAAGTAAGTTAATTTGATTATTAAATGGAATAACGAAAGAAAAAATTAAATGCCAAAATTACGCTTTTTTGTCAGCTCCAATATTGAAATAAGAAGTAATCAAAACATTGTATATACCCCAAAATGTTTCAGTAACAACATCAGCTTAGGGCAAAAAACATAAGCCATCACACAGCCCTATATCGAGAAAATTGAAAGTGCTACGGGTCTTAAAATGGCAACACAAGCAAAGATAAAATTTTTTTTTTTTTTGCAAATTTCAGAATTTTTTTCATTAATTAAAACAAAAAATTACATGTTTGGTATCTCTGTAATCGTACTGACCTGGAGAACCATATTGCCACATCAGTTTAACCTTATGGCAAACATGGTAAAAAACCCACTCTCCAAAAAAGAAAAAAATGTGAAATTGCACTTTTGTTGCAATTTTAGCATCCTTGGAATTTTTATCCCTCTTTCCAGTGCATCACATGATAAAATGAATGATGTGCTTCAAATGTATAACTCATCCCACAAAACACAAACCCTCATATTGTTATGTGGGAGAGAAATAAAAAAAGGCATGACTCTTGGTAGAGGGGGAAGAAACAATGAAAATGAAAGAAAAAACGGAAAATTGTCCAGTGGTGAATGGGTTAAAATAAAGATAAACTGATTAACTTCTTTTACTATTTTTTTTATTGTTCATTTGTTTCCTAAATGCAAAGATGTATTTACAATTTGGAATAACTCAACAACTAACAAGTCCTAAAACTTAATTTTTATTATTTATTATTATTTAAAATAGTGGGGTAATACTAAACATGAAACATTCTGTCCCTATATTGCCTAAACGATTCTAATATAGTGTAGAGGCAATTGCCAAAATATCGCTTAGTAACACAGGCAGATAGGACAGTTTTTACTGGAGCACGTGTCCCCCCCAACATGTTTCACCACAGGTGAGGCATCATCAGGGAGGGGACTACAGCTAGAATGCTATATCTAACACTCCCAAGCCCTAACAAGATCTCCACAATTTGCAAATTGATACTAAATGCAAAGATGAGCAACTTTCTAAAAACTCATCATTAAAGGGAACCTGACAGGTCCCTTAAGCCCCCCAAACTGCCACTATTACAATACAAAGCCATATTGTCTGCAAATTGAGATTCTGATTGGCTTTTATCTAAAGTCATATGACAAGGCTCGTTAAAGTGTCGATATTGACTTGTAGGATTGCTTCTTACAACAGGTGCGCTACAGAGTTCTAGAATTCTCCTCTATGAAGAGGCAATTTGCATATTCAATTTCCAAGACGAGCATTGCATAGTGAATTACATTGGCATGCCAGGGCCTGTAAATCACTCTCCACAAAGGAGAAACGTTACCCATTGGACTAAAGCCATATTCCTGCATTTTTATATAGTTTTTCGTGTCCAAAATAAATGTTTACCTTTGTATGCTAAAATAACTTTAATGCTGTGCTGCTTTTTATGCCAATTAGGTAGAACTTGTCTGGGTGGTCCTTGCATCTCCCAGACTAGTCCGCTTGTTTTATCACAGAAGTGAATATTTGATGACAGATTGAGGGGTTTAAGTTATCTTACAGGTTCTCTTTAAAAAATATCTACCATTTTTCTGCTGCAGTTTGTCTGTTAGGCCGAGGTCACACTTGCGAGTGGATTGCAAGAAACTCGCGCGAGTCTCTCGCCTCAATACCCGGCACTGCCACCGGAACTCGGGACCGGCGTGTGTGCTGCATGTATTTCTATGCAGCTGAACGCTCCGGTCCGAGTGCTGGCAGCAGTGCCGGGTATTGATGCGAGAGACTCGCGTGAGTTTCTAGGCTCACACTCGCAAGTGTGACCCCGGCCTTAGTCTGTTATCTAGCTGACTGCTTCACAAAAATGTTACACAATTGTCAGGGGAAAGTATTTAAAGTTTTATGGAGAGCAGAGAAAACAGACTACAGACAAGCAAGAAAGCACATGGAGAGGAAATAAGTAATAGTTCTGGAGTTGTGCTGATACATGAAAGCAAGCAGCCTGAATACATGCCGAGCTCTCATCCAGCCTATATTACAGGTAGAGACACTCCTACAGCAGAAAAATCAGAAAGTTGGATCCGGAAACAAATGGTGTACAAATGAATGGAGGAATGAAAATTGAAGACTGAAAGTTAGTGTAATTTTCTTAGCTAAAAGTAAAAAGTAACACGTGTAAAACTATTATTTCGATGTCCAAAGTATCCATAGTCTTTAACCCCTCTCTGATATTAGACGTACTATCCCGTCCATAAAACCCGTGCCATTCTGCCCATGGACAGAATAGTACATCATAGGCGATCAGCTGCGTTCCTGAGGGGAGCGCAGCTAATCGCCGCCGGGTGTCAGCTGATTATCACAGCTGACACCCGTGACTGTGTGTCAGGAGCGGTCACGGACCGCTCCCGGCACATTAACCCCTAGCACACCGCGATCAAACATGATCGCGGTGTACTGGGGGCACAGGGGAGGATCGCGCAGGGTGGGGGCTCCCTGCGCGCCCCCCTGAGACCCTCAGACCAGCGCGATCGCGCTGTTCTGAGGGCTTCCTCCCTCCCAGGACCCGGATCCAAGATGGCGCCGGGGTCCTGGAGGGAGGCGGCTTCCTCAGTGCCTGCTGAGAGCAGGCACTGAGAAGCCTGCATCTATGCCTGAGCGATCGCTGGTGTGCACACTGTCACACCAGCGATTTGATAAAATACAGTGATGTCCCACCCTGGGACAAAGTAAAAAAGTTAAAAAAATAAAAATAAACATGTTATAAAAAAAAATCCAAAATAAATAAAATAAAAAAAAAATATTCCCCAATAAATTCATTTCTTCCTGTAAATAAAAAAAACAAAACAATAAAAGTACACATATTTGGTATCGCCGCGTCCGTAACGAACCCCCTATAAAACTGTCCCACTAGTTAACCCCTTTAGTGAACCCCTTAAAAAAAAAAAAAAAAAACGAAGCAAAAAATCAATGCTTTATCATCATACCGCCGAACAAAAAGTGGAATAACGCGCGATCAAAAAGACCGATATAAATAAACATGGTACCGCTGAAAACGTCATCTTGTCCCGCAAAAAACGAGCTGCGATACAGCATCATCAGCGAAAAAATAAAAAAGTTATAGCTCGCAGAATAAAGCGATGCAAAAATAATTATTTTTTATATAAAATTGTTTTTATTCTATAAAAGCGCCAAAACATAAAAAAATGATATAAATGAGGTATCGCCATAATCGTACTGACCCGAAGAATAAAACTGCTTTATCAATTTTACCACACGCGGAACAATAAAAACGCCTCCCCCAAAAGAAATTCATGAATTGCTGATTTTTGTTCATTCTAACCTCCCAAAAATCGAAATAAAAAGCGATCAAAAAATGTCACCTGCTCAAAAATGGTACAAATAAAAACGTCAACTCGTATCGCAAAAAATAAGACCTCACATGACTCTGTGGGCCAAAATATGCAAAAATTATAGCTCTCAAAATGTGGCGATGCAAAAAACTATTTTTGCAATAAAAAGCGTCTTTTAGCGTGACAGCTGCCAATCATAAAAACCCGCTATAAATAGTAAATCAAACCCCCCTTTATCACCCCCTTAGCTAGGGAAAAATAATAAAATTAAAAAAATGTATTTATTTCCATTTTCCCATTAGGGTTAGGGTTGCGGCTAAAGTTAGTGTTAGGGTTGGCGCTAAAGTTAGGATTAGGGTTAGGTTGGGATTAGGGGTGTGTTAGGGTTAGGTTTGTGGTTAGGGTTGGGACTAGGGTTAGGGGTGTGTTGGGGTTAGGGTTGGAGTTAGAATTGGGGGTTTCCGCTGTTTAGGCACATCAGGGGCTCTCCAAATGTGACATGGCGTCTGATCTCAATTCCAGCCAATTCTGCGTTGAAAAAGTCAAACGGTGCTCCTTCACTTCTGAGCTCTGCCATGCGTCCAAGCAGTAGTTTATCCCAACATATGGGGTATCAGCGTACTCTGGACCCCAAGAGTTATTGTGCAATTTGTCCTATTTCTTCTGTTACCCTTGGGAAAATAAAAAACTGGGGGCGAAAATATCATTTTTGTACAAAAAAAATTAATTTTTTGTTTTTACGGCTGTACATTATAAACTTCTGTGAAGCACTTGGGGCTTCATAGCGCTCACCACACACCTAGATAAGTTCCTTGTGGGGTCTATTTTCCAAAATGGGGTCACTTGTTGGGGATTTCCACTGTTTAGGCGCATCAGGGGCTCTCCAAATGCGACATGACGCCCCCAGACCATTCCATCAAAGTCTGCAATCCAAAACGTCACTACTTCCCTTCCGAGCCCCAACGTGTACCCATACAGTAGTTTTCTCCCACATATTGGGTATCAGCGTACTCAGGACAAATTGGGCAACAACTTTTGGGGTCCAATTTCTCCTGTTACCCTTGTAAAAATAAAATATTGGGGCGAAAAAATCATTTTTGCAAAAAAAAAAAAGATTTTTTATTTTTACAGCTGTGCGTTATAAACTTCTGTGAAGCACTTCGGGGTTCAAAGTGCTCACCACACATCTAGATAAGTTCCTTGTGGGGTCTATTTTCCAAAATGGGGTCACTTGTGGGGGTTTCCACTGTTTAGGCGCATCAGGGGCTCTCCAAATGCGACATGACGCACCCAGACCATTCCATCAAAGTCTGCAATCCAAAACGTCACTACTTCCCTTCCGAGCCCTGACGTGCGCCCATACAGTAGTTTTCTCCCACATATTGGGTATCAGCGTACTCAGGACAAATTGGACAACAACTTTTGGGGTCCAATTTCTCCTGTTACCCTTGTGAAAATAAAATATTGGGGGCGAAAAAATCATTTTTGTAAAAAAAAAAGGATTTTTTATTTTTACGGCTGTGCGTTATAAACTTCTGTGAAGCATTTCGGGGTTCAAAGTGCTCACCACACATCTAGATAAGTTCCTTGTGGGGTCTTTTTGCCAAAATGGAGTCACTTGTGGGGGGTTTCCACTGTTTAGGTGCATCAGGGGCTCTCCAAATGTGACATGACGCCCCCAGACCATTCCATCAAAGTCTGCAATCCAAAACGTCACTACTTCCCTTCCGAGCCCCGACGTGTGCCCATACAGTAGTTTTCGCCCACATATTGGGGTATCAGTGTACTCAGGACAAATTGGACAACAACTTTTGCGTTCCAATTTCTTCTGTTACCCTTGTGAAAATAAAATATTGGGGCGAAAAAATCATTTTTGTAAAAAAAAAAAAGATTTTTTATTTTACGGCTGTACGTTGTAAACTTTAGTGAAACACCTGGGGGTTCAAAGTTCTCACCACACATCTAGATAAGTTCCTTGAGGGGTCTAGTTTCCAAAATGGTGTCATTTATGGGGGTTTCCACTGTTTAGACAGATCAGGAGCTCTCCAAACACGACATGGCGTCCAGCCAATTCTGCTTGAAAAAGTCAGACGGCGCTCCTTCCCTTTCAAACTCTGCCATGCACCCAAACAGTGGTTTACCCCCCACATATGGGGTATCAGCGCACTCAGGACAAATTGCACAATAACTTTTGGAGTCTTGTTACCCTTGGAAAAATAAAAATTGGGGTGAAAAGATCATTTTTGTGGAAAAAATATGATTTTTAAATTTTTATGGCTCTACGTTATAAACTTGTGTGAAGCACTTGGGGTTCAAATTGCTCATCAAAAATCTAGATAAGTTCCTTAGGGGGTCTAGTTTCCCAAATGGGGTCATTTGTGGGGGTTTCCACTGTTTAGGCACATCAGGGGCTCTCCAAATGCAACATGGCATCCAAACTCAATTCCAGCCAATTTTGGTTGGAAAAAGTCAAATGGTGCTCCTTCCATTCCGAGCTCTGCCGTGCGCCCAAACAGTGGATCCCCCCCACATATGGGGTATCAGCGTACTCAGGACAAATTGTACAACAACTTATGTGGTCCAATTTCTCCTGTTACCCTTGGGAAAGTAAAAAATTAGTGACTAAATATAATTTTTGGGGGAAAAAAATAGGATTTTTTATTTTCATGCCCGGGCATTATAAACTTGTGTGAAGCACTTGGGGGTTCAAAGTGCTCACCAAAGATCTAGATAAGTTCCTTAGGGGTCTAGTTTCCAAAATGGGGTCACTTGTGGGGGTTTCCACTGTTTAGGCTCATCTGGGGCACTGCAAACGGAACATGACCCCCATTAACGTCTGCATTCCAAAACGTTACTACTTCCTTTCCAAGCCCTGCCGTGCGCCCAAACAGTTCCCCCCCCCACATATGGGTATCAGCGTACTCAGGACAAATTGGACAACAACTTTTGGGGTCCAATTTCCTTGGGAAAATTCAAAAATTTGGGACTAAAAAATCATTTTTGTGGAAAATTGATTTTTTTTTTTTCACACCCAGGCTTTATAAACTTTTGTGAAACACTTGAGGGTTCAAAGTGCTCACAACAGATCTAGATAAGTACCTTAGGGGGTCTAGTTTCCAAAATGGTGTCACTTGTGGGGGGTTTCCACTGTTTAGGCGCATCAGGGCTCTCCAAACGCGACATGGCATCCAATCTAAATTCCAGCCAATTTTAGTTTGAAAAAGTCAAACGTCGCTCCTTCCCTTACGAGCTCTGCCGTGTGCCCAAACAGTGGTTTTCCCCCACATATGGGGTATTGGTGTACTCAGGAGAAATTGCATAACAACCTTATCTGTCCATTTCTCCTTTTACCCTTGTGAAAATAAAAAAAAAGTTTGTAAAAGATCATTTTTGTGGCTAAAAAGTAAAATATTCATTTTTTCCTTCCACGTTGCTTTAGTTACTGTGAAGCACCTGAAGGGTTAATAAACTTCTTGAATGTGGTTTTGAGTACCTTGAGGGGTGCAGTTTTTAGAATGGTGTCACTTTTGGGTATTTTCTGCCATATAGACCCCTCAAAGTGACTTCAAATGTGAGGTGGTCCCTAAAAAAAATGGCTTTGTAAATTTTGTTGTAAAAATGAGAAATCGCTGGTCAACTTTTAACTCTTATAACTTCCTAACAAAAAAAAATTTTGTTTCCAAAATTGTGCTGATGTAAAGTAGACATGTGGGAAATGTTATTTCTTAACTATTTGTGTGATATATTTCTCTGTTTTAAGGGAATAAAAATTCAAAGTTTGAAAATTGCAAAATTTTAAAAATTTTGCCATATTTGCGTTTTTTTTCAAAAATAAACGCAAGTTATATCGAAGAAATTTTACCACTAACATGAAGTACAATATGTCACGAGAAAACAATCTCAGAATCGCGAAGATCCGTTGAAGTGTTCCAGAGTTATAACCTCATAAAGAGACAGTGGTCAGAATTGTAAAAATTGGCCCGGTCATTAACGTGCAAACCACCCTTGGGGGTGAAGGGGTTAAGAATTTACCATGGATGCATTTTACATTGATGTTGCACGTAGGTATGTTACCCTTAACAAAGAACGACAGAATATCTCTTAAAACTGAATGAAATGTCTCACAGTTTGGTTAATTTAAGGACATTTATTAGATGGAAGGTGTCATAGCCTCTTGTTTCTACCATTCAGCATTTTTCTCTATTTCATTGCCTTTTTGTCAGGAGTGCTCAATTTTCTCTTTTTTTTATCATTGACAGAAAGCAGCATGTTTTCCAGATCAAACGCGTTTGCATTACATTGAACTACAGCAAATTGAAAGCCATCTGTTATAGCGTGAAGTCGATCTTTGTGAATATTTGTATTTATGTTTTGTTTGTAAAAAATTTTCAAAAAAAAAGATAACAAATTCTACTTTGCTGCTGATTCATGCTGTCACTGAAATATTTGGACAACAGGCCTAATTGAATGTACATGAGATAGGAAGCTTCTAGTAACATTCTGATGATAAGATTTCTGTTTTTATTAATAAAAGATTTAGAAACTTGATTGCAATCATTAAAATAAAATTATATCTAAAAATACGTTTTGTAATATATTTGTAGTTGAAGTACGTGAATATTTTTGTTTTGAAGAGACTGACTGACCCATGAAGCACTGCGCAATAGCTGAAAGCACTAGGGTATAGAGATGAGCATATATTTTTAAATTAGAATTTGCCAGCTGCGTCAAATTTTCCAATCAAACTCAATTTGTGGTGAATAAATTGATAGCAAATCACATAACTAAAAAGCTTCTAATTTTCTGAAAAATATTTGCTTAACACTCTGAACTCCCCTTGGTGTCTATTGAACTTATTTTGAGCTCTTTATTGCAAACACAGCCTTTTAAAGAGACCTTAGTCTACCTGACTAGGGAAAATTAATATTAAGTGGTGGTAACCAGCAACCTATTTAGCCACACACAGCAGTTTTAGGCTTTATAGGCTAATTATATTGTATGAGAGGTCCAAAAATTATCTCTGTTTGGGGGCAGATCATTGCCTTCTGTTATTTATACACAAGCACAAGTGTTATGTTTCGGTAGCTGAGGAGTGCAGGTAAAAAAGGCAATACACCAGAGTAGTTGGAATCTATGAGATTGCAGTACCCTGACTAACCACCACAACTAGAGGCAGCCGTGGAGCGTTCCTACGTTGGTCCTAGACGCCTCGTCACAGCCTGAGAAACTAACTACACCTAAAGATAGAAATAGGAAAACTATCTGCCCCGGAGCAGAACCCCAAAGATAATAGAAAGCCCCCAAACATGTAATGGCGGTTAGACAAGAAGAAATACTGACACAGAAAGAAAATAGTATGAGCAAACGCTGGGGCCCAAACTATCTAAATAGAAAAGGATAGGAAGGGTACTTACTGCAATCCCAGAAAACCCTGAAAAGCACCAACTCTACTAATTTCAAAATCACCTGAGATCACACGACCTCTACCACCTAAATTAGTTCTCTGGTGTAACAAAATCAAAACAGCAGCCACTGAAAAAACTGGAAAAAGCAAAAAAAAAAAAAAAACTCAGTGGCTGAACTAAACTGAGAGGGCAGAAGCCCCCGGAGGGGACCCTGAAGGCCCCCAAAGAAGTGAAGGACAAAATGCAAAAATATAGCACAAACACAAAAGCAGAAAAAGTCTTATCTGTTAGCATTAAATCAGGGGCTTGATGACGCTGAGTTATACTGTCAGAGATTCCGTAGGTGGGCAGTCCTGACCAAATGGAATGAAGGATTCAGACCAGAACAATTGATCACCGGCAACCCTGATGGGAAAATGACTCCCTTATATAAGACCAGTCAGTAACACCTGATTCCCAGTCCTCACAATCTTCACTAGCACCGCTTGTAACCACCAGAGGGAGCCTCTGCTCAGAACTCATCTCAAACCCATTCACAACAGTAAATGACTCCCTTATATAAGACCAGTCAGTAACACCTGATTCCCAGTCCTCACAATCTTCACTAGCACCGCTTGTAACCACCAGAGGGAGCCTCTGCTCAGAACTCATCTCAAACCCATTCACAACAGTGGAGGATATTTTCTCCCAATGGAGTTTGCACAGTTGTCTGGCCGTGTGGATCAGCTTGCCACTGAAGTTCGGAGTATTGCTACCTATCTTGCTAGGTTACCTGTTGTGGAACCTAGGATTCCCATGCCAGATTTGTTTTTAGGGGATCGAGCTAAGTTTCAGAATTTCAAAAATAATTGTAAATTGTTTTTTGCCTTAAAATCTAAGTCCTCAGCAAACGCAGCGCAGCAGGTTCAAATTATCATCTCTCTCCTGCGCGGCGATCCTCAGGATTGGGCAGTTTCCCTGATACCTGGGATCCTGTTTTGAGTGATGTTGATGCGTTTTTTCAGGCTTTGGGGTTATTGTACGATGAGCCTAATGTCACTGATCAAGCTGAAAAAGCCTTGTTGGCATTAAATCAGGGGCTTGATGACGCTGAGTTATACTGTCAGAGATTCCGTAGGTGGGCAGTCCTGACCAAATGGAATGAAGGATTCAGACCAGAACAATTGATCACCGGCAACCCTGATGGGAAAATGACTCCCTTATATAAGACCAGTCAGTAACACCTGATTCCCAGTCCTCACAATCTTCACTATCACCGCTTGTAACCACCAGAGGGAGCCTCTGCTCAGAACTCATCTCAAACCCATTCACAACACACAAGTACATTTATACACAATATACATGCAAACAAAAATAACTTGGCATTTTCACACAGTTGTGTGCCAAAAATATGCCAATTTGGGATGTATCAAGATAAGCCTGTTCAAAAATTATCATTTTAATTAGGAAGACAAAACAGGATTATTATTTAAATGAGAATAATTTATTGTTTTTTAACAAGTATTGAATCATTATCCTTTTTTATTGGTCCACAACTGGTTTACTAATCCTAAAATGGATAGGCAATTATAAAAACTTTTTATCAAGCCATCCAAAAATAATCCCCCTTTTAGTAAGTTAAAACATATATTGTTTTCAAAGTGAAGAACCTATGACTTGTTGTCACTAAGTCTTTCCAAAAATTAGTCCTACTTTGGAAGCTTTTTCATATTTTTGTACCCTCAATGAAGTACATTTCCCAGCATCAATAGTATTATTTAGCACTATGAAACACAGTGACCAGTCAGGAGATGTGTGGCTGACTTAGGCTGGGGTCACACACAACGTCTAAAAAATCTGACCGTTTTAGTGGGACGATTATCGCAGCAAAATGTCATGAACAGTCGTCCGTCTGGCATGCGATTTTCCAGGAAAAATGCGATTTAGTCGCATCTGACCATAGTTGTAACATCCGATTTACATCCGACTTGTGAGAATTTATCGCAGGCTTGCAAAACTAACATATAATGGATCCAAAATAATATTATTTAAATCACAAAAGAAAGAATAGATATATACACATAGAACACAGATATATATATATATATATACATGTCATTGTGACATATATATATATATATATATATATATATTTATAGTTCTTACACTTCTACATACTGTACTAGCCGCTAATTCAATTGCCGGCTTTAGTGAAATCCCAGAAGCCGACATGAAATGATACATTGTTTTGACACAGTTAACCATGTAATTTCAAGTGATTTTGATTTACAGTGTTAAACTTACAATTACTTAAGTTTATGTGTAGCAATAATTT
>JARQOD010000002.1:610961410-611004412 GCA_033576555.1 Oophaga sylvatica
GGCCAGTGCCGGAGCTGGGATTTCCATGCGGTGTCGGAAGACTTACTCGCATATGTGACCCCGGCCTAAAAGTAAAATGGAAGTTTAAAGCAGGACAACTAAAACCGCAAACAGATATAAAATAATTCTTTAATAAAAAGTTCCCTTCAAAAAAAATGCCTAAATAAATTTTTAAAAGGGAAAGTAAGAAATTTGTAATATTTCTCGGATTTTGTTTATTCTATGTTTGAGGCAATTTTTTTCCCCTCCCGTCTCAATTATTTACTTTAATAAACTGTTCAAGTCGTCTTGATCGCACGCACAATGATTTCAAAAATTACGAGGGAGGGGAGAAAAAGCCAGGAGGAAGCCAAAAAAAAACATTTCCTCCGGTTTCCCCTAGAACTGCCTTTGCCAATAATCGTGTAAACAGCACCCGATTCACCCAAACAATGAAATTCAACAAAAAAATTTTGATAAAAGTTTTTAAATTGGGCTTAAAAATACCCCCACTCAGTAAAAAATCCTTTTTTTAACCCAGTATGTGTGCTGGAACATTAATATCTTGCACACAAAAAAATCTATACGATCATCTGACCCTGTAGCTGGGGGGCAAAGAAATGCCAAAATGGGTTAGTTTGGCAAAAGTGTGATTGATTGCAATTTATATAACACAGACATTTGCAAGGCGAATAAATCATTGGGGCCCAGTGGTGTGTTTTTTATATATCTTTTTATACAAAATCACAACACCCCTGGTGCATGCGGGGCCCCCCTACACCTGCCCGCTGTATGCAGATATATATAGTGATGACAGTAATCTTTATCAAAAGGGAAAATATATAAAAACATGCGCTGTATTGAAAATGAATTCCCTGACGAATGTCCAGTGGGTAATACGGTTTTCGTTATTGCTGTCTCGGCTAGGGGTGACCCGGGGGCTAGCTGACCTAAAAATGGGGTCCAACTAATCCCCCTTTCCCGGGGGGTATGTTAAAGGGCAGAGGTCCGGCCCCCAGCGTAAACCCTGTCTCCTATCATCCCGCCAAAATGTAATCTGTCCAAGAAGGACCCTGATTACCACCAAAGGGAATGAACAGGTAACGGTTAATAAACAGAAAGACATACAAGAAAGACAAGAAATAACGTAAATAAAGTCTTACATACAACACTCACACACAGTAGGAACACCTAAGGTCTCAGAGATAAACTATAAGCTATAAGAGTAAAAACAACTAAGGAACTCTTAGCTTAAGTATTCTCAGAACCGATCCAGTCTGCTAGACTACATAAAGGCTTTCACCGGCATCTAACAAGCAGACTGGCAGGTATATGAAGGAATCTAATTAGAACATAATCAAAAGCAGCCGGGCGAGGCTGGACCTAGTCTTAGCAAAGAGCTAGGTAAAATTAACTCCCTCATTACCAAACACAAAGAAACAGCAACTCAGCTGTGAGAAGTCAGAGTGTGTAATCGCGACGATCCTTGTGGCGATACACCCATGACAGTACCCCCCCCTCTACGAGGGGACTCCGGACCCTCAGGGCCAGGTCTGCCCGGGTGAGTTGTGTGAAAGGTCCGAACCAATCGATCTGCGTTAACATCAGACGCAGGGACCCACGTCCTCTCCACAGGACCATACCCCCTCCAATGAACCAAGTACTGAAGGGATCGGCGACTGAGATGTGAGTCAATGATTTTCGACCCATGAAATTCCACGTTATCATTGACCACCACTGAAGGCGGAGGTAGAGGTGACGGTATGACTGGTGCCACATACTTTTTAAGTAATGACTTGTGAAACACATTATGAATTTTAAACGTAGGAGGGAGGTCCAGACGAAATGCCACAGGATTAATTATGGAACTGATCCTGTATGGCCCGATGAATCTGGGACCCAACCTCCAGGAGGAAACTTTAAGTTTTATATTCCTGGTAGACAACCAAACTAGATCGTTCACCTTCAGATCTAGACCAGAAACTCTCCCCCTATCAGCCATCCGTTTGTAACGGTTCCCCGTAACCTTCAGTCTTAACCGATCTGGAACTATCAGTCTCCCTGGAAGTCCCACCGGGGCGTCCCCCTGAGCCCCCAATACCTCCCCCTCAAGCTCAGAGCATACAGCTGACACTACAACTCCCTCCTGAGGAATAGGAACCGGATCATCCGTCTTCCCGGCCCCTGGGAAAGTACGAGATAAGGCATCAGGAAGCAACTTTATTGAGCAGTCATATGCGCGATGAGGAGGTAACTCTTTACACCCCTCCTCTGAGAACATCTCCCCAAAGTCCTCCAGAAAAGGAGACAAAGTCCTAGGCACAACCGCACCGATGACCGTGCTCATGCAGTTATTCCTGCAAAATTCACCCCACTGGCTTATCTTTCCGGATTGCCAATCAATCACTGGGTTATGTTTAGCCAACCAAGGAAGTCCCAACACAATAGGAGTAGGTAGACCCTCCAACACATAACAAGACAATTGATCTTTATGTCTTGCCCCTACTCGAAGATCTATGTTATGAACAGCTTGTACCAAGCTACCTTGACCGAGAGGTCTAGAATCAATAGAGACTATAGGGACCGGTTTGGCCAATACACTCAGTTGCATACCATGCACCTGGGCAAACCGAGCGTCCACCAGATTAGCCCCGGACCCACTATCAAGAAAAACAGAAATCCTCTCAGTTCTAGTACCAATCACCACCTCCGCAGGCACGAGAAACTGAGAGGGATTTGGGGACGAAATACACAGTAGGAAACCTAAGGTCTCAGAGATAAACTATAAGCTATAAGAGTAAAAACAACTAAGGAACTCTTAGCTTAAGTATTCTCAGAACCGATCCAGGCTGCTAGACTACATAAAGGCTTTCACCGGCATCTAACAAGCAGACTGGCAGGTATATGAAGGAATCTAATTAGAACATAATCAAAAGCAGCCAGGCGAGGCTTGACCTAGTCTTAGCAAAGAGCTAGGTAAAATTAACTCCCTCATTACTAAACACAAAGAAACAGCAACTCAGCTGTGAGAAGTCAGAGTGTGTAATCGCGACGATCCTTGTGGCGATACACCCATGACAACACCCTCCACAGTGCGTGCAGCCGGGCCCCCCTCCCTAAGGTGCAAAGTGCAGCCAGAGCCATTGTAAATGTAAAGTGCCAGCACAGTGAGGGGACACATTCAACAAAAAAAATCCACCCCAGCCAGCAGGACTCACCTTATTGTGTGTATCTCTCCCTGAGTGAAACTTATGAATGTTTCCTGCTTCCTGTGAGGCACGTGTTGATCTCTGGCTGCAGGCTGGCTTTCTTATGCAAATGCAGCCAGAGACTTAAGGGTATGCCACACTAAACAACATCGCTAACGGGATCGCTAAAATAGGTAGCTACTAGCGATATAGAAACAATCCCGCTAGCGATCTCATTAGTATGCAACGCTAACGAGATCGCTAGCGGGATTGTGTAGTGTGGCAGTACCTTTAAGCCATCTGCTGACAAGGAAACAACAAGGAAAGGGGACCTTCAAGGGGGTTTACAGTGTCCGGCAGTCATTGCTTATATTTAATTAAAGGAGATAGTACTGTGTCAGCACAGCACAGCTGCCAAACGACAGCGGCCGTCGTGGGCCCCCTCGTCGTGGGCCCCCTCACCTGTCTGGGCCCCATAGCAGCTGCTTAGTCTGCTCTATTCACGGGACGCCACTGGTCATGTGTATAATTGTCTGCCAGTGTTAAATGATGGAAAGTTTTCTTATGTCTATTACAGATCAGATCACTGTGATTAAGAATTATCGCCCTATACAAACTTACATGTAGAAAGTCATAGATCAATTCTTAATTAGTTAAAATGTTTTCTGAATATCAGCATTAAAGTTGACTGTCAGTCAGTGCCGGGGCACGGTTATAGTCGCCGCTCTCTATACACAGAGCGGTGACTGCTTTTGTGCCTGCACTGCCCCCATGACTGAAACAGAATGCTACTGGAAGTAATAAAGTTCATTACCTCTCAGCAACTGATGTCTAAGTGCCAGCACCAGGTAGGTTCAGAATGCTATTAACCTGCAGATTAACTCCATATCTGCAGATTAATAACAATTCTTCATGTGACAGGTTCCCTCAAAGTCCAAATTATTTCTACAATTTGATTGAAAAAGCAGAATATTTACTCACAGCCAGTCCAGAAGTTTCATTTAATGTAACCTGTCCAAAATTCCAATTTGGTCCATAATTTCCTTCTTTAGAAAAAATTACTTGCTCGGTATTGTTTGTAGGTATAATCAGAACAGATAGGCGGTATACACTGACACCAAACATGTGGTACCTAGGATTGAAAAATAGAAAAAGAATAATGATGAATTAAAGAAGAAAGCTAAAAAACAAGGATGGGATCTCAACAGGACCGGAAACGTCTGCAAATTTATAGTAACCTCTGTGAAGTTGTCTATTGTGGTACAGAGAGGTGTAATATTCTTCCTTATATCTTGTATTGCTAAAAAAAAAGTTAAAAATAAACCTTTAAAAATAAATAGTTCTCCGTTACAGTGAAAGAGTGGAGCGCCTTTACGTTCAAAAAGGGCTGCCATAATTGTACCATATTTTAAGACAAGGGATAAGAGGACTTAGGCCCTAAATGATCAACTAGGGCATTTTTCATGCTGGTCTTGATGAAGGAATGGGGTGCCTTGTCATGAATCATAGAGGAAATATACTATGGGTGTCTCTGTCAGGAGGTATAGGGGACAGTTTAAACCCTGCACATGCTTCTATGTCCCAGCCAGTGCTAGTGTATTTGATGTGTTGATATATTATGAATATATATATCTATATTTATGTTATGTCATATAATGCTGCTATGATGTATAATTTGATGTACATATGTTCCTGTACTGTATAGATATAGGGAGAGAGTAGTATTTAGACTAGCCCACTAGAGGGGGCACAAAAGCCTAATAGGATTTTTAGTTAGTTAGGAGGGGCCAACTGGGATAAGTTAGAGAGAGCTTCCTAAGATCAGTTAGTAGGGCCTGGGAGCCAGGTCAGGGCAGTTGTGCCCTGCAACGTTAAAGCAGAAGAACCCAGCTTGTCCAGAAGCAGGAAGCTAAAGGTCACTGGAGAGGTGAAGGAATACAGGGCAGCGTCAACATGTTGACAGCTAGCTTCATGGGATTTACTCCAAAAGTCCGGGCCATAACGGACAAGGAACTCCTGAAGCGGATTAGGCTGGCCAGACAGAGTGTTGCGGTACTGGAGGTGACGGTACGACCCTGCGATATTCCTAGAGGCGTGAGGGACAGCACAGGGAAAGGAAAGGTTATGTTGTTTGAAGAATTCTGTTTTGTACCTGTGACCAATCTGGACGAGTTGAGAAAAGAAATGAGTAAAGTTGATTGTTTAAAAATGGATTTGGACTCTGCCTTTCTTTGCCTGGTACTTGAAAGAAGAAACCCCAGACAGACCAGAGAGGACCCTGATGGACAGGAGAGTGGACTAAAACATACGCTACAGCAGGGACAATGTATTTATGTGGCGGCAGGCCAGGGTGCGACAAAGCAGCCACCATTAGCCACAACTACAGCCCTGCCCCTCGTTACATCTCCATGTGGCATCTTGCCACAAATCTTTCCCTAGTTAGGGACTTTACTAAAATTTACGATTTAAGAAACATCTCCGCATGTCATGAATTTGACAAGTGAGAGTTGCCATCTTCCTGTCCAGCACCAGTTACACCCACTTTGTCAGAGCTGGCCTTTTGAACTCCATAAGTCGAACAATTTTAGCACAGCCCGAGTTGTGCCAAAGATTTGCAACTTTTGGAAGCTTTTTCTGCTAGAATTCTGGAATAAAAGCTTTGACAAATCTTGGTCTTGATGTTTATTTTCCATTATATGTTCTTTCGAAATACCCCATGGTATTTTCTTGTTAAAATGTAGTCTCTAAATAGAGAAGAGGCCAGCATCAGTTCTTACTGCTCAGTAGCAAGAGGAATGTGGAAAACCAGATCTGGTGGAATCTGGGCTCCTCCCTGTGCTCCAGCCTCTAGGAGGGCATTTCTCTAAATATGAGTTCAAAATATATACAACAGGGCCCCTTCACTTCTCTGGGATTCATATTACAGTTACAATATAAGTCTCTATACTCTAGCCTTGATTTTTTTTTTTAATTTTCAGGAGACCACTTTTATTTTTGGACATAAAATATGTAAAATATTTCTGCAGTAATATATTTTTATCGGGCACCATATCACCAGTGCTGAAGGTTACTTCTTTTCTACTTCTGCTGCCTGAATACGGAAAAAAAAGATGCATCTTAGGAGGGCTAATTATTTGTTTCTGTAATTTAAGAAAATTGATTTTCTTTCTATGGTTGAGCAAACTAGTTAACCTTTAACATACTGGTAATTAAGCCCTCTTACCAAGCAGAATGTGATTTTGTGGTTATCGTTAGACACATCAATTATTTTATGCAAGTTTCCACTTACCAGAAACTGAGGCATAGGGGATCTAATGGTGATGGTGACACCAAAGGAAGGCTAACAAGCCTAATTCGTTGGCCAAATCCAGGTCCAAGTGGGGTTGAGATATAGTAGCCTAAAAGTATGAGACATTTATTAGCTAAATTTGACACAAAAGAGAAAAAAAATCAAATATGGAATGAGTACTTGCATTGACTTTAGTATGTTTGAAACATAAAGCCCAAAGTTTCCTGGAGATATCGGTAGGAATTTTCCATGCTATGTTCCAAGGATTTAAACAATAGCATGGCACTGGAATAGAGTGAGACATCTTTGGACAATTAGTACTTTATAGGTGTTTATTTGTTGAAATCTATGTGCTGATGAAATAAATTGTGTTGTCTATGATATGTCTACAGGAGTAAGTTCACATCTAGAGAATACACTGCAAATGTTCAGTCCAGATTTGTGGGTGGATAATCTGCAAGTTTTTTACAGAAAGAGCTAAGTGAATGAAATGTCTCAAAAGCCTCCAGCACAAACTAATCAGCTTTGCAACTCTGATATATAGCAATATATACAGTATAACATTCGATAAGGCCCAGTGGTAATTGTGAGCTATGTATCTTTATTGCTTACATACTGGAGAGAATGTTAAACATTGAGCATTTGCAAAAAAATATGGAAATTAAATCTGAAAAATTTCTCAAAATAATAAATTTGACATCACAAAAATTAGTCAGTCACAATCATTAGGACGCTAAAGATGGAACCCCCGATATAGTTATATACCACCAATTAGTGTTACCATCCCAAAGAATTCCCAGGAGACGAGATGGATTATTGCGGCTTATTGTCAGCGCATTTCAAAGTCATCTGACGTTACATCCACCATCCTTCAACCTCTTCATACTTCAGGATGAAGGAGTCACGTGACTTCAAAATGCATTGATAATAAACCACAAAAATCCATTTCCTCTCCTGGGAATTCTTTGGGACCTTCTTTAGCACCATGGAAACCACCTATTTCCTTTTGGCATAGCTCTGTTTTTTTAACCAGTGAATTACAGCAGCTGATCATTTCTCTTCATTCTGTGTGGCACATAATTTTCTGAGGTGAGCAGTGCACCTCCTTGCACCTTTACCTCGCTTTCCACCAAGTAAGACCCTATTGTGCTTTTTTATTCCCTAGCATATTTCTATGCATCTTACAATTTTGACACTCCTCCATCAGGTGATGTTAGAATAAGGATGGATCAGATAAGATGACTTGTTGAATTTCAACATGCCCAATCTATTGTTCTCAGGACATATAAGTTGCTGCAAGAGGTGTCTAGAAAGGACTTATTCCTCTCTCCCCATCAATAAGTAATGTATATTTGTAAGAGGAGGAAGAGGTGGAAAAAATCCCTTCCGGTCAAATGTGTTTTCTCACCATTCATAACCCATTGGTGCAAATGAATTTAACTGTATGTCCATTCTTGGCTCCAGTTTTATAGCGCAGTCTCAGGAGCTGAGCCTGCACCACACAAAGAAAAGATACCCACTGTAGGAGACTAAAAAATAAAGTAAAAAGGCTTTAAAAACATAAAAAAATTGAATCTCTCATTTAAAAAAATAACAAATAACATAAAAATAAAAATATTTGCTATCTCTGAATCCATAAAAGTCTGAGATACCAAAATATATGTTTTATTAACCAAGATAGTAGTTGCCATAAAGAGAAAAAAAAAGAATTACTGTTTTTAGTTTCCACTCCTCTCTTAAAACTGTAATAAAAAGCGATATGTGATCTGTAGCCCTAAGTAGCATCAATAAAAATGCCAATATGCCATGCAAGAAACAAACCTATGCACAAGTTTATTAATGATAAAATCAAAAAAAGTTTAGGTTCTCAGAAAATAGGGACAAAAAATCTTTTTTTTTAATTCTGAATTTATTCAAGCAATTAAATAATTTTTGGTATAATCTTAATTGCACTGACCAAAATTAACAATTTGCCAGGTAGTTTTAAGTATATAATGAATAGTGCAAAAAGGAAACCCCAAAAAACAATAGTGAAATTGCATTTTTTTAAATCATTTCATCTTACTTTTCTTATATTTCAGTTTATTAAATAGTAAAATAAATTATGTCATTCAAAACTACAAATCATCCTGAAAAAAACAAACCTTAATACATCTATGCTGATGGAAAAATTAAACAAAAAGTGATATTGCTGTTGGAAAAAGGGAAGGAAACGCTGGAAGGCAAAAGAGAAAAATTGCCTTGTCCTTAAGACGTAAAATTTGTGTGGGCACGTTAAGAAACAGGGGCTATCCATATGATGAGACTGGTCAGGCTATGAATTATATGGTTGTCAATTCATTTTAATACCAGCTACATTTTTACTGGGGAATATATGTGATCATTGGTGGTTTCTATAATGGGACCTGTGATTTGGTAACCACTATAAAGGGAATTTATCATCAGGGTTTCACCTCTCAGCATATTTATATGTACATGTACACTAGCTTTTTCAAAGACAAGTCCAACAACTTTTTTACATGGCCAGTCCGTTCTTCCATCACTGAAAAATCAGTGTTTGAATTGATATGCAAATGAGGCTAAAGAGCTTTAGTAGGTCTGTGTTCTCTGTCACTCCAGCTCTATTGCAACCCAGGTCCACCTCATCATGCTTCATTGATAGCCTCTATGCTATGTAGTAAAGGAGACATCGGTCAAGAAGAATGGGGCGTCACTGCCTGGGAAATAAAGCTGGTGTGACAGAAGCTTCAGATCTATCATAGTCCTTCAGCCTCATTTGCGTATCCCTTAAAGTGCAGATTTTTCAATAACGGAGGAGTGGACTGGCCATGTAAAAATACTGCTAGACTTGTCTATGAAAGAGCTACATTCAGATATAGTTTGGAGGGTGAAATCCTGCTGACAGATTCCCTTTCAATCTGTCAGAAGTCGGAACACTGAAACAGAACACAAGAACATCATGCAAACGTTTGTGATGAGTGTCCTGCGCTGTCCATGAACATGAATCTACATTTTAATTATTTACAATCAGGTCCCCAGCATCCCTCTAGTCAGGCTCAGAAAAATGTTTAGTTGACTGATAAAAAAAACATATCAATTCTCCACAAACTAGCTTGCATAATTCTTCCTCTCGTTACAGTTCCAGAAATTCTCAAGGATCCAATTTATCTAAGTCAACCAGCTGTTTCTGCCTGTTGTTCTCCATAAGAAGAAATAGCTGAAAATTTGGATTTGTTTTAAAACCTCTGATGCGTAAACATAAATTATCCTTTAGAGCCGCCATAATTTTATTTATTTTTTTCTAAATACTTTGCTTTCTTGGTGCCCATTTTGATGTGTTTTATTCTCCATTATCAAACCCAAGAGCTCCTTGACTAAAACAGAATATTTCATCCAGCCAGAGAAAGCTTTGCTTCAGCTATTACGCTTGAAAATTACATTTTTGATTTGTAGTTTCAAGTTCCTGTGTTTAGGTTTCTGGAATGACTAAAGATCTTCTTGAAGTTTTGAGTTGACTATTTTTTTTTTATAACATTTCTTATGTCAATTGATGAAATAAATTTGTCAATCTAAAAAGGAAAAAAGGTCTCAAAGAAATGGGCTGTGCAATAAAATTCCTTACTTACCTGGGATCCTACATGACAAGTAAAAAATATTAACGTAACAAACAAAGTGTAAAAAATGCCTTTACCGTCATTGTGGAAAATTGGCACTACAATTGGGAAATATTGGAAAAAATACAAAAAAATAACAATTATTTATCAGATAAGTCACCCTCTGTCCTCTGCTTGGCTCACACCACTAAGATCGACCTTCAGTAAGGTCCATCCATTGCTGGCATCTAAAATGTACTGTTTGATATAGCCTAAGGCCATGTTCCCGCTGTGAGTGATGTTTTCTGATTTTCTGCAGCATTTTTCCTCCTACTTGCATTTCTTTTCATTGGATTTTTTAGTGAATTTTTTACATGTGTTTCTGTCATGTTGTTGATTCTGCATTTTTTTCTCTTTTTGATATATCATGTTTTCAATTAAGTTGCTCAGTTTTTGATACTTGTTTGTCTTTGCCTTTAACAAAACTTTATTGATATCATTTATGGATTACATGCAGTTTTAGAGCAATTCCACAGTGGTAAAGCGGTAAAAACACATTTTCTGCATCTATTGCAATTTCCTGGGGACAATCTGCACATAAAACTCAGCGTATCAGCAAAATAAATTGACATGTTCTAGATTCCAAAAATGCATCACAGTTCCGTTTACACCGAGGGCATGAAATTTCTATAAATCTCTTCCACATTGTTGGAACTGTAAGACACTATGAAAATATGCAATGTCAAAAACTCATCAAGGGAACTTAACCTAAAAGAGTTTTCCTCAGCGTACACATAATTTGAGTTCTCAGATGTCAGAAAAAATTGACCGATATGAGGGGGATGCCAAATAAAAAAAAAATTTACCTGACGAATGCTCCGCTGCAGCCAATCACTGAACTTCCAAGTAAATTGATTGGGTGCAGCAGTCACATGGGTACTTCATCACATTAATGATCACTGCACTACAGTAAACATGGACTGGTGGGAGCACAGGAGCAATGGTATTAGACCAGTAGAGGATTTATCAGGTGAGTAATGGGTGTTTTACTATTTTATGCTATTTCTAACCTAATTAGCCTTTTTGTATCATCTTATCAAATGCCGTCAAGAGTCAGTCTTAGACCGGCGTCACACTGCCGAGTTTGATGCGAGTTAGTCGCATAACTTTCTCGCATCAACACCCGGCACAGCAGACTGCTCTTGGACCCCAGTGTGCGGCTGCATATATTTCTATGCCACCGCGCACTCGGGTCCGAGAGCGGGAGGCCGTGCCGGGTGTTGATGCGAGAAAGTCGTGCGACTAACTCGCATCAAACTCGGCAGTGTGACGCCGGCCTTACTTTTAAACTGTGGAGGATAAGGCAGGTATGATCAGCAATCTATGATTGAGTACTGAAAATGCCCTCATTAAAAGTGTACTCCCATCTACAAGGTCCTATCCCAAAATGTAGTACGTATAATAATAATAGCAATAGCAAATACCTCTATTAGTAATGTAGCATAGATTTCTGATTCTCTGTGTCTCTTTCCTCATGTGCAGGCATTGCAGGACCTTATGTATCCATGGTTACGACAACAAGCAACTAGCTAACTGTCACATTATTAGTGGTCTTAACCATGGATATTTCAGGTGCACATCTGCACATATCTGCACATGAAAGACATAGCAAAAGAGAAAACTTTACTACATTTCTAATTGGAGGTATGTGCTAATATTATGATTATTATCACACCTACTACATATTGGGGTAGGATCTTGGAGGTTGGACTATCCCTTTGAGTAAAGACAAACAGTAAAATTCCTGATTATGTAGCCTTGTCAATCGCCTCCATTAAGGGAAGCCTATCATGTTGGATAACACTGTTAACAGCTAATATAGGCTAATCTGCAGTTTCATAGTATTACAAAGCCCATTATGTATTTTTCATTACATCTGTGTATATGTAGGGAAGTGTGCTTATGTTATTATACTCACCTACCACTGTATTCTCCATTATCCAGCATTATTCTGCTCCTCTACTCAGTGACATCCCTGCTCTTCATACTCTCCAGGTTGCACTGAGATCTGTGTGACCTGGAAGTGGTTTTTACAAATAAACTTATGAGGTTCCATAGACTTTCACTGTAAAAGAAATTTCTGGCTCATGCATAGGGCATGAAGTGATCTGGCTAGTCTGCAGAACTCGGAGCAGAACAGCGGGAACGATTCTGCCTATCGGTGTGTCTGGAAGCAGTGAGTAGCATTTCATTTGTCCAATCTGGGATAGGGGCATGCTGAGCTGTCAGTTTGATGATGCACAGCTTAACCATCCATTCAAAGGCTGGGGCGTGCTGAGCAGTCAGTGTGGTAAGTGACAGTTCAGTCATCCAATCAGGATGACCAATCGTATTCGAGTGATTACCTGGCTATTTAGCTGGCTCTCTGCCTTCAATTAGTGCCTGTTGTAGCTTAGCTCAAGTTGTGTGTGCTTGCTCTGTACTCTGTGTTCCTGTGTTTGATCTTTGTTGCCTGACCTTGAACCTTGCTTTTGACCATCCATTAACCTTGCCCTTTTGTCTTGATCTGCTACCTTTCTGGAATTCTAACTTTGGACTTTGACTTGACTACACCTTTGCCTTACCCATTTGTTTATGAAGAGCCCTCTTGGGATCTGGCCCGAACCTCTTGACTACCCAGCCTCGTGACTTGTCCATGAGTAGTGACAAGTCTCAAAATGGCTCGATACTGCATAATATAGGGGTGAGTATATTAATACACACACTACCCTACATACACACATACACAGATTTATTAAAAAAAAAATAACAAGAGTGATTCTTTAATAATAAATCAGTATATAGCAAGTTACTCAACTCTCTAGTGGAAATCACAGATTTTTTCCTTTTCATGCCAAAACGTGGAAAACTTGTTATGCATCTGCAGCATATCATAAAACGTCTATGTTTTATCTGATGATTCCTCAAAATTACCTGTCAAATAAACACTATTTCTATGAATTATTTTTCTTGTATCCTACATTTTTCACCCATTTTCTTCTTTGCTTGCTCAATATGTAATTTTCAGTTGTCAGTTATACTGTCTCTTGGTAAAATAGCACATGTTCAGAAGCAGCATCAACACTGAGGACAATACTCAGCAATAGTACTACTGTGAATCCAGCTCTGGGGTAAAAGAAAACACTTACTAGAAGGCAGTAATAGTGATCTGTGTCTGCAAGACAGGTACAGAAAAAAAGATGGCCCCTGTGCAATAACTGTATATTTGCAGTCCAATAGCTCATCATAATGCACAAATTCCACCTGCTTTGGAGGTGCTAGAGGCCCCCTTGGATGCAAAGGGGCACTAATGGTATGTCCGCCCCTGTGTGTATCTGTACTTGTTTCTTTCACTCAGTGTCTCAATCTTTCCTTCTCTATTTTTCAGATTCATTTCCTCTCTCTATATTTCAGTAGGCAGATGTAATCTGATCCTTCAGTGAGAAGCAAGTCCATTTTATATTGTTTTTTACGGAGTCGGGGAGGTCATTGGAGGAGAAAGGAGGAAAAAGTTGCTCATAATTGGAGATAGAAGCATATTTGTTAACTACATTTCTTACATTCGCTTCTGCTATTGATTTATATTTTATTGAAAAGATTTATATTTTATTGAAAAGCCATTGACTATTTAAATCTGTTTGCATGTTTTACCCTGTAGTACGTGAATAGCGTTTTGCAAAGCTCTATTCTTATTTATTCTACAGTATATCATGGCGGATATTTCCTGCACCAACTATTCTCAAAACTTCACATCTGACGTCGACCTAAGACTTCTGTTTGCTGCAGTCCACAGTCCACTAGTGGAACACAATAATGGGCTTCTGAAAGAGAAGTCAGGATAAATTAAAAATCTTTGGAGCCGTCCTGCTCCAGTTTCAGCTCTTCTCTTACTCCAGCTTGATTCAAGCTTTATAAATATATAATGGAACAGTTGGTTTTGCATTTCTCAAGTACGTTATGTAACGTATCCCAAGCCAGAAGTCAGACTTGTCTGAGTTTTTCTATTCTAATCTTCTTTTCTAAAATATATTATTTTGCTAAAACGACAAAGAATATAACAGTCAATTTAAGAATTTGGAGACATCTCGCCTTTTGTGATAATTGACTTATCTGTTTACATAAATATTCTTAATCACATACAGCACATTCTGTTTATTGGAAGACAGTTCTGAAAAATTAACCCTGCCAATCGTGTATTATGCCTTGTGTAGAGAACATCAATTCAGTGAACCCTGCTGCTCTTTTCATTCGCAGTTCAAGCGGATTTTATGCCATCCCTACAGGCTGTGTACATCAAGTGATCAATCCTATGAATAATCCAGCAAAAATCATTTTAGCGTTGGAGCATGAACTTGCATTCAGTAACTGTATATAAACAGTGACACTCACAAGTGTATCAGCTGCGGATATGCTTTACGCTTATCATACTGAATATTGTACACTCATATTCTTGTGGCAGGAGGCGTTTTTTTTCCTGTAATGTCATACAATTGCCATCAAAAGAAATGTTCAGTAAGTTTTTCTCTTTCACTTAAATTACTTTAATGTTGCTATTTTTATGATAAACATACCGTAAATGTTCTTTCAATGTTTTTTATACTCCCCTTTGAAAACATTTAATTGTTTTTATATATATTTTTACTTCTTATTACAATATTTTGTAACACTCTGATCTATTCAGATATCTCTGAAAGTGTCACAGGGAATAAATAAGGCATTTAAACGGTCCTTGTTGTTTCAACAAATCTGCCTAATTCAATAATATAGGCGAATAAATGAAACTTTACAATATATATTTTCAGAAAAATATGCTTCTTTCCCCACTTATGAGTCACCTCTTCCCCTTCTCCTCCTACAGAACACATCATCCACTAAAAAAAACAGCTTGAGTTTTCTCAATTTTGGTCAAAATAAGACAGCATGTCATTTCAGTGAGGTATCAGGTTACACAGCCTATAAAACTCTAGAGAGAAGGGAGAAGGAGAAATGGAAAATAATTGCAATCCCAATACACCATAACTATTAGCTACAAGTCGTATAATGGCCAGAAATTGGGCTATTCTGGATAAACACACAATGGTTACTGTTACACCCGGTCCCAGCGCTGGCTCTGCATTCTGTTCGGCTCACTCACCTGTTCCTCTGCAGCAGTCTGTGCGTGGGCTGGGGTCTCATGTCCCATCTGCTCCACAGCGTCCTGTGTCCTCCTCCACTTCCTGGCACGCTGCTGGCAGGCCTCCTGATAGACGGCTTAGGACGCGAGGCCGCGCCCACCGCCTCTCTTAAAGGGGCAGCGTGCATTTTTTGAAATAGCTAATTAACCAATGGCTGCACACTCAGTACTATATCTGGTCACTCCACCATTAGGGGAGTGCCGGAGCAACGTGTTCTATCATTGCTACATCCGGTTCTGTTCCTGATCTGTCTGCGCTGCGTTTGCAGTCTCTGTGCTTCGCTGATACTGTTTGTCTCCTCAGATCATTGCTAACCCGTATCTGGCTAACCCGGACAATCTCAGCTATTACTGGCGCAAGAGTCATCCCGTTCCGCCATCAGCCATCCATACCCGTGGACCGTGACAAGGTCACCGAAGCCAGCCTGATACCATCTATTCTGGACCAGGACCTTACCCTTCTCTGTCGAGAACCCTCCACGGACTCTGTAAACACCTGTTAACCTTTTGGTCCCTCTGGGACAGCTGCCACGTGTCTGGGGTCTAACTGGAGGTAGCACCTGTGTCCTCCGGGTATTCCATTCTGGTCCTGTTTGAGGGGCCTTACTACGGGTACCCGGGGCTCACTAGTTACGCCCCCTTCGGAGCCCCCGGACCGTGGTCTAGAGGTTCCACATTTAAAAATAAAAACAAATGTGAACTTCACCACCTCTGCCTCCGCTTCCATTCGTTACAGATTGCTCCGGCCATGGAACCCGCTGGATCCCAGAAATCTCCGACCACGGACCTGTACCAGGAGGTGACCCGTTTGGGAGTTCAACAGGACAAGATCACGACTTATCTACGCAGCTTGTCTTCCCGCATGGATTCCTTGGGTTCCTCGTCTGCACCTGACTCTCTTATCAATACTCAGGTACCAGTTCCCATGACAAGTCAAGGTCCCCGTCTGGCGGCTCCTACCCGTTTCCAGGGTGATCCTACTCTGTGTCGGGGTTTTCTCAATCAGTGCACTCTACACTTCGAAATCTTGGGGCATATGTTTGCTTCTGACCGAGCCAAGGTGGGCTTCATCATGTCACACCTGGGAGGAGAGGCCGTCGCCTGGCTAAACCCGCTATGGGAGAGAGGGGATCCGCTGGTTAACGATCTTCAATCTTTCCTAGAGGCTTTTCGCAGGACTTTCGATGAACCTGGTCGCACCACTTCAACTGCCTCAGCTCTGCTCCGCCTGCGGCAAGGTACTCTCACGGTAGCTCAGTATGCTGTTAAATTCCGCACCCTCTCGTCTGAATTATCGTGGAACAATGAGGCCCTGGTTGCAAACTTCTGGGAGGGCTTATCCGGAAGAATCAAGGATGAGCTGGCGGGACGGGACAGACCTACCCTCTTGGAGGAGTTGATATCTTTGGCAACCCTAATTGACCTGCGTTTTCAGGAGCGTTCTATGGAGATCAAGCGGGACAAAAGGTCCTATCACCTGGACTCTAGTTTGTATAAAACAGGTACCTCGCTTTCCTCCTCCGAGGCCATGGAGGTGGACCATGTAAGTTTGGCCACCCGCCGTCGGGAGTCACGTCGCAAGGAGGGAAGTTGTTACTACTGCGGTAGTTCTGAACATTTGATCCATCTCTGTCCTAAAAAGTCGGGAAACTCCAGTTCCTAGGTCCGGTAGGAGGGGCCAACCTAGGTAGAGAACAGTCCTCTCCCTCTTTACACATCTCAGTCTCCGTGTCCTATGGGGCAATAAAATTTTCCGAACATTGTCTACTGGATTCTGGAGCTGCAGGGAACTTCATCCAGCAGGCAGTTGTGGATCATTACCGCTTACCTGTCCAGCGTCTTCCTGATCCGTTACAGGTGTCCGCTGTGGATGGCAAACCGCTGACCGAGCCCGTCCAGTTTCAAACCGAGTTGGTGGAACTCCGGGTAGGTCTAATGCATACTGAACTAATGCGTTTTTATGTATATCCCGGTTTATCCCATCCCATGCCCTTAGGTTTACCTTGGCTCCAGATGCATGAACCAGTCCTGAACTGGAAAACTGGAGAAGTTCTGCGTTGGGGAGATACCTGCATGAATCGTTGCTTAACCCGGATTCAACCTGCTTCGCCTCCTGTCCAGCCTGATACCCTGCCAGGGTTGCCTTCCGCCTATTGGTCCTTCTCTGATGTCTTTGGGAAAAAGGAGGCTGAGAGACTACCTCCACACAGGTCGTATGACTGTCATATAGAGCTTCTTCCTGGAGCATCTCTTCCCGCGGGAGAGTGTATCCTCTTTCACAGGCAGAGACTCAGGCCATGTCGGACTACATCCAAGAGAATCTGGATAGAGGATTTATCCGAAAGTCATCGTCACCGGCAGGAGCTGGATTCTTCTTTGTGAAGAAGAAGGATGGATCCTTGCGTCCCTGCATTGACTATCGGGGTCTGAATCAGGTCACGGTAAAAAACAGGTATCCATTACCTCTTATTTCAGAGTTGTTTGATCGTCTCCGAGGGGCCAAGATCTTCACCAAATTGGACCTCAGAGGGGCCTACAATCTGATCCGAATTAGAGAGGGGGACGAATGGAAAACAGCCTTCAACACCCGTGACGGCCACTATGAATACCTGGTAATGCCATTCGGCCTAAGCAATGCACCTGCGGTTTTTCAGGAATTTGTGAATGACATTTTCAGGGACTTGCTCTATACATGTGTCGTGGTTTACCTGGACGATATTTTGATTTTCTCTGCTGATTTAACGTCACACCGGCGACAAGTACGCCAGGTCTTACAAAGACTCAGAGAGAACAGGCTATATGCCAAATATGAGAAATGCCTCTTTGAGCAGTCTTCTTTGCCTTTCCTTGGGTACATTGTATCTTCCACAGGATTAAAGATGGATCCGGAGAAGTTGTCTGCAGTTCTCAACTGGCCTCGTCCGTCTGGGCTAAAAGCCATACAAAGGTTCCTAGGGTTCGCCAATTACTACCGGCAATTTATTCCACACTTTTCCACCCGAGTGGCTCCAATAACAGCCTTAACCCGGAAAGGCGTAAACTCTAAGGAATGGTCCTCCGAGGCAGAAGAGGCCTTTGTTTCTCTAAAAAAAGCTTTTGCTTCCGCACCCGTTCTCCATCGTCCTAATTCAAGTGAGCAATTTTTTCTTGAGGTTGACGCTTCTTCCATAGGTGCAGGTGCAGTTCTGACCCAGAAGTCGTCTACCGGGCGGATGGTCTTGTGTGGTTTTTTCTCCAAGGTTTTTTCTCCTGCAGAGAGGAACTACTCTGTCGGTGATCGCGAACTGTTGGCCATCAAATTGGCTCTGCAAGAATGGAGACATCTTCTTGAAGGAGCTCATCACCAGGTAATCATATTCACCGACCATAAAAACCTTGCCTATCTCCAAACTGCTTTAAGACTGAATCCCCGTCAGGCCCGTTGGGCATTATTTTTTGCCCGTTTCAATTTTTGTACTTCATTTTCGTCCAGCTGACAAAAACATCAAGCAGACGCACTCTCTAGAGCCTTCTTGCCCCCTGAACTGGAGGAAGAACCTCAGCACATTATTGAACCTTCTAAGTTAGTCTCTGTTGCCTCCACTGATCTGGCCCGGCTTCCTCCTGGGAAGACTTTTGTGTCTGCTTCTGATCGTACCCGTGTTCTGCGCTGGGGTCATTCCTCTAAGTTGGCTGGCCATGCTGGTCAGAAAAAGACGCAGCAACTCATCTCCCGTTATTACTGGTGGCCTACCATGGGCAAGGATATCCAGGAGTTCGTTTCAGCCTGTCCTTCATGTGCCCGTAACAAAACTTTTAAACATCTACCAGCTGGCAGACTTCTACCTCTTCCGATTCCGTCCGCTCCCTGGCAGCACATTGCGATGGATTTCATCACGGATCTTCCCATTTCTTCTGGCTGCTCAGTGGTATGGGTTGTGGTGGACCGCTTCTCTAAAATGGCTCACTTCGTTCCGCTATCTGGTCTCCCGTCTGCTCCAGAACTGTCCGCTCACTTCATTCAGCACATCTTCCGTCTACATGGATTTCCTCTCCACATTGTGTCCGACAGGGGCGTCCAGTTCACTTCTAAGTTCTGGAGAGGACTCTGTAAAATGGTAAAAATTGAACTAGACTTTTCTTCTGCATATCATCCCCAGTCTAATGGGCAAGTGGAGAGGATCAATCAAATCCTGGCTGGATACCTGCGTCACTTCGTCAACGCTCATCATAATGACTGGGTAGAATTACTGGCCTGGGCGGAATTCTCCTACAACAATCAAGTAAGTGAATCTTCTGCAAAGTCTCCCTTTCAGATTGTGTTTGGACTGCAACCTGGAATTCCTCTTCCTGTTTCGGGAGTATCTGATGTTCCGGCAGTAGATATCTTGTCTAAAAATTTCTCGGACATTTGGAGTGAGACCAGGTCGGCTTTGGAGAAAGCTTCCCAACGTATGAAGACGCATGCGGACAAAAGACGTTTGGAGGCTCCCATCTTTCGTCCAGGAGACAAGGTATGGCTCTCCTCCAAGTACATCCGTCTGAAGTTACCATCGTACAAATTGGGTCCTCGTTTCATTGGTCCCTTTGAAGTCTTGAGACAAATCAACCCGGTCTCTTACAAGCTGAAATTGCCTAATTCTCTACGTGTACCTAACTCCTTTCATGTTTCTCTCCTCAAACCAGTAGTGTTGAGTTCCTTCTTTAAGGACCCGGGTACCACTCCCGATCCGGTCTCTGAGAATGATGTTTTTGAGGTAAAACATATCTTAGCCTCTAAGAGAGTAAGAGGTAGGATCTATTACCTGGTGGACTGGAGGGGTTTTGGTCCTGAGGAGAGGTCTTGGGAGCCTGAGGAGAACATCCAGGCTCCTCTTCTTCTTAAAAGATTTCACGCAGGCTTGAAAAAGAGGGGGAGTAAAGAGGGGGATACTATTACACCCAGTCCCAGCGCTGGCTCTGCACTCTGTTCGGCTCACTCACCTGTTCCTCTGCAGCAGTCTGTGCGTGGGCTGGGGTCTCATGTCCCATCTGCTCCACGGCGTCCTGTGTCCTCCTCCACTTCCTGGCACGCTGCTGGCAGGCCTCCTGATAGACGGCTTAGGACGCGAGGCCGCGCCCACCGCCTCTCTTAAAGGGGCAGCGTGCATTTTTTGAAATAGCTAATTAACCAATGGCTGCACACTCAGTACTATATCTGGTCACTCCACCATTAGGGGAGTGCCGGAGCAACGTGTTCTATCATTGCTACATCCGGTTCTGTTCCTGATCTGTCTGCGCTGCGTTTGCAGTCTCTGTGCTTCGCTGATACTGTTTGTCTCCTCAGATCATTGCTAACCCGTATCTGGCTAACCCGGACAATCTCAGCTATTACTGGCGCAAGAGTCATCCCGTTCCGCCATCAGCCATCCGTACCCGTGGACCGTGACAAGGTCACTGAAGCCAGCCTGATACCATCTATTCTGGACCAGGACCTTACCCTTCTCTGTCGAGAACCCTCCACGGACTCTGTAAACACCTGTTAACCTTTTGGTCCCTCTGGGACAGCTGCCACGTGTCTGAGGTCTAACTGGAGGTAGCACCTGTGTCCTCCGGGTATTCCATTCTGGTCCTGTTCGAGGGGCCTTACTACGGGTACCCGGGGCTCACTAGTTACGCCCCCTTCGGAGCCCCCCGGACTGTGGTCTAGAGGTTCCACATTTAAAAATAAAAACGAATGTGAACTTCACCACCTCTGCCTCCGCTTCCATTCGTTACAGTTACTTGAAATGAAAGGTACACCTTTCACTCTACCTGACTGCAGACTTGTGAATTCTCACAGCACACACACCTCCAGCAATGATGATTCTACAGTGCTGATACCAGAAGCTGTGATCATGTGACTGCAAGTATGCAATTTGCATATTTCTGGACACATTTTGACTAGACATGTGTCGCCTCATTCAATGCATATGCATTAAATGAAGCTGCTCTTGTTAAGTTTGCACATGGCTGCATGTATGGAAATTGCAATGTGCAATGAGACAGTATGGGGCGCATGGGGGAATGTGTCAGAAGACAGTATGGTATGGGAAGTAAAGGACAGTATGGGAAGGAAGGGGGTAATTGAGTAGGGAAGCAGTATGGGGAGCAGGGTTAGGGGAATACAGTGGTGTAAAAAAGTATTTGCCCCTTGCTGATTTCCTATTCTTTTGCATATTTGTCACACTTAAATGTTTCAGATAATTCAAGCAAATTTAAATATTAGAAAAATATAACACAAATTAACACAAAATGCAGTTCTTAAAGTAAGGTCTTTAGTATTAAGGAAAAAAGAAATCCAAACCAACAGGGCCCTGTGAGAAAAAGTAATTGATTCCCTTAACACATAAATTAACTGTGGTTTATCACATCTTTGGGAAACTGAGTTAAAATTTCCTAGCTACATGCAGGTCTAATTACTGCCACACCTGTTCTCAATCAAGAAATCACTTAAATAGGACCAGCCTGTCAAAGTGAAGTAGACCAAAAGATCTTCAAAAGTTAGACATCGTGTCGCAACCCAAAGAAATTCTGGAACAAATAAGAAACAAAGTAATTGAGATCTATCAGTCTGGAAAAGGTTATAAAGCCATTTCACAAGCTGAGGGACTCCAGCAAACCACAGTGAGAGCCATTATCCACAAATGGTGAAAACATGGAACTGTGGTGAACCTTCCCAGGAGTGGCCAGCAGACCAAAATTACCCCAGAAGCGCAGCAGAGACTCATCTAAGAGGTCACAAAAGACCCCACAAAAACAGCCAAAGAACTGCAGGCCTCACTTGCCTCAGGTAAGGTCAGTGTTCATGCCTCCAGTATAAGACAGAGACTGGATAAAAATGACTTGCATGGCAGAGTTATAAGATGAAAATCTCTGTGGAGAAAAAAGGACATAAAGATTCCTCTCAGTTTTGCCAGAAAACATCTTAATGATCCCCATGACTTTTGGGAGAATACTCTGTGAACTGACGAGAAAAAAGTTGAATTTTTTGGAAGGTGTATGTCCCGTTACATCTGGCATTAAAGTAACACAGCATTTCAGAAAAGGAACATCATACCAACAGTAAAATAAGGTGGTGGTAGTGTAATAGTCTGGGGCTGTTTTGCTGCTTCGGGACTTGGAAAACGTGAAGGTCAAAATTACTGTTATTGTGAACAGTTAAGCAGGTTGTAGATGAAATTATCTCTGAAAGGTCTACAATTTTTTTTCATCGCTGGAGTCATTTCCCTATTTGCACATAAAACTTTTTAAGTACATCTGTGGGGTATATTGGGAACCCTTAAACATACTAGCTGTAAAGGAGACCAATACAGTTTGTTCTTACTCTTGAAAAGCAGTCTGTAGCAGATTTTACGTACGCTAAAGATTATTGTAAGTCTTCTCCATCATCAGTTATCAAGAGACCTGCCTGCCCAGTAGATGTTGCCATTTGAGTCTCCCGGATTTTGAAGCTCCTCTTGTTTCCATTACATGCAGGAACTATTCATTTTGATGGACTACCAGTACTTTATCAATCGTGTAGCTTGGGATGACCACAAATTTAGCCAAATTGTATTATAACAATTTTTTTGTGATGATAGGACCTTCTCAAATCTCAGTTGACCACCACTGTTACCCCATATGTGCTTATAAAGCCATGTGTTCCTTGCAAATTTTTTAATCAGCATTTGTGTTGCAGATTACTAGTACTTACCAGAATTATTGCCAAAAGTGTGGTCATAATCAGGTCCAGCCAGTGGTGGATGATTTGGACCATTGAATCTCTCCCATTCTGCATCATCCATCATATCCTGAATCCAATAACAGAAACCATCTTCAAAGCTGCAGTCAATCTTCTTTTTATCTTCAGATGAAAAACAGATAACATATGTCCAATAAATTATGTAAATTTCTAAATTTAACAGATGTAATCTTTAAGGAACATTTCATAACCACCTGCAGGCATCACTTTAGTATTCATCGTACTTGTTCAACCAGGCTCATTTATTAAATCATTATCACATGAATATCAAACTTTAAAAATGTATCACGTACAGTATATATGGTGATTTATGACCATCCTAATATATAGAATATAAAATAGAAGTATGTTAATATATTCATAATGCAGTATACGTCATACTGTAAATATATGATATTGAGGTATTGGAAGTTAGTTTATGACAACTGCATAAAATGTTCTTGTAATGTAAAAAAGTCGGCTCTATGTAAACCAATAAAGAAAGGAATAAATTGCGATGGAATACTTCCGTTATTCCCTATCTTCCATATACAATATCATTGCTCTAACACAGAGAAGCAAAGTCTGTTTAAATAAGTAACATACCCTTATTTTGTAATGACAGTATGAGTCAAGGTCAGTTGATGGGTACATATAAAAGAACTGAAGAAGAAAGTAGTATGAACCCATGCAGGTGCAGGCATAGAACACAAATTACCCATGCCGGCTGAAAGCAAGCTCCTCAGACCTTACACTTAAGACTTGTGATCAATCATCACAAATCTAAATGTTAAAGGGAACCTGTCAAAAACTTGTATAGTCCCCTCCAAACTATTTATTTGATTGTGGAGCCCTTTCAAAGATTGTAGGATAAGGCCTCTTTCACACATCAGGTTTTCGCCGTCAGGCACGATCTGGCATGTTTTGAAAAAAACGGATCCGTTTTTTTTATCGCCTGATCTGTTTTTTTCTCATTGAGTTGCATTAGCGGCGGATTGCGCCACATGTGTCTGCGTTTTGTCCGTTTTTTGCCGGATCCGTCCAAAATTTATTTTCCGGCGGAAAAAACGGACAGCAGCGCATGCAGCGCAACCGGCTCTTGCATACAATGCAAGTCAATGGGAGAATCCGGCCACCGGATCAGTCGTTAGCCTGATCCGGTCCCCGGACTCCGATTTCCTACTCTACGCATGCCTGGAAACATAAAATCAAGGTCTCTCTCTCTCCTCATTCCAGACATGCGTACACTACATTTCTGGGTTCAAAAGTTCACAACGGATCTGGCTAAAAAACGGATCCGTTGCATCAGTTTTTCCCCTAACTATGCCCGATCCGTCTTTTTACATTTTGGCTGGATCACGCCTAACGCCGAAAAACTGATGTGTGAAAGTAGCCTTAGCCAGTAGAACCTTTTATGAAGTTGTGTCTGGAAGTGTAGAAAAGCATGAGCTCTTCTAGCTTTTCAGTCTCACACTATAGTTCCAATCTAGCAGCATCCTCTCTGGCTGATTTACAGGCCATTTTTTTCTGGAACACCGCCAATTAGCTTATCAGTCAGTCAGGGAAAGATGCTGTTAAGCTGCTAGGTAGGAAATACAGTGTGAGGCTGAAGGCTGAAGAGCATTTTCCAGTACACTATATGGCAAAATGAATGTTGTCATTCAAAAATACAATTTGTCCCACAAAAAGTAAGCCCTCATATGACTATGTGGACCAAAAAAAAAATTAAACAGTTATAGCTCTTGGAGAGGTAGAGAAAGAAACAAAAAAAAAAATGTGACTATGTCGGGAAGGTGTTAAAGGGAACCTGTCATGTTGAAAATGGCATCTGCAGGCAGGGTGATAAAGAGCAAGAAGAGCTGATAAAACTGATATACATTTTTGTGGGTAAAATTTAAGTACACTTTGTATTTTATTCGTTGAAATGCCTGGTATTTGTATGCAGATGAGTTCAGTGGGTGGGGCAGCTCAGTGATTGAGAGTTGTCCCTATAGTTGTCAATCACTGTGTAGGGCCGCCCACTGGACTCATCTACATACAAGCACTGATAATTTCAATTAATAGATTACAAGTTAGGCCGGGGTCACACTTGCGTATGGCATCCAATGTAAGAGCATCGGATTGCTCTGCTGCGTGCGGGAACCAAGTATCATGCTACTGTACTCTGAGCCTCTCGCACAGAGCGGATCGGAGCACAGCTGCGGAGGAGGCAGAGAAACTAATTTCTCCATCTTCTCCATTGCCGGCTTCGGCGTATATCGCACAGCACTCGGATGATATCCGAGTGATATGTGCTGTGTCACTCGCACCCATAGGCTTATATGGGTGCCAGTGAGCCGAGAATCAGTCGAGTGTTGGTGACAATCACAGCATGCTGCGATTTGACTCGCACGTAGAATACGGCCAAGAACAAAAACACTGATGGGAGCTGCCCCATAGATGAATACTGGTCTGAGTGATAGGCAATGTTTTATCACATAGCACTCATCCGTATTTATTGCTAGTGTGACTCCGGCCTTATACTGAGTCTTTTCCTACAAATCTGAATATCCTTCTGCTCATCTTCTCCTTTTCTAGGTCTCTCCTTCAGGTTCCCATTAAAGACGGATCCCTAATGAAACAGACCACATTTATTGTTTACCCTAACTCAATTTTACCCTTTTTCAGACGTGCGTCTTTCTAAAATCTGGAACCATTGCTTTTTCTCATTACTTTTGTCAAATATGGCAAATTTTTTTAAAATGTCCTATTTTGTGAGCAAATTTGGCACAAGTCTTTTTTCGGGGCTTTTTTTTTCAGCAGTTTGCAAATTGCTTTCTAAATGTGGGCCAGGTAGAGTCAACAAAAAGTTTACCCAACCAACTTCTACCTTCTTCTAACTCTTTTTCTGCATGAACAAAGTCTTTCACAAAACTTTACAATGTAATCAATGTCTAAATTACCGTCTTTTTATAAGCCACGCTGAAGCTGAAAACACCGCGTTTTGATTTGCATCTATGATTAAAGCCTACTGAGGGATTTTGTGACACATTCCTCTGTTGTAATGACAATCCATGCTTGGCTAAGACATCAGTCTTTAACTGGGACTCTTTAAAAGTACCAAGCAGTAAATAAAGACGTATTTTTAACAATACAATACCTAATAAAATGGAGTAAGAAATGGTTACTATTGGGAGTAAAAATTTGCTCTCTGCAGAATTGTGTTTATTTTAAGCTTCCACGGTAGCCCGTATATTTCACCGGTAATGCTATTCCTCGGAATAAATCTATAGTGCTGTATTTGTTTTAAAAGCACTTTAGGAGCCATAAAGAGGATAACTGATGGTATACCAATACCAACTTTAGTGCCCCACTATATAAAAAGGTTGAAACTTGAATTTCTATTAACTCCACACTATTGTTTTATCACACGGAATCATACAGCAGCGTAATGTCGTCTCGGCAAAGTCAAGACTAGAGCAATTTTAAATAAACATAAATAAAAGAAAAAAAAACAACTAAAGGCCATAACTCCAATTTAAGTGACTTTTGATAAATCTCAACTGCGACTATAAAGTTTTGCCTTGTAAGCACTTAAAATGTTGCTGCTGTAAGGATGGATGCTGGCCGAAAATGCTGTTCTCAATTTGCAATGTATATGAATTGAATATCAAAGGATAATCAGCTTTCACAGCCATAAAATTGTGTTACGGCCACTGCCTGGGAGAGAATTGGTTTCCATTTAATCTCGGCCTTTTGTACTTTAATGTTAAAGTGGAATTATAATCAGACCCACACCATAGCATAATGTGATAATGTTCTAATGATCTGCCTATGCTGCATGATACAAACTCAGGAAAATGAAATAAAATATTTAAAAAAGAAATTCAGTTTTGCATTGTTTTTTTGCAGGCCGTCATCCACCTTGGGCAAATATTATTATGATGCTCTAGGTCTGTGACTAAATGTCCTGGCCAAAGTGAAGTTGCATGTTAACAACCCCAGAACAGAGGGCATATCTATCACGGAACCAAAGGAATATAGGTCTTTGACCATTTTTAGAGGATGAGATTGTAGAATTATCTGCTTTGTCAATTTGCCATTCAGAAGTGCATGGAAGCTGCATTTAAAGAAGCTCTCCTCCCATCAAAGTTTGTATCCTCTTAATATATTACAGTCATCATATCAAATATCACTGTGTACTTAGAATTGCTCATTTTGCCTTTCTACTCAGTTAATTCTTCTCTCGCCTCTGCTCTATGTAGAAACAGGAAGTCTCTTGCTCTTACATTTATCATTCCCCTCTTCACTCCTGATCCAGCTGTTTTTCACATCCCACTGCCAGGGACTTTTGCAGTGATGACTGATGCAAGGAAAAGAGACTTACTGTTTCTACATAGAGATTAACCCCTTTATTCCATCCGACGTACTATTCCGTCCATGTGACCCTGGACCTAATTCCCATGGACGGAATAGTACGTCATGGGCGATCAGCTGCGCTCCCAGGTGGGAGCGCAGCTGATCGCGGCCGGGTGTCAGCTGTTTATCACAGCTGACACCCAGCACTATGTGTCAGGAGCGGTCACGGATCGCTCCCGGCACATTAACCCCTGGCACACCGTGATCAAACATGATCGTGGTGTACCGGGGGCACAGGGGAGGATCACGCAGGGAGGGGGCTCCCTGCGGCTCCCCTGAGACCCTCAGAGCAGCGCGGTGTGTCGCGCTGTTCCGAGGGTCCGTCCTCCCTCCAGGTCCCCGGATCCAAGATGGCGCCGGGGTCCTGCAGGGAGGTGGCTTCCTCAGTGCCTGCTGAGAGCAGGTGCTGAGGAAGCCTGCAGCGATGCCAGAGCGATCGCTGGTGTGACAGAGTGCTGTGCACATTGTCACACCAGCGATCTGATAAAATAATGTGATGTCCCACCCTGGGACAAAGTAAAAAAGTAAAAAAAATAAAAATAAAAAGTGGTAAAAAAAATCATTAAAAAAAATATATATATTCCCCAATAAATTCATTTCTTCCTGTAAGTAAATAAAACAAAGCAATAAAAGTATACATATTTGGTATCGCCGCATCCGTAACGACCCCCCCTATAAAACTGTCCCACTAGTTAACCCCTTTAGTGAACCCCTTAAAAAAAAAAAACTAAGCAAAAAATCAATGCTTTATCATCATTCCGCCGAACAAAAAGTGGAATAATACGCGATTAAAAAGACCGATATAAATAAACATGGTACCGCTGAAAACGTCATCTTGTCCCGAAAAAATGAGCCATAATACAGCATCATCAGCGAAGAAATAAAAAATTTATAGCTCGCAGAATAAAGCAATGCAAAAATAATAATTTTTTATATAAAATTGTTTTTATTCTATAAAAGCGCCAAAACATAAAAAAATGATATAAATGAGGTATCGCCGTAATCGTACTGACCCGAAGAATAAAACTGCTTTATCAATTTTAACACACGCGGAACGGTATAAACGCCTCCCCCAAAAGAATTTCATGAATTGCTGATTTTTGTTCATTCTAACCTCCCAAAAATCGAAATAAAAAGCGATCAAAAAATATCACATGGTCATAAATGGTACCAATAAAAACGACACCTCGTCCCGCAAAAAATAAGACCTCACATGACTCTGTGGGCTAAAATATGCAAAAATTATAGCTCTCAAAATGTGGTGATGCAAAAACTACTTTTTGCAATAAAAAGCGTCTTTTAGCGTGACAGCTGCCAATCATAAAACCCCGCTATAAATAGTAAATCAAAAACCCCTTTATCACACCCTTAGTTAGGGAAAAATAATAAAATTAAAAAAATGTATTTATTTCCATTTTCCCATTAGGGTTAGGGTTGCGGCTAAAGTTAGGGTTAGGGTTGGCGTTAACGTTAGGGTTAGGGTTGGGATTAGGGTTAGGGGTGTGTTAGGGTTAGGTTTGTGGTTAGGGTTGGGACGAGGGTTAGGGGTGTGTTGGGGTTAGGGTTGGAGTTAGAATTGGGGGGTTTCTGCTGTTTAGGCACATCAGGGGCTCTCCAAATGTGACATGGCGTCTGATCTCAATTCCAGCCAATTCTGCGTTGAAAAAGTCAAATGGTGCTCCTTCACTCCTGAGCTCTGCCATGCGCCCAAACAGTAGTTTACTCCCGCATATGGGTTATCAGTGTACTCTGGACCACAAGAGTTATTGTGCAATTTGTCCTATTTCTTCTGTTACCCTTGGGAAAATAAAAAACTGAGGGCGACAAAATCATTTTTGTAAAAAAAAAATGATTTTTTTTGTTTTTACAGCTGTATGTTATAAAACTTCTGTGAAGCACTTGGGGCTTCATAGCGCTCACCACACTTCTAGATAAGTTCCTTGTGGGGTCTATTTTCCAAAATGGGGTCACTTGTGGAGGGTTTCCACTGTTTAGGCGCATCAGGGGCTCTCCAAATGCGACATGACGCCCCCAGACCATTCCGTCAAAGTCTGCAATCCAAAACATCACTACTTCCCTTCCGAGCCCCGACTTGCGCCCATACAGTAGTTTACTCCCACATATTGGGTATCAGCGTACTCAGGACAAATTGGACAACAACTTTTGGGGTCCAATTTCTCCTGTTACCCTTGTGAAAATAATAAAATATTGAGGGCGAAAAAATCATTTTTGTAAAAAAAAAAAAAAAAAGATTTTTTATTTTACGGCTGTACGTTGTAAACTTCTGTGAAGCACTTTGGGGTTCAAAGTGCTCACCACACATCTAGATAAGTTCCTAGAGGGGTCTAGTTTCCAAAATGGTGTCATTTGTGGGGGGTTTCCACTGTTTAGGCAGATCAAGAGCTCTCCAAACACGACATGGCATCCAGCCAATTCTGCGTTGAAAAAGTCAAATGGCGCTACTTCCCTTCCAAATTCTGCTATGCACCCAAACAGTGGTTTACCCCACATATGGGGTATCAGTGTACTCAGGACAAATTGCACAATAACTTTTGGAGTCTTGCTACCCTTGGGAAAATAAAAATTGGGGTGAAAAGATCAATTTTGTGGAAAATATATGATTTTTTAATTTTACAGCTCTACGTTATAAACTTGTGTGAAGCACTTGGGGGTTCAAATTGCTCACCAAAGATCTAGATAAGTTCCTTAGGGGGTCTAGTTTCCCAAATGGGGTCACTTGTGGGGGGTTTCAACTGTTTAGGCACATCAGGGGCTCTCCAAATGCAACATGGCGTCCAATCTCAATTCCAGCCAATTTTGGTTGGAAAAAGTCAAATGGTGCTCCTTCCATTCCGAGCTCTTCCATGTGCCCAAACAGTGGTTCCCCCCCACATATGGGGTATCAGCAGCTCGGGACAAATTGGACAACAACTTTTGTGGTCCAATTTCTCCTGTTACCTATGGGAAAATAAAAAATTAGTGACTAAAAGATAACTTTTGTGGGAAAAAAATAGGATTTTTTATTTTCATGCCTGGGCATTATAAACTTGTGTGAAGCACTTGGGGGTTCAAAGTGCTCACCAAAGATCTAGATAAGTTCCTTACGGGGTCTAGCTTCCAAAATAGGGTCACTTATGGGGGGTTTCCACTGTTTAGGCTCATCTGGGGCACTACAAACGGAACATGACCCCCATCAATGTTTGCATTCCAAAATGTTACTGCTTCCTTTCCAAGCCCTGCCGTGCACCCAAACAGTATCCCCCCACATATGGGGTATCAACGTACTCAGGACAAATTGGACAACAACTTTTGGGGTCCAATTTCCTTGGGAAAAATCAAAAATTTGGGACTAAAAAATCATTTTTGTGGAAAATTGATTTTTTTTTTCACACCTAGGAATTATAAACTTTTGTGAAACACTTTGGGGTTCAAAGTGTTCACAACACATCTAGATAAGTTCCTTAGGGGGTCTAGTTTCCAAAATGGTGTTACTTGTGGGGGGTTTCCACTGTTTAGCCACATCAGGGGCTCTCCAAACACGACATGGCGTCCAATCTCAACTCCAGCCAATTTTAGTTTGAAAAAGTCAAACGGCGCGCCTTCCCTTACGAGCTCTGCCGTGTGCCCAAACAGTGGTTTTCCCCCACATATGGGGTATTGGCGTACTCAGGAGAAATTGCACAGCAACTTTGTCTGCTCATTTTCTCCTTTTACCCTTGTGAAAATAAAAAAAAGTTTGTAAAAGATCATTTTTGTGGCTAAAAAGTTAAATATTAATTTTTTCCTTCCACGTTGCATCAGCTCCTGTGAAGCACCTGAAGGGTTATTAAACTTCTTGAATGTGGTTTTGAGTACCTTGAGGTGTGCAGTTTTTAGAATGGTGTCAGTTTTGGGTAATTTCTGCTATATAGACCCGTCAAAGTGACTTCAAATGTGAGGTGGTCCCTAGTGTTGAGCGATACTGCTCGATATCTAAAAATATCGGATCGGAATAGTATCGCCGATATCACTAAATATCGGCGATATCCGATTCCGATACCGGAAGTCCCATGTAAGTCTATGGGAACAAAATATTGCAACTAAAAAAACCTTTATTTCCTTGTAAACACTAAATATACACACATAGAATACATATATATATATATATACATGTCATTGTGACATATATATACATACATATATGTATAGTTTATACACTTCTACATAGTAAAATATCCTCTGATTCAATTGCCGGGTAAAGCCGGCTTCTGTGAAAAGACAGAAGCACCCGACATGAAATGACACTTGGTGTACATAGGGTTAACCATGTCTTTTCATGTCGTTTGCAATCTGATTTGCACAAACAATTACATCAGTCTATGTGTGCAAAATTTCACACCTGTAGGGGTTAATTAAAGGTGTAAATTCGTTGTAAAAAAAACGGACTTTTTTGCTACGAATTTACACCTTTAATTAACCCCTACAGGTGTGAAATTTTGCACACATAGACTGATGTAATTGTTTGTGCAAATCAGATAGCAAAGGACATGAAAAGACATGGTTAACCCTATGTACACCAAGTGTCATTTCATGTCGGGTTCTGCATTTTCACAAAAGCCGTCAATTGAATTAGCGGCTATTATACTATGTAGAAGTGTATGAACTATAAATATAAATATATATATATGTGTCACAAATTCAATGACATGTATATATATATATATGAGGTGTAAAATTGTTTAAAAAAAATGCGTGGGCTCCCGCCCTATTTTCGCAACCAGACAGACAAAGCCAGCGAATGGGGGCAGATAATAATAGCCCAGAGAGGGACCATTATTTTTGGCCCCCCCTGGCTACTAACATCTGCCCCCAGACACCCCAGAAAAGACAAATCTATAATTAGATTCGCCCTTTCTGGCACTTTGCCCGTCTATTCCCATTGCCCTGTAGCGGTGGCGAATGGGTTAATATGGGGTTAAAGCCACATTGCAATTGAAAGGTGACCTTAAGCCAGGTTAATAATTGAGAGCTGTCAATTAGACAACTATCAATTATTAATCCTATTGCATGAAATAAAAATAAAACACACACACTTTAATTAAAAATCATTTTAATGAAATAAAGACACATGTTTTTGACCATCTTTTATTTGACTGCAAAAACCATTTCCTGTAATAAAAATAAAATAAAAAAGCAAAATTATTCTTACCTATCCCATGCACAGTCAGGTCCCACGGTGTAATCCTTCAGAAAGGGTTAATGTTTACTGCAGGGACCGCAGCTAATGCTGCAGCCTCACAGTAAACCCCCAAATGAATGAGTTCCTCTCCTGGCTGACAGGAGAGGAAGTGGAAAGCTTAATTGATTGCTTTCCACTTTCACTTCAGGTCAGTCAGGGACACAATCAGTGACGTCAGAGGGAACTGATTAACAAAAATAGGGGTTCCCTTCGAATAAAAAATGGCGTGGTGTCCCCCCTATTTTTGTTAACCAGCCAGATGAAGCAGACCGCTGATGGCCTGGATTTTCAGGCTGTTAAGGAGCCAAGATCCATGGACCTTGCCAGCCTGATAATACCAGGCCACAGCAGTCTGCATATCTTGGCTGATTGACAGAAATAGGGGATCCCCTCGAAAAAAATTGGCGTGGGGTCCCCCCTATTTTTGTTAACCAGCCAGATGAAGCAGACCGCTGGGGCCTGGATTTTCAGGCTGTTAAGGAGCCAAGATCCATGGACTTTGCCAGCCTGATAATACCAGGCCACAGCAGTCTGCATATCTTGGCTGATTAACAAAAATAGGGGATCCCCTCGAAAAAAATTGGCGTGGGGTCCCCCCTATTTTTGTTAACCAGCCAGATGAAGCAGACCGCTGAGGCCTGGATTTTCAGGCTGTTAAGGAGCCAAGATCCATGGACCTTGCCAGCCTGATAATACCAGGACACAGCAGTCTGCATATCTTGGCTGATTAACAAAAATAGGGGATCCCCTCAAAAAAAAAAACGGCGTAGGGGTCCCCCTATTTTTGTTAACCAGCCAAGTAAAATGCAGACTGCTGCGGCCTGCTATTAAAAGACTGTCAAGGCCCATGGATTTTGGCCCTCAACAGCCTGATAATACCAGGCTACAGCAGCCCCACATTTGGCGCATCAAAAGATGTGCCAATTGTGGCACTTTACCCGGCTCTTCCCACTGCCCTGTAGCGGTGGCAAGTGGGGTAATAAGGGGTTAATGTCACCGTTGATTGCACGGTGACAATAAGCCCGGTTAATAATGGAGAGGTGTCAATAAGACACCGATCCATTATTAATCCCAAAGTTATTAAATGTATAAAAAAAAGACAAAGCAAGAAAAAAGTCTTTTAATGAAATAAAAGAGACAACACAGTTTTCATTAATTTTATGATACACTCATTCCTGCGACGCCATCGATCTCCTGTAAATAAAGAAAAAAAACAAACCAACAGTATACCACCTGTCCGACGCAGTCCATAGTAACGACAGTCCCACGACGATCCAGCTCTGCTACATCGCAATGACAGGCAGAGCCTGTCATCGCAACGCAGCACAGCTGATTACCTGCTTCCCCGGCGGTGACGTAATCGGACTGACTGCTTTACGGCCGGGATTACCCAGCAGTCACTGCAGTTATCGCGAGAAACTGCATGTGACCGCCAGGGAAAGATGATGGCGGCCATCAAGCAGTCCAGCCCGTGACCGCCGGAGATCTTCTGCCAGGTAAGTGCCGCTGACTCCTGACAGACCCGACCGACGAACACTGACAGTGACAGTGACAATCCCGATTCCGGTATCCGATAAGACGAAAATATCGGAACTAAGTATCGAAAGGCCGATAGAGCTAATATCGGCCGATACCCGATACTTGCGGTATCGTATCGCTCAACACTAGTGGTCCCTAAAAAAATGGCTTTGTAAATTTTGTTGTAAAAATGAGAAATCACTGGTCAACTTTTAACCCTTATAATTTCCTAACAAAAAAATTTTGGTTCCAAAATTATGCTGATGTAAAGTAGACATGTGGAAAATGTTATTTCTTAACTATTTTGTGTGACATATTTTTCTGTTTTAAGGGAAAAAAAATTCAAAGTTTGAAAATTGCAAAATTTTCAAAATTTTCGCCATATTTGGTTTTTTTTCAAAAATAAACAGAAGGTATGTCGAAGAAATTTTACCACTAATGTGAAGTACAATATGTCACGAGAAAACAATCTCAGAATCGCGAAGATCCGTTGAAGCGTTCCAGAGTTATAACCTCATAAAGAGACAGTGGTCAGAATTGTAAAAATTGGACTGGTCATTAACGTGCAAACCACCGTTGGGGGTGAAGGGGTTAATAGAATTCAGCTAGTCAGTTTTTAATAAAGTTATCTCAAAGGTAACATGAGCAACTGTAAGTACACAGTGCTATATAATGTGATGATTGCAATATATTAAGAGGATAAAAAATTTTAAGGGAGGAGTGCTTCTTTAAACCATTGTTTGAACTGGAAAGATAGGAATATTGGCTGTAAATGGATGCTATCACACTAGAAAACCACTCTATTTATCTGTAGGTATGGAGTTAATCTACAGTTAAAGCGTGTTACAATGCTGCCCAGCTGCCTTACTGAAAGTGCAGCTACTGGGAGAAAATGAACTTATTTTCTCTAGTGAGATGCCAACTTTCAGTTACATGAAACAGACAGATAGCGATTACAGTCATTGTAAGAATGCTCTGTTACTTTGATTGACAGCTGGCTCTGCATTGCATCTGTTTCATTCAAGGTGTCGGGATATGCTTAAAGCCACTCACAGTAAAATGAGCAGTGCTGTGAACGGTGACTGCAATTGTTTCTTGTATTACCTCGAGAACGAGGCTGCATAGGTCACTCGCGGTCATGTCTCACGGGTGATAACGTTACTAAGCTCAACACTCATGAGACATGACCGTTAGTAACCTGTGGAGCATCATTCTCAGAACAATGATCCATAGGCTTCTTCTTGAGAGAATCATTGGACGGACGTTGTGGGAAGCAACAATGGATTAGGCCGGAACCGCTGGGATTATGTTTTAATAATGATAGATGCCTATCCATTACCAACCCCTAGACTTGATGCCAGCTGACATTACACAGCTAACATCAACCCCAAAAACTATTGTCCCATTTGCCAAAGCACCAGGGCACAGGCTAAGTGCCAGAATTGACACATATAATACATGCGCTATATCTGCGGCAACTGAGGGCTGGTTTTATTAGGTTGGGAAGGAGACAATATCCGTGGACCTTCCCAGCCTACTAATATCAGCCCATGGCTGTCTGCTCTGGCCTAGCTGGATATTAAAAATAGGGGGGGACCTCACGTCTTTTGTTTTGAGTCCTCCTTTTTTTATACTTAGCAAAGGCAAATCAGACAGCTGGGAGCTGATATTAAAATGCTGGGAAGTTCCATGAATATTGGCCCTTTTCCAGAATAATAAGATCAACTCACAGCTATCTGCTTTTCCTTGGCTGGATATTAAAATTAGAGGGGACCTATGATGATTTTTTCATTTATTTATTAACAAGTACAGTAAACTACATACGCTGTGGCACTTCTCCATGCTCCAACTTGGACCTCTGCCTCCTGGTTATTATTTACAATTTTTTGATTCTGTTATTTTAAGTAATTTCCCGATCCACATTATTTTGCAGTGCAATTGTCCTGCTATTTCCCCCATTTTGCTTCCTTTTGCCACTTAGCCCATGCTATGACTAATTTACAGCCATATTACAACACCAAAGTGCGGGTCACAATTGACTTATATGTGGTTTGGATCCGGTGTAAAGGCCAAGTCAAGTTATGGTACCTGAACCAAATTTTGAACTAGAGTTCAGCACAACCAGACGAACCTGAACTTCCACTGGTCCACTCATTTCTAGTTGGTGCATAAATTGAGAACAATAGGACTAGGGGAAAATTTGTGAAACTAGGATAACAGCTGACTTAATAATGAAACACAAATTTGACAGTTCTATACCACAGAGGTCTGTATTGGGCCCTTATCTGTTTAACATATTTATTAATTACCTTGATGAAAGCATACATATTAAAATTGCAGTATTTGCATATGATAAATTATGCAAGGTAATCAACACAGATAAGGATAATTTAATATTACAGAGAGTTTTATGTAAAATGGAAGCTTGGGCTCAGATATGGCAATTGAAGTTTAATGTCAAAAAATGTAAGATCATTCTCTTGAGCCTAGGATACAAAATGTTCAGTTCTGCACTAAAAAGTAAATCATTGGGTAAAAATGACAAAAAAATAACTTGAGTGTATTGGTAGACAGCAAAATCAACTTTAGTGACCAGTGTCAGGCAGCTACTGCCAAAACTAATAAAGCTCATAACGAGAACACTGTTTTGCCTCTATACAAGTCACTAGTGCGACCACCTTTAGAATACTGGGTACTAGAAATGAGCGACTTTGCCTCTGGGAGGGTCGAGTCGGGTTTCAGACCACCCATCTTTACCAAAAGTCGAGTCGAACGAAATCGGCCGACTATCGGCCAAAGTCGGAGTTCCGACTGAAACCCGACCCCAATGCAAGTCAATGGGGAATAAAAGTCGGCAGTGAGTGGAGGACAGTAAACACACTTACAGTGCCCATTTCAATGCCAACTACATCAATTCTTATTACTTAAGCTTGTCAACCTTAATTTACTTTATAATAATAGTAACTAGTGTTGAGCGATACGATACCGCAAGTATCGGGTATCGGCCGATATTAGCTCTATCGGACTTTCGATACTTAGTTCCGATATTTTCGTCTTATCGGATACCGGAATCGGATTTGTCACTGTCACTGTCAGTGTCCGTCGGTCGGGTCTGTCAGGAGTCAGCGGCACTAACCTGGCAGAAGATCTCCGGCGGTCACGGGCTGGACTGCTTGATGGCCGCCATCATCTTTCCCCGGCGGTCACATGCAGTTTCTCGCGATAACTGCAGTGACTGCTGGGTAATCCCGGCCGTAAAGCAGTCAGTCCGATGATGTCACCGCCGGGGAAGCAGGTAATCAGCTGTGCTGCGTCGAGATGACAGGCTCTGCCTGTCATTGCGATGTAGCAGAGCTGGATCGTCATGGGACCCTCGTTACTATGGACTGCGTCGGACAGGTGGTATACTGTTGGTTTGTTTTTTTCTTTTTTTACAGGAGATCGATGGCGTCGACAGGAATGAGAGTATAATAAAAGAAATGAAAACTGTGTTGTCTCTTTTATTTCATTAAAATACTTTTTTCTTGCTGTGTCTTTTTTTTATACATTTAAAAACTTTGGGATTAATAATGGATCGGTGTCTTATTGACACCTCTCCATTATTTACCGGGCTTATTCTCACCGTGCAATCAACGGTGTCATTAACCCCTTATTACCCCACTTGCCACCGCTACAGGGCACTGGGAAGAGCCGGGTAAAGTGCCACAATTGACACATCTTTTGATGCGCCAAATGTGGGGCTGCTGTAGCCTGGTATTATCAGGCTGTTGAGGGCCAAAATCCATGGGCCTTGACAGTCTTTTAATAGCAGGCCGCAGCAGTCTGCATTTTACTTGGCTGGTTAACAAAAATAGGGGGACCCCTACGCCGTTTTTTTTTTTCGAGGGGATCCCCTATTTTTGTTAACCAGCCAAGCTAAGCAGACTGCTGTGGCCTGGTATTATCAGGCTGGCAAGGTCCATGGATATTGGCTCATTACCAGCCTGAAAAACCAGGCCTCAGCAGTCTGCTTCATCTGGCTGGTTAACAAAAATAGGGTGGACCCCACGCCAATTTTTTTTCGAGGGGATCCCTATTTTTGTTAACCAGCAAAGATAAACAGACTGCTGTGGCCTGGTATTATCAGGCTGGCAAGCAGGGTCGGACTGAGGCACCGGGACACCGGAGAAACCTACGGTGGGCCCCAGCTCCTGCGTGGTGGGCCCTGATTTGAAAGGATAGGTCACGGGGCAGAGGGGGCGGTGGCCCCGGGGCCCGCGCTCTGAGGGGGCCCACCCGGAGCTACGATACAGTTACATTCTGCGGCAGAGCAGGGAGAATCGCTCTCCCTGCTCTGCCGCCCGGAAGCTATGGGGCCTGAACAGGCGTTGGGGGGGCCCGGTGCCAGCAGTGGGCCCCCCACCCGTCATCGGAGGGTCAGCTGTATCGGCATCCAGCCGATAAAGCTGAACGCATGGAGAGAGAAGGAGCGAGCGCTCCTTCTCTCCCATAATCCCCCTCTCAGCGTATTACAGCGGGCGCAATAACATCACCTGCCGGCGCCTGCTGTCAGACGCTGAGAAGGAGAACAGTGAGCAGCACAGGAGCCAGGAGGTGAGTTTTTTTTTTATTTTTTTTCTAATGGGGGTGCAGTTGAGTCCTGGCTGGAGAAGTCGTCATGTCGGTGTGGGCCAGATGGAAAAGACATGAAAAGTGAACAATTCCATTAGAAAGAACATCAGCGGTAAGTCATTATCTGTACCTGTGCTGTAATCTATATGTTCTGTAGGACTGGTATTATTTAACACAGACCATATGGCGGTAATATCAATTGGTCTTTTTATATATAGATTATTTTGGCCAACAGTGCGGTCATTTGCTGAGGTTCTCTGATGATGGGCCCACTCAGAAGTTTTGCCCCCACTAAACCAAAACCCTAGCTACGCCTATGGCTCTCTCTCTAGTCTTTCTTTCTCGCTCTCTGTTCTTTCCTTCTCGCTCTCTGTTCTTTTTTCTCTCTGTTCTTTCTTTCTCTCTTTTCTTTCTTTCCTCTCTTTCTTTCTCTGTTTGTTCTTTCTCTCTCGCTGCTCTTTCTTTCTTTTCCTCAGTACCAGCCACTGTGCCCTCATTACCAGTCAGTGTGATCAGCAGTGCTAAATGGTTACGCTTGGGGCGAGGATATGGGTGTGATTAGCTGTGAAATGGGTGTTGTCGGGGCGTGGCCTAAAATTTTCAGCGGCGCGCAACACGCGCCGCAGCCTTTCTCCTCTTTCCTGTCTTCCAAATTTGGGAGGTATGCTGTATGACCTCCCTACAACTTCTGGCCATGCTCCTGATGAGCGCGACAGATGGTCTCGTGAGGGATCTCCTCCCACACCTGGACTAAAGCATCCACCAACTCCTGGACAGTCTGTGGTGCAACGTGGCATGGCCTAAAATTTTCTGCAGCATGCACAGCGTGCCACAGCCTTTGTCCCTCTTTCCCTTATTCAAAGGTTGGGAAGTATGATGTTGGGCCGCAAGAATATATTTTCTCTGGTGGGCCCAAGGTACTCCAGTCCGACGCTGCTGGCAAGGTCCATGTATGTTGGCTCCTTAACAGCCTTAAATACCATGCCTCAGCAGCAGGGGCGTACATATAAATCATGGGGCCCCATAGCAAAAGTCTGAATGTTCCCCACCCCCAAAAAAAAAAAACCCAGAGGCATTTGTAAATGTAAAGTGCCAGCACAGTGAGGGAAGTTGAGTCGCACAGAGACAGGGGTTTTGGGGGTACTCGGCACCGATCACGTCGACTTCTATGGGGGATGTCACGAGTAGCACAGCTCGGTCCGTGACCTGGGCGATCACTGGAATGTGGGATATTTCCAGGGGATGATAGAATGTTCGTGTAGTTTGTCGTGACGCCACCTGTAGTACCTGGTCAGGGTGTCCAGCGCTGCTGTGCAGGTCCTCTGGAAGGGATGGTGTAGTGCAGGTAGGTGAAAAGTCTTCTACAGGTAACACGCTATCCTTCCAGGGCAGATAGATGTGAGATAGAGCAATGGTGCAAAGTGATGTAGCAGAGTGGACTATGCGACGTAGTAAGAAAGCAGGAAACACTTCAAGTTAAACGTTGCATAATAAAATTTTTAATAATAACATTACAAAAGTTCAAATGGCTTATATTATGTGACATGTTTTGTTACTGTTCATACCCTTGATATGTGTTATACATGTGTGTTAATAAATACATATTCAACAAAAGTGCAAATAGCATTAGTGCCGAAGTTCGTGGAGACTTCTTAGGACTACCCCCACCGGGGTAACTTCACAGTGTCCTTTACTTGTGCTTGTGGAGGACCCGCTCCAAACCTCCAACTGTGGTCTTGGGTGGGCTGCAAGACTTTCCTTGAGCAGACCTCACTTTCGGCCACACCAAACGGGTTTTTAGTTTCTGAGGTAGTTGAAAATAGTGCACAGTAAAGTTTTTTGTAAAACCAAGATGGAGCACCGAAGTGCCAACTATTTACAGAAAAGTTTGTGAGCCAGTACAGTTCATGGCTTCAAAGTTCAACATTTTCATTACAGTGAAACACCATTACCCAACCTGGGTATATTTAGGCAACAATAAACTTGTTCTTCTGAACATTCACCCGTCCGGGTACATCAAACCATTACCCAACCTGGGTATATTAAGGCAACAATAAACTTCTTTTTATGAACATTCACCCGTCCGGGTACATCAATAATTTAACTATTTACATACAGAGACCCTGTCCGGGTTATTTAGACTTCTTTGGCTGGCCTCTTCCAGGTACCACCTGGTACTCTTCTGGAGCTTGCCAAACATCCGTGACAGGAGGGTCCACCCAGACCTGATGACGTCGTGTGGCCTATACAGTGACGTCGTGACCCGCTATCTGGGTCTGTGTGGCCACCTCTATCATCTCCCTCCGGGTCTGGACCCCTATGTCCCGGACTGAACGAACCCCAGGGGCCTAACAGGCTCCGGGTACGGGCCAGCTATCATTATCATGTCCATAGCTGGGGCTGCTGAGGAGACCACTGAGGGAGGCTGGGGAGATTTACGGCGTGGGGTGGGCACTTGTGCAGAGGCCTGGTTGGGGGAGGCTGAAGGCTCGTAGGGTCTGTCAGTTTCCTGACACTCTGGGGAGTAGGGGTCGCACCTGGTAACATTTAGGGCGTACCATCCATTGTAACCCCAGTGTCGGGTGTAAGTCACCAAGTCTCCTGGCAACAGGTCCCTCCCCGGGTGTCCTTCTGGGAGGTGAGCCTCCACGTCCCGCCGGGTTACAAAAACTTCTAAATAAAGTCCAGGCTCCTGGATGAAGCCCCAACCACCTTTTAACTTAAAGTTCCGTACTTCACCCTTACGCCGCGGCTCCCTCACCGTACTTTTATCCTTTCTCATACGTGCCTTCTCTGCCAGGTCCTTCTCCAGGTGACGTTGCCGAAGCTTTTGGGATTCTCGCTGCTCCCTTTGTCGCTCTGCTTCCCGCTCCCGACGTCTCCACTCTTCCTCCTGATGCCGGTTGTAATTCTCCTCCACCAGCATCTCCATGTCTCCACCATCAAATGCCAGCTTACGATGTCCGGTTTGCGGCAGCTCTCCTGGTGCCCGCCAGTCCTGGCGGCGCTCACCTGTGGCGGAAGCAGCCGGCTCTGGAACAGATGACGGTCGGAGCTCCGATACAGGCAGGTAGAGCTCTAGTGCCTGCGTGGCCTCCTCCATGAGGACGGGTGTCGCTTCTTCTGCCTCAGCGACGGGGGCAGACAGCGGGATCTGGGGTGCTGGTGCGGCGTTTTCTGCAGGAACGGGTGCCTCCACTGTGATACTGGCAACCGGTTCAGATTGCAAGGGCTGGGATGCCCGCACGGCCTCCTGTACTGGAACGGGTGCCTCCACTGAGATACTGGCAACCGGTTCAGATTGCAAGGGCTGGGATGCCCGCACGGCCTCCTGTACTGGAACGTGTGCCTCCACTGAGATACTGGCAACCGGTTCAGATTGCAAGGGCTGGGATGCCCGCACGGCCTCCTGTACTGGAACGGGTGCCTCCACTGAGATACTGGCAACCGGTTCAGATTGCAAGGGCTGGGATGCCCGCACGGCCTCCTCTACTGGAACGGGTGCCTCACCTTCCGGTACAGACACTTCAGGGGGATAGAGGGATTGGCGCCGCTCCAATTGTAGTTTTAGGGCCCGCCAGCTCGCTTCCATCCTGGCGACCTCCTCCCGGTGCCGGGCCAGGTCTCTCAGGGTATCCTCCGCTTCTTCCAGCGTAGGAGGGTTTCCAGGCCGGGTGCCAAACGGTGGCTCCGTGGCGATCGGGTCGCTTCCGTGGGGGGAGAGCTCTGACTCCTCCATCCCTTCCCACTTCTGCTCACATCCATTCGCCATCTCAGCAAAGTCACATGTGTCATTAGCATTAGGAGAGCCGACATCTTTTGTAGGGAGGCGGGACCTTCGCATTCGTTTAGCCCACTGAGGAGGATGAGGAGGCGGAACTCCAGAGCTGTGTGGGCACGATCTTACATTGCAGTAACATTTAGAGTGTGCGGACATCGTTTTCGCGCCACGGAGTGAGTGTACGCCCACGAGAGCATGCCCTTATTCTTCACTGTGCCTCGTGGCGCAGATATGACGGGAAAATGGCAAATACAGTCTATGATGATTTTTGCAATTCTCAAGCAAAAAAAACAGTTCAATTAAGGCACACAGGACTCGCTTATAGCGAGCTTCTGAATCCTGTTCGCTGGGTGCGATGCAACATCTCTGTGGCGACTGGACCCTGGGTGCTTCTGTCTTTTCACAAATGCCGGCTTTACCCGGCAATTGAATCAGAGGCTATTTTACTATGTAGAAGTGAATAAACTATAAATATATGTATATATATATATGTCA
>JARQOD010000002.1:611004512-611055938 GCA_033576555.1 Oophaga sylvatica
AAAACAGGGGTCAGAATTGAAAAAAATTTGGGGGAAGGTCATTAACGTCAAACCACCGTTGGGGGTAAAGGGGGTTTAAATAAAATTTCCAGTATTTTTAATAAAGTATCTAAAAGGGTTTAAAAGCAACTGTAAGTAAACAGGGCTATAAAATTGTATGATTGCAATATTTTAAGAGGATAAAAAATTTTAAGGAGGAGGCTTCTTTAAACCATTTGTTTGAACGAAAGATAGGAATTTGGTTAAATGGTTCTACACACAGAAAACCACTCTATTTATCTTGGGTATGGAGTTAATCTCAGTTAAAGCTTTTTCAAACTCCCCCACTGCCTATGAAAGTGCAGCTATGGGGAAAAAAAAAAAGAACTTATTTTCTCTAGTGAATGCCAAATTTCAGTTACAAAAACAGACAATACGTTACAGTCTTTGAAAGAATGCCTGTTATTTTAAAATGACAGCGGCTCTGCTTTGATCTTTTTAATTCAAGGGTCGGATTGCTTAAACCACACAGTAAAATGAGCATGCTGTAACGTGACTGAAATTTTTTCTTGATTACCTCGAGAAGGGGTGCATAGGTACTCCTTCATGTTCAGGGGTTTGATAACTTATTTAAAGCCAACATCAGAGACAGACTTTGTAACCTTTGGGGAGCATCATTCTCAGAACAAGTCCTGGGCTTCTTTTGAGAGAATCAGGGCGGACGTTTGGGAAGCAACAATGGATTAGGCGGAACCCGCTGGGATTATGTTTTAATAATGTAGATCCATCCTTACCAACCCTAACTTGACCCAGCTACATTACACAGCTAACATAAACCCCCAAAAAAACTATTTGTCCCCTTTTTGCCAAAGCACCAGGGCACAGGCTAGTGCCAGAATTGACACAATAATACAGCCTAAATTTTTCGGGAACTGGGGCTGGGTTTTTTTTGGTTGGGAAGGGCAAATCCGTGGACCTTTTTCCCCCTACTAAAATAGCCCAGGCTGTCTCTCGGCCTAGCGGATATTAAAAAAAGGGGGGACCTCAGCTTTTTTTTTAGTCCTCCTTTTTTTATACTTACAAAGGGAATCAACGCTGGGAGCTGATATTAAAAAGCGGGAAGTTTCCCTGAATATGGCCCCTTTTTCCAGAATAATAAAGATCACTCACGCTACGCTTTTCCTTGGCTGATATTAAAATTGAGGGACCCCTATGTGATTTTTTATTTATTTATTTAAAAAGTACAGTAAACTACATACGCTTTTGGCCTTCCCATGCTCCAACTTTGGGCCTCGCCTCCTGGTTTTATTTACAATTTTTTTATTCTGTTTTTTAAATAATTTCCCTTTCCAAAATTTTTTCAGTGAATTGTCCCGCTATTTCCCCCATTTTTCTTCCTTTTGCCACTTAGCCCTGCTATGACAATTTTTTCGCCATATAAAACACCAAAGGGGGTCACAATTGACTTATATGGGTTTGGATCCGGTGTAAAGGCCAAGTAAAAGTTATGCCCTGAACCAAATTTTGAACTAGAGTTCAGCCGAACCAGACAAACCCTGAACTTCCACTGGTCCACTCATTTCTAGTTGGTGCATAAATTGAGAACAATAGGACTAGGGGAAAATTTGTGAAACTAGGATAACAGCTGACTTAATAATGAAACACAAATTTGACAGTTCTATACCACAGAGGTCTGTATTGGGCCCTTATCTGTTTAACATATTTATTAATTACCTTGATGAAAGCATACATATTAAAATTGCAGTATTTGCATATGATAAATTATGCAAGGTAATCAACACAGATAAGGATAATTTAATATTACAGAGAGTTTTATGTAAAATGGAAGCTTGGGCTCAGATATGGCAATTGAAGTTTAATGTCAAAAAATGTAAGATCATTCTCTTGAGCCTAGGATACAAAATGTTCAGTTCTGCACTAAAAAGTAAATCATTGGGTAAAAATGACAAAAAAATAACTTGAGTGTATTGGTAGACAGCAAAATCAACTTTAGTGACCAGTGTCAGGCAGCTACTGCCAAAACTAATAAAGCTCATAACGAGAACACTGTTTTGCCTCTATACAAGTCACTAGTGCGACCACCTTTAGAATACTGGGTACTAGAAATGAGCGACTTTGCCTCTGGGAGGGTCGAGTCGGGTTTCAGACCACCCATCTTTACCAAAAGTCGAGTCGAACGAAATCGGCCGACTATCGGCCAAAGTCGGAGTTCCGACTGAAACCCGACCCCAATGCAAGTCAATGGGGAATAAAAGTCGGCAGTGAGTGGAGGACAGTAAACACACTTACAGTGCCCATTTCAATGCCAACTACATCAATTCTTATTACTTAAGCTTGTCAACCTTAATTTACTTTATAATAATAGTAACTAGTGTTGAGCGATACGATACCGCAAGTATCGGGTATCGGCCGATATTAGCTCTATCGGACTTTCGATACTTAGTTCCGATATTTTCGTCTTATCGGATACCGGAATCGGATTTGTCACTGTCACTGTCAGTGTCCGTCGGTCGGGTCTGTCAGGAGTCAGCGGCACTAACCTGGCAGAAGATCTCCGGCGGTCACGGGCTGGACTGCTTGATGGCCGCCATCATCTTTCCCCGGCGGTCACATGCAGTTTCTCGCGATAACTGCAGTGACTGCTGGGTAATCCCGGCCGTAAAGCAGTCAGTCCGATGATGTCACCGCCGGGGAAGCAGGTAATCAGCTGTGCTGCGTCGAGATGACAGGCTCTGCCTGTCATTGCGATGTAGCAGAGCTGGATCGTCATGGGACCCTCGTTACTATGGACTGCGTCGGACAGGTGGTATACTGTTGGTTTGTTTTTTTTCTTTTTTTACAGGAGATCGATGGCGTCGCAGGAATGAGAGTATAATAAAAGAAATGAAAACTGTGTTGTCTCTTTTATTTCATTAAAATACTTTTTTCTTGCTGTGTCTTTTTTTTATACATTTAAAAACTTTGGGATTAATAATGGATCGGTGTCTTATTGACACCTCTCCATTATTTACCGGGCTTATTCTCACCGTGCAATCAACGGTGTCATTAACCCCTTATTACCCCACTTGCCACCGCTACAGGGCACTGGGAAGAGCCGGGTAAAGTGCCACAATTGACACATCTTTTGATGCGCCAAATGTGGGGCTGCTGTAGCCTGGTATTATCAGGCTGTTGAGGGCCAAAATCCATGGGCCTTGACAGTCTTTTAATACCAGGCCGCAGCAGTCTGCATTTTACTTGGCTGGTTAACAAAAATAGGGGGACCCCTACGCCGTTTTTTTTTTCGAGGGGATCCCCTATTTTTGTTAACCAGCCAAGCTAAGCAGACTGCTGTGGCCTGGTATTATCAGGCTGGCAAGGTCCATGGATATTGGCTCATTACCAGCCTGAAAAACCAGGCCTCAGCAGTCTGCTTCATCTGGCTGGTTAACAAAAATAGGGTGGACCCCACGCCAATTTTTTTTCGAGGGGATCCCCTATTTTTGTTAACCAGCAAAGATAAACAGACTGCTGTGGCCTGGTATTATCAGGCTGGCAAGCAGGGTCGGACTGAGGCACCGGGACACCGGAGAAACCTACGGTGGGCCCCAGCTCCTGCGTGGTGGGCCCTGATTTGAAAGGATAGGTCACGGGGCAGAGGGGGCGGTGGCCCCGGGGCCCGCGCTCTGAGGGGGCCCACCCGGAGCTACGATACAGTTACATTCTGCGGCAGAGCAGGGAGAATCGCTCTCCCTGCTCTGCCGCCCGGAAGCTATGGGGCCTGAACAGGCGTTGGGGGGGCCCGGTGCCAGCAGTGGGCCCCCCACCCGTCATCGGAGGGTCAGCTGTATCGGCATCCAGCCGATAAAGCTGAACGCATGGAGAGAGAAGGAGCGAGCGCTCCTTCTCTCCCATAATCCCCCTCTCAGCGTATTACAGCGGGCGCAATAACATCACCTGCCGGCGCCTGCTGTCAGACGCTGAGAAGGAGAACAGTGAGCAGCACAGGAGCCAGGAGGTGAGTTTTTTTTTTAATTTTTTTTCTAATGGGGTGCAGTTGAGTCCTGGCTGGAGAAGTCGTCATGTCGGTGTGGGCCAGATGGAAAAGACATGAAAAGTGAACAATTCCATTAGAAAGAACATCAGCGGTAAGTCATTATCTGTACCTGTGCTGTAATCTATATGTTCTGTAGGACTGGTATTATTTAACACAGACCATATGGCGGTAATATCAATATTGGTCTTTTTATATATAGATTATTTTGGCCAACAGTGCGGTCATTTGCTGAGGTTCTCTGATGATGGGCCCACTCAGAAGTTTTGCCCCCACTAAACCAAAACCCTAGCTACGCCTATGGCTCTCTCTCTAGTCTTTCTTTCTCGCTCTCTGTTCTTTCCTTCTCGCTCTCTGTTCTTTTTTCTCTCTGTTCTTTCTTTCTCTCTTTTCTTTCTTTCCTCTCTTTCTTTCTCTGTTTGTTCTTTCTCTCTCGCTGCTCTTTCTTTCTTTTCCTCAGTACCAGCCACTGTGCCCTCATTACCAGTCAGTGTGATCAGCAGTGCTAAATGGTTACGCTTGGGGCGAGGATATGGGTGTGATTAGCTGTGAAATGGGTGTTGTCGGGGCGTGGCCTAAAATTTTCAGCGGCGCGCAACACGCGCCGCAGCCTTTCTTCCTCTTTCCTGTCTTCCAAATTTGGGAGGTATGCTGTATGACCTCCCTACAACTTCTGGCCATGCTCCTGATGAGCGCGACAGATGGTCTCGTGAGGGATCTCCTCCCACACCTGGACTAAAGCATCCACCAACTCCTGGACAGTCTGTGGTGCAACGTGGCATGGCCTAAAATTTTCTGCAGCATGCACAGCGTGCCACAGCCTTTGTCCCTCTTTCCCTTATTCAAAGGTTGGGAAGTATGATGTTGGGCCGCAAGAATATATTTTCTCTGGTGGGCCCAAGGTACTCCAGTCCGACGCTGCTGGCAAGGTCCATGTATGTTGGCTCCTTAACAGCCTTAAATACCATGCCTCAGCAGCAGGGGCGTACATATAAATCATGGGGCCCCATAGCAAAAGTCTGAATGTTCCCCACCCCCCAAAAAAAAAAACCCAGAGGCATTTGTAAATGTAAAGTGCCAGCACAGTGAGGGAAGTTGAGTCGCACAGAGACAGGGGTTTTGGGGGTACTCGGCACCGATCACGTCGACTTCTATGGGGGATGTCACGAGTAGCACAGCTCGGTCCGTGACCTGGGCGATCACTGGAATGTGGGATATTTCCAGGGGATGATAGAATGTTCGTGTAGTTTGTCGTGACGCCACCTGTAGTACCTGGTCAGGGTGTCCAGCGCTGCTGTGCAGGTCCTCTGGAAGGGATGGTGTAGTGCAGGTAGGTGAAAAGTCTTCTACAGGTAACACGCTATCCTTCCAGGGCAGATAGATGTGAGATAGAGCAATGGTGCAAAGTGATGTAGCAGAGTGGACTATGCGACGTAGTAAGAAAGCAGGAAACACTTCAAGTTAAACGTTGCATAATAAAATTTTAATAATAACATTACAAAAGTTCAAATGGCTTATATTATGTGACATGTTTTGTTACTGTTCATACCCTTGATATGTGTTATACATGTGTGTTAATAAATACATATTCAACAAAAGTGCAAATAGCATTAGTGCCGAAGTTCGTGGAGACTTCTTAGGACTACCCCCACCGGGGTAACTTCACAGTGTCCTTTACTTGTGCTTGTGGAGGACCCGCTCCAAACCTCCAACTGTGGTCTTGGGTGGGCTGCAAGACTTTCCTTGAGCAGACCTCACTTTCGGCCACACCAAACGGGTTTTTAGTTTCTGAGGTAGTTGAAAATAGTGCACAGTAAAGTTTTTTGTAAAACCAAGATGGAGCACCGAAGTGCCAACTATTTACAGAAAAGTTTGTGAGCCAGTACAGTTCATGGCTTCAAAGTTCAACATTTTCATTACAGTGAAACACCATTACCCAACCTGGGTATATTTAGGCAACAATAAACTTGTTCTTCTGAACATTCACCCGTCCGGGTACATCAAACCATTACCCAACCTGGGTATATTAAGGCAACAATAAACTTCTTTTTATGAACATTCACCCGTCCGGGTACATCAATAATTTAACTATTTACATACAGAGACCCTGTCCGGGTTATTTAGACTTCTTTGGCTGGCCTCTTCCAGGTACCACCTGGTACTCTTCTGGAGCTTGCCAAACATCCGTGACAGGAGGGTCCACCCAGACCTGATGACGTCGTGTGGCCTATACAGTGACGTCGTGACCCGCTATCTGGGTCTGTGTGGCCACCTCTATCATCTCCCTCCGGGTCTGGACCCCTATGTCCCGGACTGAACGAACCCAGGGGCCTAACAGGCTCCGGGTACGGGCCAGCTATCATTATCATGTCCATAGCTGGGGCTGCTGAGGAGACCACTGAGGGAGGCTGGGGAGATTTACGGCGTGGGGTGGGCACTTGTGCAGAGGCCTGGTTGGGGGAGGCTGAAGGCTCGTAGGGTCTGTCAGTTTCCTGACACTCTGGGGAGTAGGGGTCGCACCTGGTAACATTTAGGGCGTACCATCCATTGTAACCCCAGTGTCGGGTGTAAGTCACCAAGTCTCCTGGCAACAGGTCCCTCCCCGGGTGTCCTTCTGGGAGGTGAGCCTCCACGTCCCGCCGGGTTACAAAAACTTCTAAATAAAGTCCAGGCTCCTGGATGAAGCCCCAACCACCTTTTAACTTAAAGTTCCGTACTTCACCCTTACGCCGCGGCTCCCTCACCGTACTTTTATCCTTTCTCATACGTGCCTTCTCTGCCAGGTCCTTCTCCAGGTGACGTTGCCGAAGCTTTTGGGATTCTCGCTGCTCCCTTTGTCGCTCTGCTTCCCGCTCCCGACGTCTCCACTCTTCCTCCTGATGCCGGTTGTAATTCTCCTCCACCAGCATCTCCATGTCTCCACCATCAAATGCCAGCTTACGATGTCCGGTTTGCGGCAGCTCTCCTGGTGCCCGCCAGTCCTGGCGGCGCTCACCTGTGGCGGAAGCAGCCGGCTCTGGAACAGATGACGGTCGGAGCTCCGATACAGGCAGGTAGAGCTCTAGTGCCTGCGTGGCCTCCCCATGAGGACGGGTGTCGCTTCTTCTGCCTCAGCGACGGGGGCAGACAGCGGGATCTGGGGTGCTGGTGCGGCGTTTTCTGCAGGAACGGGTGCCTCCACTGTGATACTGGCAACCGGTTCAGATTGCAAGGGCTGGGATGCCCGCACGGCCTCCTGTACTGGAACGGGTGCCTCCACTGAGATACTGGCAACCGGTTCAGATTGCAAGGGCTGGGATGCCCGCACGGCCTCCTGTACTGGAACGTGTGCCTCCACTGAGATACTGGCAACCGGTTCAGATTGCAAGGGCTGGGATGCCCGCACGGCCTCCTGTACTGGAACGGGTGCCTCCACTGAGATACTGGCAACCGGTTCAGATTGCAAGGGCTGGGATGCCCGCACGGCCTCCTCTACTGGAACGGGTTCCTCACCTTCCGGTACAGACACTTCAGGGGGATAGAGGGATTGGCGCCGCTCCAATTATAGTTTTAGGGCCCGCCAGCTCGCTTCCATCCTGGCGACCTCCTCCCGGAGCCGGGCCAGGTCTCTCAGGGTATCCTCCGCTTCTTCCAGCGTAGGAGGGTTTCCAGGCCGGGTGCCAAACGGTGGCTCCGTGGCGATCGGGTCGCTTCCGTGGGGGGAGAGCTCTGACTCCTCCATCCCTTCCCACTTCTGCTCACATCCATTCGCCATCTCAGCAAAGTCACATGTGTCATTAGCATTAGGAGAGCCGACATCTTTTGTAGGGAGGCGGGACCTTCGCATTCGTTTACGCCCACTGAGGAGGATGAGGAGGCGGAACTCCAGAGCTGTGGGGCACGATCTTACATTGCAGTAACATTTAGAGTGTGCGGACATCGTTTTCGCGCCACGGAGTGAGTGTACGCCCACGAGAGCATGCCCTTATTCTTCACCTGTGCCTCGTGGCGCAGATATGACGGGAAAATGGCAAATACAGTCTATGATGATTTTTGCAATTCTCAAGCAAAAAAACAGTTCAATTAAGGCACACAGGACTCGCTTATAGCGAGCTTCTGAATCCTGTTCGCTGGGTGCGATGCAACATCTCTGTGGCGACTGGACCCTTGGGTGCTTCTGTCTTTTCACAAATGCCGGCTTTACCCGGCAATTGAATCAGAGGCTATTTTACTATGTAGAAGTGAATAAACTATAAATATATGTATATATATATGTCACAATGACATGTATATATATATATATATATATATATATTATGTATTCTAAGTGTGTATATTTTGTGTTTACAAGGAAAGAAAGTGTTTTTTTAGTTGCGATATTTTGTTCCCATAGACTTACATGGGACTTCCAGTATCGGAATCGGATATCGCCGATATTTAGTGATATCGGCGATACCATTCCGATCCGATATTTTTAGATATCGAGCAGTATCGCTCAACACTAATAGTAACACATTGAAAACTGGGGGTTATTTGGCTAAAGTTGTGGGGGTACAGCCCAGTTAGGGAAGTGGAAAAACTGGCATATGTTGAGGTGTAGGCTGGACATTCAGCAGCTGCAAAAGGAGGAATTGGAGAAGTCGGAGTAAGAGGAGGACAAAGCGAGCCATTTTGCTGGCAATCTATGTGTCATCAGGGGAAGGTGGTACAAAATCCTTTGAAACCCAGGCATGGTTCATTTTAATGAAGGTGAGATCACCTACATTTTGGGTCGACAGCCGGTTCCTTTTTTCTGTCAGGATTGATCCAGCAGCACTGAAGACTCTTTCTGATAGCACACCACCAGCAGGGCAGGCGAGCTCCTGTAAGGCATATTGTGCCAATTCAGGCCAGGTGTCCAGTTTACAGGCCCAGTAGTCAAAGGGGAATGATCTGTGAGGGAGAATATCGATAGGGGAGGAGAGGTAATTTTGAAACATAGTTTACAACTGCTGTCTCCTGTCTATTGCAATCGATTCTGTATTACCAGTCGTGTGAGCGTTACTCGAGAAATCAGTCCACAACATGGTCATGAAACCCCAGTCTCCAACGTCACTTCGGCTGTGTGCACCACAAACACATCTTCCATGTTGCCCAGTACAGCTCGTGGTAGAACCTGCACCGCTGCTGTGTGCTGGGAATGCCTCTAACAAATGGTTTACCAGAGTTGCTTGTTTGTTCGCCAATCTTAGCTCTAGTTTCTCCTGTGGCATGATGTTCTGTAAGTTGCCTTTATAGCGTGGATCGAGAATGCTGGCCAACCAGTAGTCATCATCATCCTTCATAATTTTGGCAATGCGGGGATCCCTTTTTAGGATCCGCAAGAGATAACCACACATGTGGGCCATTGTTTCAGGTGTCAATGATGCACTGCCAGTTGTGGGTGGAATAGCACTTTCTGCCAAATCCACATCCCTCCAGTCACGCACAAACCCTGTACTTGACCTTGGCAAGCCAACATTTTCTCTTGCCCCCTGAGAAGCATCCTCCTCCCCAAAATAATCATCCTCCTCATTATCCTCCTCCTCTTCCTCTTCTTCCTCCACATCATCCAGGACAGTTCCCTGAGCAGACAATGCCTGACTGTCATCAAGGCTTCCCTCCTCCTCCTCCGCTGCAGACGCCTGATCCTTAATGTGCATCAAAGTTTGAAAGAGCAGACGCATAAGTGGGATGCTCATGCTTATGATGGCGTCATCTGCGCTTACCAGCTGTGTGCATTCTCAAAACACTGAAGGACTTTACAGTTCGATAGTGGGACACCTCGTGTGCAACACTGGCAGCTGCGCATGGAGTGCTCGTGCGACTGCGCTCTGTTGACGAGCTTTCGCTTCTGGAGGAGGAGGGTCAAACGCCTACAGCCAACTGTTGCCTATACCGTGGGCTAGGCAGCACTGTCCCACCACCGCTGTCCCCTGTGGACCCTGCATCCACCACATTAACCCAGTGCGCAGTGATGGACAAGTGATGGCCCTGGCCATGCCTACTGGCCCATGTATCTGTTTTGAGGTGCACCTTTCCACTCACTGATTGCTTGAGTGCATGTACAATGCGGTCTTTCACATGCAGGTGGAGGGCAAGGATGGCTTTTCTAGAAAAGAAGTGCCGAATGGGTAGGTCATAGCATTGGACAGAGTAGGCCATGAGCTCTCGGAATGCTGCGCTTTCAACAAAATGGAAGGGCATCCTCTCTAATGAGATCAGTTTGGCAATGTAGGCGTACAAAGCCAGTGTACGCGGATGAGAGGATGAGTACTTTCTTGTCCTACTCAGAGTCTCTGCTAGGGTGAGCTGGACTTGAGAGCTGCATATGGTGGAACTAGCGGTGGATAGGGCGGACTGAGAGGGGGTTGGTGATGGTGATGGTGGTGGTGATGGCCTAGATGCAGTCATTCATTGGAAATACATTGTGATTCCCTGACTGCTTTGGCCTTGCGAAGGCACCTCAACGTTTCTTGCTAGTGGTGTGCTAACCGGTGGGCTTACAGTGGGGGAAGCGATGTAGCATTGCTGGCTACCTTCAGTTGGAGCAGGTGCACGTGTGCTACCTGAGGTTTTTTAGTCCGTCCAAGCTTGCAAGTACATGGTGTTTACATGTCTAATCATGCAACTGGTATTCAAATTTCGGAGATTTTTTCCTCGGCTAAAGGTCCTTCCGCACTTCTTATAGATAACCTTTGCCTCATCAATAGGATTTTGGTCAAAAAAGTGCCACACTGCACTCTTCCTACTATGGGATAAATTTTCAGGGCTTGCACGCTGTGCTAATTTGACCATCTGGCCAAGCTGTCCTGCATCTCTTTTTTTAACACGTTTTTGGACTGCTACGGGCCTGCCAGATAACGGCAGCTGCTATGTCGATGCCTGCTGCAGATTCTCCTCCTCTTCTGAGCTATTGCCAGCGGCAACCTCTTCCCCCAATGGATGCCAATCCAGGTCAACAACTGTGTCATCCATCACCTCCTCTTCAATTTCATCTGCACCTTCCTCTGTGTCACCGTGTAAGGTGGTATAGCATGCGGGAAGGGGCACCTGAGTTTCATCAGGGTCAGAATCTGGCTCAGTAGACTGCGAGGGCAATGCAGTGCTCTGGGTGAATGTACCAGCAGAATCATATAGCCAGGGCCGGCGTCAGAACCCGGCACACCCGGGCAAGTGCCGGGGCCCTGAGCAGGCGGGGGAGCCTACTCGCCGTTGGGCACCCCGGCGCCCGTTAGCGGTGTCAGCACCGCCACTGGGCCCTCCCCGCTTGCTCTGGGCCCCGGCGGCAGCCGGCGCAATACTCACCTCTCCCCGTGCCTCCGCTGCTGCAGCTCCGAGCTCCAGGGGGCGCCTGCGCCGGCGCTTCCTCTCTCACAGCAGCGCCGCTGAATGACATCATCATTCAGCGGCCGGCTGATGGCAGAGAGAGGCGGACGCCGGACAGGTGAGGTGTGTGTGTGTGTGTCTGCCTGTGTGTATGTGAGAGAGTGCTGCCTGCGGTGCTGTATGTGTGATGGTGGTGGGGGGAGGCAGGCAGTGATGGTGGTGAGGATGCGATGATGATGACGATGGGGAGGCAATGATAATGGGAAGGCGATGATGATATTAATGGGAAGGCAATGATAATGATGATCATGGGGAGGCAATGATAATGGGAAGGCAATGATGATTATATTAATGGGGAGGCAATGATAATGATGATGATGGGGAGACAATGATAATGGGAAGGCAATGATGATGATGATATTAATGGGGAGGCGATGATGATATTAATGGAAAGGCAATGATGATGATATTAATGGGGAGGCAATGATAATGATGATGATGGGGAGGCTATGATAATGGGAAGGCAATGATGATGAAATTAATGGGGAGGCAATGATAATGATGGGGAGGCAATGATAATGGGAAGGCAATGATGATGATGATATTAATGGGCAGGCAATGATGATAATAGGGAGGCAATGATGATGAGGGAGGCAATGATGATGATGATGGGCAGGCAATGATGATGATAATGGGGAGTCTTTCCACAGCGCCCTTTCCTGAGCCGTAACAGTGCAGAACGCAGCACATTGTAGAGGAGAGCTCCATATTTTGTATGGAGCATTATATGTGGTCCAGTATTCTGTATGGAGCATTATATTGGGTCCAGTATTCTGTATGGAGCATTATATGGGGGATGGCGGGGTGACATCCTGCATGGGGTATTATATGGGTGATGAGGGGGAGACTATGTGGTGCCCATAATATTGTATGGAGGACTGTACTGTCCAGTCTGTACTGTGTGCTGTGAGGATTTGGCGGTTTTTGAGCTATTGTACAATTTACAATAGGTATCAGTCATGTAATGGAAGAAGAGAAGTGTTTGGCATTGTGCTATACCCATATTTCTCTGCAGTATCTGTGCATCATGAATCGTGGTCTGTGTTAAGGGGGCCCACTGAGACTCTTTCGTCCGGGGCCCATAAAAACCTGGAGCCGGCCCTGCATATAGCACTGGCTGTGCATCAGTGCACTCCATGTCATATTCATCTTGGACTGGGGAATTCAGGATTTGACTTGATAACTTAGGCATGGTATGTGAAAAGAGCTCCAGGTAGTAATCTGAAGTGTGGCCTGCCGCATCCTTCACATTTGGTGGGGTTTAAGGACACAAGGAAAGGTGTTGTTCCGGACCAGGAGCATGCACTGACGACTCAGTGCTTGTAGTTTTTGAAACTTCAGAAGAGGAGGCGATAGAGCTGGAGGCTGTATCGGCAATGTAAGCCAAAACCTGTTCCTGATGCTCCAGCTTTAAAAGCGGTTTACCTACTCCCAGAAAAGGGAGCCTTCTGGAGCCAGACGATGACGCAGGCTCAACACTTCCTGCCTTAGGTGCTATTGTGCTTTTGGCACTACCAGCAGATGCACCACCACCAGCATCAGTACCAGCTGGCCCCCCTACCCACGTCCACGGCCTCTTCCATTATACTTCCTCATGTTTGGGAAAAGGTATCAAAAATACCAGCAGATATATGGTACTGTATGAGGAGCGTACAGCTTTATACGATGTAGGGAAAAATTTAAATCTCCGTATATATTTCCGGAGTCACACAACGACGCTCACTTAGTATGGATTTGACCGTAATACAAACAGCAGATATACAGTACTGTATGAGGAGCGTACAGCTGTATACGATGTAGGTAAAAATTTAAATATCCGTATATATTTCCAGAGTCACACACAGACGCTCACTCAGTATGTATTTGACCGTAATGCCAGCAGATATTCGGTACTGTATGAGGAGCGTACAGCTGTATACGGTGTAGGGGAAAATTTAAATCTCCATATTTATTTCAGGAGTCACACACAGATAGTCAGCATGTATTTGTCTGTGATACCAGCCCGTACAAGATAGTGTGTGAGTAGCGTACAGCTCTATACGGTGTGGGAAAAAATAAACAGTCGGTAACTGTGCAGAAAAAAAGAATAAAAGTATTAGTGCTGTGTAAAAAGCAGTCTGCACAGCAGTGTTCACACAGCAATACAGCTATCAGGCAGCCTAATAACCAGCGCTGCTGCACACAAGAAAATCCTCCCCTGTCACTGCACACTAACTGTAAAGCACAATTGCTGTCAGCACAAGCACAGAAGAACTTCTTATATCTTTACAGCCCTAACTTTCTCCCTACTGGTAAACAGCAACTAGAGGCGAGCAAAACAGGTTGGCCAGATTCATAAGTCGCCGACTTTTGCCAAAATCGGGTTTCGCTGACCAAAACCTGACCATAGAGCGAAGTCGGCGATGCGGTCGGCAAAACAAGCGCCAAAGTCGGATTTCCCAGAATGCTTGCAGTTAGGCTACTTTCACACATTCGTTTTTTGCAATCAGGCACAATCCGTCCAAGTTGTAAAAAGACGGATGCAGTGCAGATTGTAAAAAACTGATTCCAGCGGATCCAGTTTTAAGATGGATCCATCTTGAACTTTTGAACTGGAGAAATGCAGTGTGAGCATGCCCGGAAGAGAGAGAGAGAGAGAAAGAGACTTGTATTGGGTTTCGGTCGGGTTTCTGTCGAACTCCGACTTTTGTCAATAGTCGGCCGATTTCGTTTGACTCGACTTTTAGTAAAGTCGGGTGGCCCGAAACCCGACTTGACCCTCCCGGAGGCAAAGTCGCTCATCTCTAACAGCAACCTCTCCCTAGTGTTAAAATCGGCTGAAGTAAAATGGAGTTCGGCGGTCAGGGCTTTTATATACACTATGACGACCCCCAAAGCAAGCCAATTACTGCAATGCCCTTCTCTGCTATGTTGGTGGACGCTGCACATGTCATCTTGTTGCCCACAGTGTACGTCCTTGCTCATTGGCTGAAAAAAAGGCACCTGCAAGCATTCTTGGAAATCCGACTTTGGCGCTCGTTTTGCCGACCGCATGGCCGACTTCACGCTATGGTCGGGTTTTGGGCGGCGAAACCCGACTTTGGCAAAAGTCGGCGACTTATGAATCTGGCCGACCTGTTTTGCTCAACTCTAGTGGGTACGGTTTTGGGCTTCGTGTATAAGAAGGACATAGCTGAAGTAGAATTTCCTGTAGACCATCATGTTAAGTTACAGGTTGCACACAATGGACATGTGTCTTCTTTTAACCTTGAAATAATGAAGCTATAAATTTTTTCCTGCCAAATTCTAATATTTAGTGTGTTAAGTAGGCAAGCATAAAACATGCTGAAAAATTTGAGAGAGCAATTTATAAGTAAATGTTACATTTCACCTGCTAGGAAACTCAGTTGTCAAAGAAAAAAAATTTGAAAAATCATATGTAGCTTTCGAACATGAAGAATAAACAGTGTATGAAAAATTATTAGCAAATGTATCCTGCTTCTGTCAGAAGAGATACCGATGATTTACTGGACCTCCTAAAAATTAAAGCGCTTGTCCCAAGATTGACAAATCACCTATTCAGAGAATTCAAAAAAGATGCTGGAAGTCACATTGCTGAGGCTCCCACTAAAAAAGAGAATAGGAGTCCCATGTCTGTATGGATTGGTGGTAAAACATGTGCACAGCTACTCCATTCAGTCTATGTGAGTAACAGGAACAACCAATTGCTCTATTTGGCTATTGGCATCCATTCTATAGACTTTGAAGAGTGGTAGAGAGCATTTGATTCTGTGTATTTTGCTATATATGTATTCTGTGAAATCGTTTTGCCAAGACCTTATTGTACAGGAACTCTGCAATTGAGCCGCATGAGCAATGGGTCCAATGAGCCAATAAATAATATAGTTCAAATACATTTCCATACACTGGGTCATGGTAATACTTACTTGTTACACCACTGGTGGTGAACACTGAATACATGCCTTCAAAACCACCCAGACCACTTGATATAGAATCACTCATAAATTCCACAGTGGCTTGATGTGAAAAAATTCTAAAATTTCCAGGATTCGTTCCCCACAATGATGCTGTAAATATATAGAATAACATTTAATATGATCACGTTTTAAAATATACATTTGGTATGTAATAATATAGCTACCATTACTTTGTAACTAAAGATAAATGAAAATCTAATTAATTACTCATTAACAAACTGTTTTCATATTTTCCAGAAGCATAACCAGTTGCATATATTTCAAGTGACTCAACTAATTATTGCCTTAAGGCTATGTGCGCACATTGAGTATTTGCTTACAGAAATTTCTCCAACGTTTCTGCATCTTTTGCTGCGATTTTTGGTGCGCTTTTACTGCAGTTTTGCATTTGTTTTTGTACAGCAATGAAGGCTTTTTTGAGCTAAATAAGGATATTAAAAAAAAAGTTTTGTAAAGTAATTTCTTGCTTACACACAACCTTTTTCATTCTAATGCAGCAGAATCAGAGTAATGGGATTAGGGCTTGGTGTCAGCAGCTGTCATTGACATGAAGCCCTAGGCTTAGTAGTGAAAAGGTGTCAGCCCAACACCATCATTATTAAGGCGGTAAGTTAGCACAAACACATACAAATACACACATTGCCACCAGCCTAAGTAGTAGCTTTACAGAGTGAACCTACATAGGCTGTAACCAAACAGCAACTCTTAATTTAAAGAAAAAAGAAAATGAAAAAAAAATGCGTAGGCTCCTGCGTAATTTTCATAACCAGCAGAGGGAAAGCTGATGGCAGAGGGCTGATGTTAACATTCTAGGAAGGAGCCAATAGCCGTAAAGTTTTACAGACTGGAAATGTCAGCTCACAACTATCAGCTTAGCCTTTACTGGCTAGTTTACAGGGGGACCCAAGAAAAAAAATTGACATAGGGTACTCCTATGAAATCTAACTAACCAATGCTAGACAGACAGCCGTGGGCTGATATTAATAGCCTAGGAAAGGGCCATGGATATTGGCCCTCTCCCAGACTCAAAACATCAGCTCTCAGCCACCCCAGAAAAGGCGCATCCATAAGATGCTCCAAATCTGGAGCTTAGCCTTGCTCTTCCCACTTGCCCTGTGGTGTTAGCAAGTAGAATGGTTGATGTCACCTTTGTATTGTCAGGTGACATCCAGCCCACAGGTTAGTAATGGAGAGGCATCTATATGACGCCCCCATTACTAACCGCATAGAGATAATATACAAACACACAGAGAATAAAGTCCATTTTTTGAAATAATGACATAGACTCCTTTATTGAATCTAAATTAAACCATACTCACTGAACGCCTAATCCACTCATGCAACAAAAATAAAATAATAAACTACAATATTCCTCACCTGTCTGCAGAGAAGATAATCGATAATGTCTCACGACGATCTTCATGACTCTGAAAGCAGTCACCGCTGCGGGTAACAGTATCTCTGTGTTGTCATGCTGACATCTGATAGCATGACCCTGCAGCGCTCTGACCGATGGTCTTATCGACAGTAGCGTTACTGCCGATAAGAACCACCGCGCCTGTGTTTCCCACGCTGTCAGACAGATAACAGAGTGAGAAACACCATAGGAAGATGGTAAAAACGCAAATAAAAACTCAGCAAATCCGCAAACATTTTATACCTGCATTTTTGTTGCAGATTTGACTAACTCACTTGAAGTCAATATGTGGAAAACGCTAAAAATCCGCACAAAGAATTGACATGCTGCAGAAAAAAGCACACTGCAAACACTATAAGAAAATTTACTGATCTTGTGCGCAGCACTTCAAGATTGTCATTTAATTAGCTTGCATAAAGATTCCATAGCATTTTTGGCCCATTTCTGTGAGGAAAAACGCTGCAAAAACGCATAAAAAATGCACCATGTGCACATAGCCTTAGGCTATGTTCATACGCTGCATTTTTGCTGCTTCATTATGCAAATTTTAAGCTGTCTTTTACAGTACCAGCAAAAGCTATGGGATTTCAGAAATCTCATGCACACGTTTTTTTTTTTCTTGACTGAATTGGAAAACTGCTGCATTTTTGAAAATGCTGAAATAAAGCTGAAAGAAGTGACATGCCGCATGTCACTTCTTGCATCTTTTTTTCAGTTTTTTTACAGCATTTTTTCACCCATAGAAGCCAATAAGTGCAAACCCACAGGCAAATGCAGCAAAAAATACAGGTATCAGGTTTTGCTGTGTTTTTGGTGCAAAAACCTACGGAAGTTAAGTCATGTTTTTTTTGGTGCACTAAACTTTATTAGCATGCACAAGAAACAATAAAAATGCAGCTCAAAAGGCAGCAAAAATGCAGCAAAACCTGCTTTTTTCTTAGAAGCTTCTTTACTGCTAAAAGAACAAGTTTTTCCTCCAGAAATAAAATTCAGAAAAAACGCAAAGTGTTAACATAGCCTTATACTGCAGTCAAAAATAAAAATCTGGGGTTTTTCTCTAGTGCCTTGAATGCACTTTTATCATGTGATGGGTCTTATTGACTGAGGCAGGCGAATACCTTTATTAACATTATAATGAACACGAATACTGTATGTAAGATGAAACTTGCAGGCAGTGATGGGTTTCAACATTTTTTGCTTTATATTTTTCAAGGATGCCTTGTGTTGAAAATGAATAAAATTTAACATATTGACATATTGTACTAAAGAAATACAAGGTTCATTTGTTAGCAGGTCTGAATTGATTTGATTAATTTGAAAAATATACAGGTCCTTCTCAAAAAATTAGCATATAGTGCTAAATTTCATTATTTTCCATAATGTAATGATTAAAATTAAACTTTCATATATTTTAGATTCATTACACACCAACTGAAATTTTTCAGGTCTTTTATTGTTTTAATACTGATGATTTTGGCATACAGCTCATGAAAACCCAAAAATCCTGTCTCAAAAAATTAGCATATTTCATCCGTCCAATAAAATAAAAGTGTTTAAAACAAAATAAAAAAAAAACCATCAAATAATAAAGTTCAGTTATGCACTCAATACTTGGTCGGGAATCCTTTTGCAGAAATGACTGCTTCAATGCGGCGTGGCATGGAGGCAATCAGCCTGTGGCACTGCTGAGTGTTTATGGAGTCCCAGGATGCTTCGATAGCGGCCTTAAGCTCATCCAGAGTGTTGGGTCTTGCGTCTCTCAACTTTCTCTTCACAATATCCCACAGATTCTCTATGGGGTTCAGGTCAGGAGAGTTGGCAGGCCAATTGAGCACAGTAATACCATGGTCAGTAAACCATTTACCAGTGGTTTTGGCACTGTGAGCAGGTGCCAGGTCGTGCTGAAAAATGAAATCTTCATCTCCATAAAGCATTTCAGCCGATGGAAGCATGAAGTGCTCCAAAATCTCCTGATAGCTAGCTGCATTGACCCTGCCCTTGATGAAACACAGTGGACCAACACCAGCAGCTGACATGGCACCCCACACCATCACTGACTGTGGGTACTTGACACTGGACTTCAGGCATTTTGGCATTTCCTTCTCCCCAGTCTTCCTCCAGACTCTGGCACCTTGATTTCCGAATGACATGCACAATTTGCTTTCATCAGAAAAAAGTACTTGGGACCACTTAGCAACAGTCCAGTGCTGCTTCTCTGTAGCCCAGTGCTGCTTCTCTGTTTCTGGTTCAAAAGTGGCTTTACCTGGGGAATGCGGCACCTGTAGCCCATTTCCTGCACACGCCTGTGCACGGTGGCTCTGGATGTTTCTACTCCAGACTCAGTCCACTGCTTCCGCAGGTCCCCCAAGGTCTGGAATCGGTCCTTCTCCACAATCTTCCTCAGGGTCCGGTCACCTTTTCTCGTTGTACAGCGTTTTCTGCCACATTGTTTCCTTCCAACAGACTTCCCATTGAGGTGCCTTGATACAGCACTCTGGGAACAGCCTAATTGTTCAGAAATTTCTTTCTGGGTCTTACCCTCTTGCTTGAGGGTGTCAATGATGGCCTTCTGGACATCAGTCAGGTCGGCAGTCTTACCCATGATGGCGGTTTTGAGTAATGAACCAGGCAGGGAGTTTTTAAAAGCCTCAGGAATCTTTTGCATGTGTTTAGAGTTAATTAGTTGATTCAGAAGATTAGGGTAATACCTCGTTTAGAGAACCTTTTCTTGATATGCTAATTTTTTGAGACAGGATTTTTGAGTTTTTATGAGCTGTATGCCAAAATCATCAGTATTAAAACAATAAAAGACCTGAAAAATTTCAGTTGGTGTGTAATGAATCTAAAATATATGAAAGTTTAATTTTAATCATTACATTATGGAAAATAATGAAATTTAGCACTATATGCTAATTTTTTGAGAAGGACCTGTATTTTGGAGAGCTGAAGCAGTTCTAGTTCAAATATAAAAAAAAGTGAAAAATTAAAAAGCTACAAGTAAATAAAACACTTTGACTCATGATAATATTTTAAACTTTTTAGTTACAAGTTCTTCTTTTGCTGTTTTTCAAAAGTAACAATAATGAATGACGTACATTACAGTTTCATACTTATAAATGGTCAATAGCAAAGATTAAAGGGATTGTTCAGGAATGGGGCTCAAGTGTCACGATCCATTTTTGGATCTGTGGCAGATTTTGCTTTTCATATTAAAACTTTTTTCTTTTCAGGCCATCGGGGGTCAATGTCAGTCTTTTCCCCTGGTGGCCGCTGGTGTAATTACATTGCTGCTGAGTTGGCTGGTGCAGGTGGTGACCACTCCCACCATCCTTTAACCCCTCAACGACTGCCGATACGCCTTTTAAGGGCGGTCATTAAGGGTACTTAAACCACAGCGCCGTTAATTAACGGCACTGTGGAAAAAGCCTATAACGCCCCCCAGAGTCGGATTTTCTCTGGGGTCTCGTCTACGGGGTAGCCGAGACTCCAGAGAACATGAATCAGGTTGGTTTTTACCGACCCCGCTTTTGTGATCGCCGTTATTAACCCTATAACGGCGATCGCAAAAAAAAGCTATTTTCCCTTTAATTTCTCTCTCCTCTGATGTGATCGCACATCAGAGGGGAGAGAAATGGGGTCCCCGGGACCCCCGATCCCACCCGGTACCTCAAGTTGTTCCCCCATGGCCCTCTGCGCTCCTGCAGCGCCCCCTGTAGTCCGATCCTCAGTCCTCTTCACCCTGTAAAAAAAAATGGGCGCATGCGCAGTGCGCCCGCCAACTCTGCCTAGCGGCAGACTAAAAAATGAATGACTCCATTCATTCTCTAAAAGTACATTTTGATCACTGTGATAAACTATCACAGTGATCAAAATAAAAAAAACAGTACATAAACCCCCCCTTTATCAGCCACTTTGTTAGGGACATATAATAAAATAAAGAAATTTTTTTTATTTTTATTTTTCCATTAGGGTTAGGGTTAGGGTTATAATTAGGGTTAGGGTTACAATTAGGGTTAGGGTTAGGCTGGGGTCATACTGCGTTATAGTAGTCCGTTAGAAGGACTGCGTTACACCGCGGTATAATGCGGTGTACCGCAGTCCGTTAACGCTGCCATTCACGACGTGCCGTCATTCAGTGACGGAGCCTCGGACACGGGCTGCAGCGCCTGGGCTCCGTCACCGCTAGCACAGATGAATCATCTGCTGATTCCTCTGCGCTAGCGGGTAAAGCATAATGCAATCGCGTTATGCTATACCGTTACAAGCCCGTCAACGCTATGTGTTGAACTGGCTGGTAAAACGCAATATGATCCTAGCCTTAGTGTTAGGGTTATAATTAGGGTTATGGTTGGAATTTGGGTTAGGGTTACAATTAGGGTTGAGATTAGGGTTAGGGTTGGGATTAGGGTTAGGGGTGTGTTGGGGTTAGGGTTGGAGCTAGAATTGAGGGGTTTCTATTATTTAGGCACATCAGGGGGTCTCCAAACACGACGTGGCGTTCAAAAAGTCAAATGGCGCTCCCTCCCTTCCGAGCCCTGCCGTGCGTCCAAACAGTGGTTTACCCCAACATATGGGGTATAATCGCACTCAGGACAAATTTCACACCAATTTTGGGGTTGTAATTTCTCCTGTTACCCTTGGGAAAATAAAAAATAGCTGGCTAAAAAATCATTTTTGAGGAAAAAAATGATTTTTTATTTTCACGGCTCTGCGTTTATAAATTTCTGTGAAACACTTGGGGGTTCAAAGTGCTCACCCACATCTAGATAAGTTCCTTAAGGGGTCTAGTTTCCAAAATGGGGTCACTTGTGGGGGGTTTCCACTGTTTAGACACATCAGGGGGTCTCCAAACACGACGTGGCGTTCAAAAAGTCAAATGGCGCTCCCTCCCTTCCAAGCCCTGCCGTGCGCCCAAACAGTGGTTTACCCCAACATATGGGGTATCAGCGTACTCAGGACAAATTGCACACCAATTTTGGGGTTCTAATTTCTCCTGTTACCCTTGGGAAAATAAAAAATAGCTGGCTAAAAAAATCATTTTTCAGGAAAAAAATGATTTTTTATTTTCACGGCTCTGCGTTTATAAATTTCTGTAAAGCACTTGGGGGTTCAAAGTGCTCACCACACATCTAGATAAGCTCATTAGGGGGTTTAGTTTCCAAAATGGTGTCACTTGCAGGGGGTTTCTACTGTTTAGGCACATCAAGGGCTCTGCAAACACAACATGATGCCCGCATAACATTCCATCAAAGTCTGCATTACAAAATGGCGCTCCTTCCCTTCCAAGCTCTCCCATGCGCCCAAACAGTGGTTTCACCTCACATATGGGGTATCAGCATACTCAGGAAAAATTGCACAACAACTTTTGGGGTCCAATTTCTCCTGTTACCCTTGGGAAAATAAAAAAATAGCAGGCTATAGAATCATTTTTGAGGAAAAAAAAGATTTTTTTATTTTCACGGCTCTACGTTATAAACTTCTGTGAAGCACTTGAGGGTTTAAAGTGCTCACTACGCATCTAGATAAGTCCCTTAAGGGGTCTAGTTTCCAAAATGGTGTCATTTGTGGGGGGTTTCCACTGTTTAGGCGTATCAGGGGCTCTCCAAACGCGACATGGCGTCCAATTTCAATTCCAGCCAATTTTGGTTTGAAAAAGTCAAACGGCGCTCCTTCCCTTCCAAGCCCTGCCGTGCGCCAAACAGTGGTCCCCCCCCCACATATGGGGTATCAGCGTACTCAGGACAAATTGGACAACAACTCTTGTGGTCTAATTTCTCCTGTTACCCTTGAAAAAATAAAAAATTGGGGACTAAACTATCAGGTTTGTGGAAAAAATATGATTTTTTATTTTCACGCCCGGGCGTTATAAACTTCTGTGAAGCACTTTGGGGTGCAAAGTGCTCACCACATATCTAGATAAGTTCCTTAGGGGGTCTAGTTTCCAAAATGCGGTCACTTGTGGGGGGTTTCCACTGTTTAGACACATCAGGGCCTCTACAAACGCGACATGGCATCCAGCCAGTTCTGCGCTGAAAAAGTCAAACGGCGCTCCTTCCCTTGCGACCTCTACTGAGCGCCCAAAAAGTGGTTTACACCCACATATGTATCGGCGTATTCAGGAGAAATTGCACAACAAATTTTGTGGTTCATTTTTACTTTTAACACTTGTGAAAATAAAAAAAATTGTTCCGAAGTAAAGTTTTTGCAAAAAAAGTTAAATGTTAATTTTTTCCTTCCACATTGCTTCAGTTCCTGTGAAGCACGTAAAGGGTTAATAAACTTCATGAATGTGGTTTTGAGCACCTTGAGGGGTGCAGTTTTTAGAATGGTGTCACTTTTGGGTATTTTCTGCCATATAGACCCCTCAAAGTGACTTCAAATGTGATGTGGTCCCTAAAAAAAAATGGTGTTGTAAAAATGAGAAACCGCTGGTCAACTTTTAACCCTTATAACTTCGTATTAAAAAAAAATTTTGTTCCCAAAATTGTGCTGATGTAAAGTAGACATGTCGGAAATGTTATTTATTAAGAAATTTGTGCGACATATCTCTCTGATTTAAGGGCATAAAAATTTAAAGTTTGAAAATTGCTAAATTTTCAAAATTTTTGCCATATTTCCGTTTTTTTCATAAATAAACACAAGTCATATCAAAGAAATTTTACCACTAACATGAAGTACAATATGTCATGAAAAAACAATCTCAGAATCAGCGGGATTCGTTAAAGCGTTCCAGAGTTATAACCTCATAAACTGACAGTGGTCAGAATTGTAAAAATTGGCCCAGTCATTAAGCTGCAAAATGGCTCTGTCACTAAGGGGTTAAAAGGTCACCTGATGCGTCAGCTGACTGTTGGTGATACAGTTCCTCTTTGGAGACCAACCAAGCTGGAGTCAAGAGCTTTTCTGGTGCTGCAGCTGTATACTATGATCTGGTGCCTTATTCTGCTGTGCGGTGCTTTGCAGCAGAGAAAGCTAAGTTTTGTTTTTTAGTTGATTTAATCCCTAGGTGTCTGTCTTTTCTTTTCTTTTGGCTATACTGATGCAGTTCACTTTATTCCCTGTCTCACCTCCTGGGGAGGGGTTTGCTGGTTTAGCTCAGGGCAAAACAGAAGATAGGGACAGTTCAGTGACTTTGGCCTCCCTACCTTCAAGGGTATCCCCAAGTTAAGGAAAGACAGGGCACTCCCTTAACCTGAGGAGCAGTTCAGGGGCCCAGGTTCCTTGTCCCCTGTTTTCCCACTACTGCCCCATGACATCAAGTCTTTAATCACTCTCTGTGACTGCAAACATGTGAATCCTCACAGTATGCACAATGCACACTGTCAGGTTTGTCCAGTGAGGGGTCATGTGACTGTAAGTATGCAATTTGCATAAATCTTGTCACATTCTGTCTAGACGTCTCCGGTCTCGCTCAATTCACTTGTACCGAGTGAGACCATGTGCATTTAGTCGAACCAACCCCCTCCCGGTAGTCGAACCTTAATAGCACACACACTGTGAGCTATGAGGTTTCCCAAGATTTATCACTAATTGTAGCTGTAGACTTGCACCCCAAGCCTGGACAACCCCATTAAATTACAGATACCGTATTTTTCGGACCATAAGACGCACTTTTTTCCCAAAAAATTTTTGGGGAAAATGGGGGTGCGTCTTATGGTCGCAATGTACTTACAATCCAGCGGCGGTCCGGTGGCGGCGGTCCCAATGCAGCCTCCAGTGCGGTGGTGTCGGGGCTCTGATGTGGCTGCAGCGGGGCTCTGTGCTGCGTGGGAGGCTCCGCCAGCATTTTGTCCTGACCGCGAAAGCCCCCCGCAGCTCCGCTGTTGTGACGCGGTGGCTTCCTGAATCATGGCCGCCAGGGGCCTCCTGAAAGATGGCCGCTGCAACGAGAAATTCAAATCTCGGCAACGAGATCTCGTCTCCTTAGATCTCGTGGCTTCCTGAAACGAGATCTCGTCTCCCGAGATCTCGTTGCCGAGATTTGAATTTCTCGTTGCGGCGGCCATCTTTCCGGAGGCCCCTGGCGGCCATGTTTCAGGAAGCCACCGTGTCGCAACAGCGGAGCTTCGGGGGGCTTTCACGGTCAGGATGAAATGCCGGCGGAGCCCCCACGTAGCACAGAGCCCCGCTGCAGCCACATCAGAGCCCTGACACCACCGCACCGGAGGCTGCATTGGGACTGCCGCCACCGGACCGCCGCTGGATTGAAAGTACATTGCCACCCCACAAAGCACAGACACCCCACAAAGCACAGCCACCCCACAAAGCACAGCCACCCCACAGAGCACAGCCACCCCACGGACCACAGCCACCCCATAGACCACAGCCACCCCACAGACTACAGCCACCCCACAGACCACAACCAAGCCACGGACACAGTCACCCCACAGAGCACTGCCACCCCACGGACCACAGCCACCCCACAGACCACAGCCACCCACAGACCACAGCCACCCCACAGACCACAGCCACCCACAGACACAGCCCCCCACAACACACCAAGCACGACACAGTCACCCCACAGACACTGCCACCCACGACCACAGCACCCACAGCACAGCACCCCACAGACCACAGCCACCCCACAGACCACAGCCACCCTAGACTACAGCACCCACAGATCACAGCCACTCCACGGACACAGCCACCCCCCAGAGCACAGCCACCCCACGGACCACAGCCCCCCACAGACCACAGCCACCCCACAGACCACAGCCACCCCACAGACCACAGCCACCCCACAGACACAGCCACCCCACAGACCACAGCCACCCCACAGAGCACAGCCACCCCACGGACCACAGCCACCCCACAGACCACAGCCACCCCACAGACCACAGCCACCCCACAGAGCACAGCCACCCCACGACCACAGCCACCCACAGACCTCAGCCACCCCACAGACCACAGCCACACCACAGACCACAGCCACCCACAGACACACCACCTCACAAAGCACCCCTGCAACACAGAGCACCACCACCGCACCAGCCTGGACCACCAAACGACCCCTGTGACCACTCCTCTATCTGTGCTAATCTCTTCGCTGGTAACCTAAATTCGGACTGTAAGACGGACCCCCATTTTACACATTATTTTTTTTCCCTATTTTCCTTCTGAAAATTTGGGTACGTCTTATGGTCCAGTGCGTCTTATAGTCTGAAAAATACGGTAATCTGTCCATAAAAAAATATCATCTACAAAATTCTTGTAGTAATGTCAATTAGTCGGTGCTATTACTCCTGGTAAATTGTACGCCCAACTCAACAAGGTGCTTAGGATTGCTGGTTCTAAACTGACTGCCTTTGGTGACCATTTGGTCAAGATTTCAACTTTTTTCGACATATTTGTTTCCATGTGATGTTTCCCAATCTATTATGTGCTGTTAACAGTACCATCGTTGCAAGATGTGAGTACTTTGGTAAATATGAAGTTCAGCCCACAGTTTTCTTAGCTTCTTATCTTTTTGCACAAGTTCTTGCAATGAATGATAGAGTTCAGTGATAAGAGTGGCAGTTAGGGCTGATATACAGAATGTTACCAGCTATCCTCTAATACAATATGTGAGACTGTTTTGTGTCTGAGGAACATCTTTATGACAAGTTTCTGTAACTTCTGTATCATACCTAAAATTGCTTCTATTCTTGGCTCCCTAGATGATTTGTGCATGAATACCAGCTAGATTTCGCAATGCTCTGTATTGACATGTATATGCTATATGTGTCTATATGTGGCCACTAAGTTCTTGTGATGTGAATTATGTATTTAATTTGCAGCATGAGGAATTGGACATTTTTGTAGCATCCATATTGACTTGACCACAGTATTTTCCTTAAATCAATCGCATCCTTCGATCAATCATATCCTTCCTTTACGCAAACCCATCCTTCGAAACTTGCAGTGCCAACTTTAAAAGGGCATTTCACAATTACCCAGAGGATCATTAATCCTTATTATAATGTCTGGTTTCTTTACCACTGTGATTCTGATCAGTCAGATTTCCTGACATAATCAGCCAATTATAATACTGTAAGTGAAATAAACCCAACTTTCTACTAGGTCGTACTTGACCGTAATTAGTCTTTATTGGCAACAATAAAATTACTTCTAGCAAAGACAACCCATTTATCATTAACACTGATTCTATAGAATCAGTAGACTCTAATTTCATGGCAGATGGCATATTAAAATTTGATAGAATACTCTTAGTTACATTTCTACTATTAGTTGTTACTCTCTCAATGTGGGGGATAAAAAAAATTGTCTTAGGTATTTTATATGGGTGTGATTCCCATATACAGTTTTATTGCTTTCATAAAACTCCAAGGGATACAAAACCAAAAGAGCCCCTTCTGGGTACACAGGTATAATAACAAAAATATATGTCAGTGCGGGCTTACCCGACCAGATTACAGACCATTCTCCAGGAGCAAACTTTATGCACTGAAGAGGTACAGTCCTACCAGTCTCAGTACCACCTACAGCCTGAGCTCCAGCAGCTTTCAGGAGAAACTAAAGTGTTCATCTCGATGCACACTTTACCCTGAACAAGTTGCAGTTTCCACACATTACTCTGCAGGTTGAACACACAGACTGCTCAGCTTTCCTAGCTGACCTGTGCAGTCTCCATTTTGATAGAGGGACCCTGGCTTGACGCTCTCCCAGCTACAGCTCACATTTTGGCTGGTCACTCACCAGCTTCAACTCAGAGCACTGCTCAACAGCCAGCAGGCTGACACAAAGTGAACCCATTTCCTAGTTCTTAGTCAAAGCTGGCCAAGCGCATCTAATTAAGACCTGCAATGCTAGGATTTTACCCAGATTATATATATATATATATATATATTTTTTTTTTTATATACAATTAAACTCAATTTACCCTGATTAAAAAGTCTAATTTTATATATGGATTATGACAACCCATTGGCAACTCACGATAACATTACGAAGGCACCGGTGGGGTTCACATCCCTTTTGTCTAACTATTCAGATGCTACAGTCACTTTTGACTGTGATCCAAGAAATTGGAGCAAGGTATTAGTTTCTACCCACTGTGCTTATTTGTCCTCAACCTCTTTCAATCCCGCATCGTACACTCTGGACACTTTATGGGAGCAATCTGTATATTATAATTCAGAAAAATGAGGAAAAGACTAGTAATAATATTACCAATAATAAGATTATTTTATGTAGTGCCAACATTGCCTGTGCATTTCATATTTCAGAGGAAAGTAGTTACAAACTAATAATTCAAATAAGAACAGCGAGGGTCATGCTCACATGAGCTTACAATCTATTATGATGGGTTCCTAGTAAAGAAATTCCACTTTAATGGCTGTCTTGGACTCAATGTGAAATTTTCTTTGGATACAGTTCTGTAAGATTTGTACTTTTCCTCTGCTGTAAACTTTCAATATTACTTGGTATCTGCATAAAACAGGGCAATGAAACTTTGTGAAGGAAAACTATTAACATAATGCTATTTCAGACATGAAGCTTTTTGTCTGACATTTAATTTGAAAATGAAAACCGCAGAACTTACCTCTTAAAATTCGGTCAGGTCCAATACCTTCATAAATATTTACGACGTCTATGTAATTGTTAGTCTCAAAAGATGTGAAATTAAGTTTAATGTTAAAGCCATTCCGAGTGCTGGAAATGAAAACAAAGACTTCTATTAACAAAAGGGAAAGAAATTGAGCATAATGTGAAATATGACAGTACTATGTGAAAAGTTTTAGAAAAGACTTGATTTTTATTTGGCTGCAATAATAAACTAAGTGTGACTATAATAATATTCATAATATACAGTATATATGTATATATACATAAATTTACTTAGAGGAATAGAGGGAGGAAGGAGATGGAGCTGCAGGTTCTCTGTGTATGTACAGTATATAAAGGGAACCTGTCATATTTTTGTTGCTTGAACCACGGGCAGCATGAATATGACTGGATCCTGCATGACAAACATGTATAAAGCATGGTAGAAAGAGTGGCCTAGGACAAGATGACTACTCTGAGAGGCATATATTTACTGGTTTCTCCCCAATTCGTCAGCTAAACTTACAGGTAACTCCCTATAGACAAACATAGGGAGAAGTCAGCTAGTCTAGAGAAGCCAGAAGGAAAATAGAGAAAACTTGGCACTCAACTTTAGAGAATGGATTCCTGTTTATTGCAGTCACAATACAGATGAAACATTTCGGTCCAAATGGACCTTCGTCAGTCCGACTGCTTGTGAGGAAGCAATAGTATGAAAAAAGAGGCAGTTTGCCTTCAGAGGTGAGTATCCTTCTATAGTCTTATGAGTTGCACTCTTGAGAGATAGTCCCTTGTTAGGATTTTCTTATTATGGTTCCAAATATGGAGAAAGGGGCCAGAGGGCTCCAAAACGTAACTTGATGATGGGATGCAGGATCGCTAATCTCTCTGCTCTGGCGCGGTATCCACCGCTTGTCATCAAGTTACGTTTTGGAGCCCTCTGGCCCCTTTCTCCATATTTGGAACCATAATAAGAAAATCCTAACAAGGGACTATCTCTCAAGAGTGCAACTCATAAGACTATAGAAGGATACTCACCTCTGAAGGCAAACTGCCTCTTTTTTCATACTATTGCTTCCTCACAAGCAGTCGGACTGACGAAGGTCCATTTGGACCGAAACGTTTCATCTGTATTGTGACTGCAATAAACAGGAATCCATTCTCTAAAGTTGAGTGCCAAGTTTTCTCTATTTTCACTATTTGGTTGGGAAACCTACTTGTGCACCATAAACACGGTAGTGCTACGATATACTTTCACTAGAGAAGCCAGAAGGGACGTGCTTTGCAAATCTGGTGTAAGTTCATCCATGGATGTACAAACTCTCTGTTAATATGATTTTTATTTTATTTTCTATATTTCAGATACTTATTTACTGTGTTAATTAAACAAATTAAAGTGAATCTGTAGGTAGGATGTTGCTATGTAATCAGAAAACAGCATGATGCAGAGGCAGAGATCATGATTGCAGTGATGTGTCATTTACTATGCTGTGCTTTGCTGTTTCAATAAAATCAGTGTTTTATCAGCAAGAGATAATCATTACAAGACTAGGTGTCTCCTGTCTCCTGGTCCAACTCCACTTCCACCACTGATTAACAGCTTTCTGTCAATATACAGTATACATAAAATGCAGATGTGGGCGGGGTTATACAGGACTCAGCATTCCAAGCTCTGCTAAATCTGCAGCAGAGAAAACTGCAATTATATCACAACTGCTGCACCCACAAACCTGAGTGAGGCATCACTGGCAGGAATTATGGTTTCTGTCCCTATATCATGCTTCTCTCTGATTACTTATCAAAAACCTGCTGACAGATTCCTCTTAAAATTATGTTAATAAAAAACTAAAAGAAGTTTAATGACAGCGCATGTTTTATGCTATTTAGGTCTTTGCGCTCAATGATGTGAATTCAGTCATATAGGTGGGGATTAAGGTGTGGCCAGCTTGACTTGACATGGCAGCCACTCCACCTACTTGACTGCATCAACCTAATTAGCATATCGTTCAAGCTGGTATTTTACTTCATTTTTTGGATAACGACAGATCGACTGTCGCTTCTAATGGAACAGTTGGAAATTATGGAAAAGAAAAAATGATGCAGTGGTAAAGTATAAGGGTTATGTGGCAAATGCAGGAATTTAAAAGAACAGTGTACACGTGCCGTTCTGCCCATGACTATGGCAACAAAATAGCTGGAATTAGATGGACTTTGACAACTTATTATATAAAGGACATCATAATCATTTCAGGGTATATGCATAGGGCATCTTTTTCAGGTAGATCCCACCACGAAAATCACCCCACAATGACATTGCTGTCCACATGCTCCGCCTTATGTCACATCTTTTAAATGGTTCAAGGTCCACAAACGCTACTGACCTCTACTTTATCTCCTTTTATACTGTTGATGGAGGGTTATGCAGACTCTTATGTTGTGTTTGCATTATTATTATGTTTAGAGAGACTGTTTGATTTTAATAATTTTTTTGCATGAAAGTTCATCTGAAAATAATCCCATTGTAGAAAGACCATGAATGATCCGCTGTCAACTACGGGGAAGGTTAAAGAAGCACTCGCATCAAAGTTTCATCTTCTTAATATTTTGCAGTTATCATATTATACAGCACTGTGTACTTACAATTGCTCATTTTGCCTTTCTACCCAGCTAATTCTTCTCTTTTTTTCTGCTCTGTGTAGAAACAGGAAGTTTCTTTTCCCAGCAGGAGTCATCTCCTTCTTCAACTCCTGATTTAGATTTTCCCTCCTACCCCCTACCAGGGACTTTTGCAGTAACTCATGACTCATGCAGGAAAAATTGACCTCCTGTTTCTACATAGAGCATAGTAGGATTCATCTAGTCTGTTTTTAATTATGTGATGTCATAGACCTAATGGAAAAGAGAAGAAATAGCTGGGTAGAAAGGCAAAATGAGCAATTGTATAATATGATGATGACTGCAATAAGTTGAGGATAAAAATTTTGATGGGAGGAGGAGGTTCTTGAACAGCAGGTGCTGAATTTTTCTACAGTGCCACAAGAGAAGATTTCAAGCATTACATAATGCCCTTTGAGATTAAACTTGGACTTTGTAATATACAGACTTCCTCTATCCACTTTGACTAATAAATAAGGGTCCGGTATGAAGACACCCCTCTTAACTTCGAATTCCCTAATAGAGATTTGAAAATGTCATGATTATTCTATTCCAGACAATTCCTTCATATTTGGAAACGTGTACAGTATCTAAAGACTGATCTAACCATGCTTTGCTGCTAAAATTTGGTCAGACAAAAGTTTTAACAATAAAAGAAATATCACTGCAAATGATGGAATAGATTAATCAGAAGGGATATATATTTTTTTCTTTTGCTAAAAAATTCTCTAAATCAATTTCATGCATTGCGATTACGTGGGCTGAATCATTAAACCGCAAGATACTTTACAAACTTTGATGAATCAGTCCCATAGAAGCAAACTGCATGACTCTGTATCGTTTCTCACTTGAAAGAAAATTCACTCTTGGATGACTGTGCCTTGTTATGTTCTACAAGCTGTTCACATGAGCCCGCCTTGTACTCAGAACAGTATAGCATTTAGCAAACCCCGTCAATAATTCATTGCAATACAAAATCACATGTCAAAGCAAATAAAATTAAAACAATGATTCAGTCTAGCTGTATTTCTAGAACAAAGCCATGCCGGATCCCTGCCCTGCATAACATTTCTTACATACAATGATTGTTATTTAAAGGGACTATCAATAACACTTGCTACTTCCCATTGTTACTATTAATTAGCATCTGGGCATAAAATACTTGTTACCACCGATTGCTAAGAAGGAGTCTCAATATGTCAACTGGCAACACCGTTTGTAACTGACATCACCAGCAGTGTCACTAATTATTCCAATAAAAGGTTGGCGATGCTTATAAAAGGCTTAATTGTGTAAAAAAAAATTCTGTGCTTAAAGGGAACCTGTGAGAAGCTTTACTAACACTGAACCATTAAAATAATTATGTAGCCCACTAAAACATAGGCCAGTCAAAATATTTAGGACCCTAAAGTACTGCTTCAGCAGCCAGAAATCACATTTTGAAGTGGTGTCTGGAAATGCATTGGGGCAAGATGATGCACTTACAGCTTCTCAGCTTGTTCCCTATCTAGTGCAGCCTCTTATAGCTGATGAACAGGTCATTTACCGGTGCATCTCACAAAATTAGAATATCATCAAAAAGTTAATTTTTTTCAGTTCTTCAATATAAAAAGTGAAACTCATATATTATATAGAGTCATTACAGAGTGATCTATCTCAAGCGTTTATTTCTGTTAATGTTGATGATTATGGCTTACAGCCAATGAAAACCCAAAAGTCATTATCTCAGTAAATCAATTACTGCTTCAATGCGGCGTGGCATGGAGGCGATCAGCCTGCGGCACTGCTGAGGTGTTATGGAAGCCCAGGTTGCTTTGATAGCAGCCTTCAGCTCGTCTGCATTGTTGGGTCTGGTGTCTCTCATCTTCCTCTTGACAATACTCCATAGATTCTCTATGGGGTTAAGGTCAGGCGAGTTTGGTGGCCAATCAAGCACAGTGATACTGTTGTTTTTAAACCAGGTATTGGTACTTTTGGCAGTGTGGACAGGTGCCAAGTCCTGCTGGAGAATTAAATTTCCATCTCCAAAAAGCTTGTCGGCAGAGGGAAGCATGAAGTGCTCTAAAGTTTTCTGTTAGACGACTGCGCTGACTTTGGTCTTGATAAAACACAGAGGACCTACATCAGCAGATGACATGGCTTCCCAAACCATCACTGATATATGCAAGTGTGAGTGAATGCTAAAACTGAGAAGCTCGAAGTGCATGATCACGCTACAATGCACTTTCAGACACAACTTCAAAATTCCATTACTCACTGCTGGTGCAGCACCTTGGGGTCATAAATGGATCAAATGGCTTATTTTTTCAAAAGACTACACAATCAAATAAATGATTTGGGGGTGGATAGGTTAAAATTTTTAACATGTTTCCTTTAAATCCTTTCCAACTTTGGGTGTAATAGTACTCCCACGTTGGACTCCCCTTGTTTGGTGCAGGATCTGGCGCTGAGCCCTCACCTTTCTGGGCACATGACAGCTGATCTGTTCAGCTGAATTGTGCCTGCAACAGCCTCAGATGGAACCACGATCCACCGACGGCTGTTAACTAGTTAAATTCCGCTGTCAATTTCTAACAGCGGCATTTAACTCGGAAGCGCAGCGTTAATTACGCCCATTGGTGACCCCATCACATGATCACGGGTCATCGATGGGACTGCATGACTACTAAAGGTCTGCAGCAGACCTCTATGGTTGTCATTGCCAGATTGCTATGAGCGCTGCCCCATGGTCGGCATTTATAGCAAGTGTGCATTTCTGCTACATACTAAAGATCTGATCATTGTCTGTGAGTAGCAGAGGAGATCAGAGTATTGCAGCTTTTGTCTCCCATGGAGACTATTGAAGCATGCAAAAAGTTAAAAAAGTTTTTAAAAATATATAAAAAATATATAAAAGTTCAAATCACCCCCTTTCGCCCCATTCAAATTAAAATAAAAAAAATCAAATATACACATATTTGGTATCGCCGCATTCAGAATCGCCTGATCTATCAACGTAAAAAAAAAATTTTCCTGATTGCTAAACAGCGTTAGAAAAAAATAAAAAATGCCAGAATTATGTTTTTTGGTCGCAGCTACATTGCAAAAAAATGCAAAAATGAGAGATCAAAATATCGAATCTACACCAAAATCGTATCAATAAAACATCAGCTCGGCGCAAAAAATTAGTCCTCACCAAGCCCCAGATCTTGAAAAATGGAGACGCTAAAGGTCTTGAACAGTGGCGCTATTTTTTTTCTAACAAATTTTGTATTTTTTTTTCACCATTTAAATATAAAAGAACCTGTAGATGTTTGATGTCTGTGAACTCGTAATGACCTGTAGAATCATAATGGCAGGTCAGTTTAAGGATTTAGTGAACATGGCAAAAAAAATCTACTGTGGAATTTTTGCAATTTCACCACACTTGGAATTTTTTTCCCTTTTTCCACTACACAATATGTTAAAGCCAATGGTGTTGTTCAAAAGTACAACTTGTCCCCCAAAAAACAAACCCTCATATGGCCATATTGACTGAAAAAATAAAAAAAGTTATGACTCTAGGAAGAAGGGGCGCTAAAAACAGAAATTCAAAACTGAAATACCCCTGGTTGTTAAGGGTTTAATGGTAGAATTACATTTATAGCTTAGAAAAATATTTAGACTTGAGAGTCCTCAGTGGTTGATACCTTTTATAGCTTAGGAATATACTGCATACTGATGAGAAAATTAACTCAATAACAAGTTAGTAATCAGTCTGCTCCTGAGCTCCCTATAGTGGTAGTTACAGCTAGACAAACTGTTATTAAGAGGGCTTGGGGAATTTTACTAATTTTTAAGATTAGGGGATGTTACAAACCAATGAAATAACTATTACTTAAAGAGAATGTGTCAGCAAAAACAACCTTCCTAAGCCATCTATATGGACATGTAGGTCATAGGAAGCTGAATAATATAATACCTTGATATCTGCGATCCAATGTCTTATTCCAGAGAAATTTACTTTTTTCCTATTTGTCAATGAGTTGTTCAAAACTGTGGTACGGACACTGATCTGCATGAAAATCTTCCTCCAGGTATTATGTTAAAGAAAATGGGAGTTACCAGTGTCAGACAAGTAACTAACAGAGAACAGCAGACCTGAACTTTGTCTCATAACAAACACATTCTTGCTGCTCTCAAAGCTCAGCTGTATTACAACAATATTGCACAACTGGCTGCTTGTGAGATGGAAGCTGAAGTTGAGAGGAACCTGTAGATGTGTCAGATATAACCACATACAGATAAGGAGAGCAGAGCGCGGCCATTGCCCCATCACACTGGTAACCATTACATGTCTCACACTAGTAATTCCTGTTTTATTTCAAATAATCTCTGGAGGCAAATTCTCATGGCGATCCATGTCCAGTCTTTAGTCCTTTACATATAAAAAAAACATGGATTTCTCTGGAATAAGATATCAATTCGTGGATAACAAGCTATCATTTCCTATGACCTACATGCTGTTATCGATGACTTAGAAGGGTTTATCCAGCTGACAGATGCCCTTTAAACACTGGATTTGTGCTGTGACATTGATCGTGATTCATACATCATTTAGTTGATGTTAAAACCAAAAAATTGGGCCTTGTTAGTTAAAGTGCTATGCATAGATGTGCATTTACTGTGACCATTTAACAGACAGAACGTAAGATAAAAAAGCAAATGTCCTGAGGTATGTAAATGAATAGTAATAGTGCGAGTTAACAACATAGGATACTCAGTTAACATTGTTTCGATAAAATAAAGGAAAAGCCGTTCCACCAAGACAAGGTGTATCCAATCGAGATGGTGCCTAACTCTGGTTTAATTTTCTATTACTATTTAATTACTGCAGAATATTTACTCATTTTTTTTTTATCTTAGGTTCTGTTTGCTAAATGGCCACAGTGTGAAAACGCACCTATGCATTGCACTTAACCCAACATATGCTCTGGCTCTATTTTTGGTTTTGGTTTAGTTTTCTGTACTTTGTAAAAACAAGCGCCATGGTTTCCTTTTTTTCGGCTGATCATTTTCTTCATATAAATTTTCATGGGCAGGTGTCTGAACAGTCTGAACTCATGTCCTGCTCTGCCCTTATCTATTTTTACATCTGCAGACACATAGTGAGGTGAACTTCACAAGTTAAGTACTGTCCCGATTGGGATACACCTTGTTGAGGTGGGATAGCTTTTTCATTTTTTTTATCAAAGCAATGCTACATACCCTATGTTATTGACATGTACTATTTCTATTTATTTACTTAGTACAGAGTATTTGATCATTTTGTTTTCATCTTAGGTTTCATTTAGTTGACACTATAGACAGTCATTGGCCTCAGTCATGTGATGCCATACATGTAAATATCACCCTCAGTGATTGGCTACTGTGGTCATGTGAATGTTAGATATTATGACATCACTAGAGGGCCAGTGAGGAGCATCAAAGCAGTAATTTTGTAGTTCAGGAAGTTTGTCGAATAAGTAATGTTTTTATTTATTATTTTAAATTCCCTAATTTTGTGAACATTTTGATAAATATCAATCAACGCATTAGTGGTGATAGATGAGGATGTGGAGGATACGGCACTATTTCAGCAGTCAAAATGATGCAAACCTCAACAGAACCATGTCAGGGCACTTTAAGGCTAAGTTCACACGTTGCGGAATTGCCGCGGAAATTTCCGCGGCAATCCCGCACTTCTCCCGCAGGAAATACGCACGTTTTTTTATGCTGATTCCCGCCAGAATAATAGCGTTTTGCAAGCGTAATTAGCTTGCAGAATGCTAGCGTTTTCCTAGCGATCTGTAGCATCGCTTGGAAAACTGATTGACAGGTTGGTCACACGAGTCAAACATAGTGTTTGACAAGTGTGACCAACTTTTTACTATTGATGCCGCCTATGTCGCATCAATAGTAAAAAGATCTAATGTAAAAATAATAAAAAAAATAATAAATAATGATATTCTCACCTTCCGGCGGCCCCCGCAGCCTTCCCGCGGCCCCCGCAGCCTTCCCGCCTTCAGCGACGCTCCCGGCAACTCCGGTCCCAAGGATGCTTTGCGACAAATCACACCGATGACGTAGCATCTCGCGAGACCGCTATGCCATCTGGGTGATTCTCGCAAAGGACTCTTGGGACCGGAAGTTGCCGGGAGCGTCGCTGAAGGCGGGAAGGCTGCGGGGGCCGCGGGAAGGCTGCGGGGGCCGCCGGAAGGTGAGAATATCATTATTTTTTATTTTAATTATTGTTTTACCAGGGATATGGTACCCAGGGCCTGGAGGAGAGTCTCCTCTCCTCCAGACCCTGGGTACCACCGCACATGAACCGCTTACATTCCGCAAAATTAATGAACATGTTGCTATTTTTTCCGCAAAGCGTTTTTTTCGCGGAAAAAAACGCAACATGTGGCCAAAACATGCGGAATCAATTAACATGTATAGGATGCTTAATGCTTGTGTTTTTATCGCGTTTTTACCGCGGAAAACCGCGGAAAAACCGCGAAAAAAAAGCAATTATTCCTGATCGTGTGCACTTAGCCTAAAAGTCAATAGCTTAGTCTAGTTTCCATTGCATGGAGCATCATTTAAACAGATGGGATAATGCAAATTAGAATAAAGCCTAACAGAGATTACACTGCGATTGCGTCTATCATATTGTTTCAGCATATCACTGTAAACACAGCAATGTGTATGGACACATACCTTATTATCCAGCGACATGACAGATTTGGCTCATATGGATGGGGAAAATTTTTGGAATGAAAAGTCCCAGAATCTCCAGTTAATAAAAACTGTCCATCACATGATGATGCTGAAAAAAAGAATTAAAATCAGGCTTGCTATTTTTCAAGCATAGATATATAACAATTCCTTTTTTTCCTGCACTTTTTAAACAAGGAAATATCAAGAAGGAGATAAAGTTCTAAATAATTCAGTGAAACTGTTACAACTGCATTTAGTGAATGGAGTGCCATTAAATACAAGACCAGAAAAACAAAATCAGAAAATAACACTTTATATATTTAGCAACTTCAGGATTCAATACTTTGATAGGACTAAATCTACTTTCGTCAGTAAATGTAGTCTCCTCAATACGGTCATCCTGCCAGAGAAAATTACGCATTTGACTCTGCTCATTCCAATGAATGTTTTGTCTGTGTAATACAGAACAGGGAAATAAAGTCAATGAACCTGTCCAAAGATACTCTATGAAATGAATTCTCTAGTCTAACTACTAGATGAAGATCCTGAGCTGTTGACTACTCTCTACTAACTCTACTTCCTTTAAAGGGCTTATAAAAATTGAGTGTTAGGGTTCGAGTTCCCGCTGCTGCACAGGGGGAGTCTCGAACCAGCCCCGCTGCGGTCTCCCATTCATCTCCGGCCGCAGTGGAGCCTGCTCAGCAGAGTCGTCGGTCCAAGCGTCTTGCCCACTCCACTACTGTGCAGTGACTTGCTGCTGTCTTTCCTGGATCTGCTATTATAGCCAGTGCTGGAGCAGACGTCTTTGGAACAAAGTCCTGCGTTTTCCCTTCTGAGCATGCCCAGAGTGAGATCTCTCATTGGAGATCAGGGGTCACATGCTCAGGTACTGCAGCGGCTCCTATTGGTCCGCCAGGAAGGCCCTGCGATTACTGATGTTGTGAAACAAGTTTCATTGGTCCTTGTTTCTGGCAGGTCCTGTAGCTGTTGCTATAAAAGGGTAGCATGGCTGGGCCGCCATGCGCTAATATCAACCATTGTATGCTATGCGCCAGTGTGATCATGCGTGTGTGTGGTTAGGGACCCGGCTGAAATAAGCCACTAGAATACTGACTTAATCGGTGAGGAGTTTGGTATGGTAGCTGGTCAGGGTCGGTGTCCTAGATGCCCTAGATTACCGGCATAAACCGGTGAGGAGTTTTGATTGCCGTATTCAGGGTCTGGCGTTCAGACGCCATAGATTGCGGGTGACTCCCACGAGGACATTAGCACATGATCACGCTTTATGTACGCTTAGCACTTAACTGTGTACCTGAGAGCCTGACAGGACACAGTGCTTTTTCTCAGCGGCCCTGTGACGTAACAGGGTTCGCTTTCTACGCTAGACAGCGCCCTAGCGTGTTTTCTTTGCGACTCAGTGAGTGTGGATTAACAGAGTTCGCACTTATTGCCACAGCGCATTACGGTGTTTATGTTAGCGACTCTGTGGGATAACAGAGTTTGCTTCTTGCGCCATTTTTACTAGCAGCAGGCTCCGCTTGCACAGTTGACCCCGGGCTGCAAACGCACCTCTCTACATTATATATTTGGTGCGTTCCGCAGACCCTTAACATAATATTAGCGCCAGGGTCTGACTAGTAAAATGGCGGATGACCAGCGTCTAAGGCAGTACATCCAGCAGCTGGAGGGTAGGTTGGCGGCTCTTGAGCGCACAACCTCAGCTGTGGATGTTACCGCAGTCACTGTTCAGGCTGCTAGCGTGGCTGCAGCCAGTTTGTCCTCTGCCACCTCTGCCCTACGTTATCCCACCTCCCACAAGTTTGCCAGTGACAGCAAGCAATGTCGGGGATTCATGAGTCAGTGCTCAATACAGCTCGAGCTTCTGGCTGCACGTTTCCCCACGGATCGGGCACAAGTGGGTTTTGTATTATCTCTACTCTCGGGCAGAGCATTGGAATGGGCAATGCCGCTGTGGGAGCGAGACGATCGTGTGGTGCGGAGTGCTTCTCGGTTTTTAGAGGCTCTGAAAAAGGTCTTTTTAGGACCTCAGGTCACGCATGATACTGCGCTCCAACTGCTGGCAATGTCACAGGGCTTGTCCATGGTCAGCCAGTTCTCAGTCCAATTTCGGACTTTGGCCTCTGAATTAGAGTGGCCAGATAAAGTTCTTATTCCAGTGTTCTGGAGAGGACTGGCAGATCATGTAAAGGACGCTTTGGCTACCAGGGAGATTCCTGCCACACTGGAGAAACTCATTTCTATTTCTACCCGCATCGACCTCCGTTTTCACGAGCGGAGGTTAGAGCGGACCCAGTGTAGGCAGAGGTTTCGGCTGGCACCCACCTTTGCCAAACCTCTTGAATTTCCCGTTCGGGCGTCCGACTCCCCAGAAACCGTGGAGACTTCTCGAGTGGAATCTAAGTCTCGGACCACTCGAGTATCCGTGGTCTGTAGAGTGTGCCAGCAGCCAGGACATTATGCCAATAGATGTCCCCAGCGATCACGTACACATTCACGTCTAGTGACCATGGGAGGAGGTTCACTAGAGTCAACAGCATTCGCCTCCAAGCTGTCCTTTAAAGGGACAATCTCTTTTGGTCAATCCACTCTAACAGTTGAGCTTTGTGTGGATTCTGGAGCAGAGGGGAACTTTATGTCCTCTGCTTTTGCTCTCTGTCACACAATACCTCAGGTGATGCTCACCAAACCGGTGACTGTTCGAGTGGTGAATGGCTCCATACTGCCCTCACAGATCACACATCAGACAATCCCTCTCACATTAGCTATGTCTCCTTCCCATCAGGAGATTATTTCTTTCCTTGTCCTTCCTGAGGGTATAGATGAGGCTCTGCTGGGAGTACCCTGGCTTCGTCTTCACTAACCAACATATTGAGTGGTCCTCTGGGAAGATACGGGGTTGGAGTGAGTCTTGTACAGTCATGGCCAAAAGTTTTGAGAATGACACAAATATTAATTTTTACAAAGTCTACTGCTTCACTTTTTCTAATGGCAATTTGCATATACTCCAGAATGTTATAAAGAGTGATCAGCTTAACAGCAATTACTTGCAAAGTCAATATTTGGCTAGAAAATGAACTTTATCCCCCAAAACACATTTCAACATCATTGCAGCCCTGCCTTAAAAGGACCAGCTAACCTTTTTTCAGTGATTGCTCCATTAACACAGGTGTGGGTGTTGATGAGGACATGGCTGGAGATCAATCTGTCATGATTAAGTAAGAATGACACCACTGGACACTTTAAAAGGAGGCTGGTGCTTGGCATCATTGTTTCTCTTCTGTTAACCATGGTTATCTCTAAAGAAACATGTGCAGTCATCATTGCAATGCACAAAAATGGCCTAATAGGGAAGAGTATCGCAGCTAGAAAGATTGCACCTCAGTCAACAATCTATCGCATCATCAAGAACTTCAAGGAGAGAGGTTCCATTGTTGCCAAAAAGGCTCCAGGGCGCCCAAGAAAGACCAGCAAGTGCCAGGACCGTCTCTTAAAAGTGTTTCAGCTGCGGGATCGGGCTACCAGCAGTGCAGAGCTTGCTCAGGAATGGCAGCAGGCAGGTGTGCGTGCATCTGCACGCACTGTGAGGCGGAGACTCTTGGAGCAAGGCCTGGTCTCAAGGAGGGCAGCAAAGAAGCCACTTCTTTCCAGAAAAAACATCATGGACAGACTGATATTCTGCAAAAGGTACAGGCAGTGGACTGCTGAGGACTGGGGTAAAGTTATTTTCTCTGATGAATCCCCTTTTCGATTGTTTGGGACATCAGGAAAACGCCTCATTCGGAGAAGACAAGGTGAGCGCTACCACCAGTCTTGTCTCATGCCAACTGTTAAGCATCCTGAAACCATTCATGTGTGGGGTTGCTTCTCAGCCAAGGGAATCGGCTCTCTCACAGTCTTGCCTAAAAACACAGCCATGAATAAAGAATGGTACCAGAATGTCCTCCAAGAGCAACTTCTCCCAACCCTCCAAGAGCAGTTTGGCGATCAACAATGCCTTTTCCAGCATGATGGAGCACCTTGCCATAAAGCAAAGGTGATAACTAAATGGCTCAGGGAACAAAACATAGAGATTTTGGGTCCATGGCCTGGAAACTCCCCAGATCTTAATCCAATTGAGAACTTGTGGTCAATCATCAAGAGACGGGTGGACAAACAAAAACCTAAAAATTCTGACAAAATGAAAGCATTGATTGTGCAAGAATGGACTGCTATCAGTCAGGATTTGGTCCAGAAGTTGATTGAGAGCATGCCAGGGAGAATTGCAGAGGTCCTGAAGAAGAAGGGTCAACACTGCAAATATTGACTTGCTGCATTAACTCATTCTAACTGTCAATATAAGCTTTTGTTACTCATATGTTTGCAATTATATTTCTGTCTGTGATAAAAACATCTGTCAAACACACATAAAAACCAGAGGGCAGCAGATCATGTGAAAATAGAATATTTGTGTCATTCTCAAAACTTTTGGCCATGACTGTAGAGGTAAATGTGTGAGGGAGTGTGTTCAGGTTGCTACTACAGGGATACCCGCAGATCTCACTTCCCTGCCCAAGTGCTATTGGTCCTATGTAGACGTATTCTCCAAAAAGGCTGCGGAGACTCTTCCGCCTCACCGCCCCTATGACTGTCCTATTGACCTCTTGCCTAGAGCAGAACCTCCCCGGGGAAGGGTCTATCCTCTCTCTCTCCCGGAGACGGAGGCTATGTCCAAATACATTCAGGAAAATCTGGCAAGAGGGTTCATCAGGAAGTCCGTGTCACCTGCTGGGGCAGGGTTCTTCTTTGTGCAAAAGAAGAACGGAGAATTACGTCCCTGCATAGATTACAGGGGTCTTAACGCCATTACCGTTAAGAATAAATACCCGCTGCCTTTAATTTCTGAGCTCTTTGATAGGCTTCGGGGAGCAAGGGTATTTACCAAATTAGACCTGCGGGGTGCTTACAACCTGATTCGTATCCGCGAGGGGGACGAGTGGAAGACGGCTTTTAATACCAGGGATGGGCACTATGAGTATCTGGTGATGCCCTTTGGGCTCTGTAACGCCCCAGCCATTTTCCAAGACTTTGTTAATGACATCTTCCGGGATATGCTTTCCACCTCGGTCGTGGTCTATCTGGATGATATTGTCACGCTGTATAGCAGATATATATATATGTGATGTCAGTAATCTATATCAAAAGGGCAACATACTATATAACATGCGCATAGATATATGATAACATAGAATTACCTGACAGAAAGTCCAGTGGGTCAATACTGAATCCGTTATACGCTGTCTCCGGCTAGAGGGTGACCGGGGTCTATGCTGACCCTAAACTGGGGTCCTAACTAATCCCTCTACCTGGAGGTACTGTTAAAGGTACAGAGGTCCAGGCCACCAGCGTAAACCCTGTCTCCTATCAATCCCTGCCAACTGTAATCTAGTCCTAAGAAGGACCCTGATTACCACCAAAGGGAATGAACAGGTAACGGTTAATGAACAGAAAGACATACAAGAAAGACAAGGAATAAAGTAAATAAAGTCTTACATACAACACTCACACACAGTAGGAACACCTAAGGTCTAAGAGATAAACTATAAGCTATAAGAGTAAAAACAACTAAGGAGCTCTTAGCTTAAATATTCTCAGAACCGATCCAGTCTGCTAGACTACATGAATGCTTTCACCGGCATCTAACACCCAGACTGGCAGGTATATAAAGGAAGCTAATTAGAACATAATCAAAAGCAGCAGGGCGAGGCTGGACCTAGTCTTAGCAAAGAGCTAGGTAAAATTAACTCCCTCATTACCAAACACAAAGAAACAGCAACTCAGCTGTGAGAAGTCAGAGTGTGTAATCGCGACGATCCTCGTGGCGATACACCCATGACAGTACCCCCCCCTCTACGAGGGGACTCCGGACCCTCAGGGCCAGGTCTGCCCGGGTGAGTTGTGTGAAAGGTCCGAACCAATCGATCTGCGTTAACATCAGACGCAGGGACCCACGTCCTCTCCTCAGGACCATACCCCTTCCAATGAACCAAGTACTTAAGGGATCGGCGACTGAGACGTGAGTCAATGATTTTCGACCCATGAAATTCCACGTTATCATTGACCACCACTGAAGGAGGAGGTAGAGGTGACGGTATGACTGGTGCCACATACTTTTTAAGTAATGACTTGTGAAACACATTATGAATTTTAAACGTAGGAGGGAGGTCCAGACGAAATGCCACAGGATTAATTATGGAACTGATCCTGTACGGCCCGATGAATCTGGGACCCAACCTCAGGAGGAAACTTTAAGTTTTATATTCCTGGTAGACAACCAAACTAGATCGTTCACCTTCAGATCTAGACCAGAAACTCTCCCCCTATCAGCCATCCGTTTGTAACGGTTCCCCGTAACCTTCAGTCTTAACCGATCTGGAACTATCAGTCTCCCTGGAAGTCCCACAGGGGCATCCCCCTGAGCCCCCAATACCTCCCCTCAAGCTCAGAGCATACAGCTGACACTACATCTCCCTCCTGAGGAATAGGAACCGGATCATCCGTCTTCCCGGCCCCTGGGAAAGTACGAGATAAGGCATCAGGAAGCAACTTTATTGAGCAGTCATATGCGCGATGAGGAGGTAACTCTTTACACCCCTCCTCTGAGAACATCTCCCCAAAGTCCTCCAGAAAAGGAGACAAAGTCCTAGGCACAACCGCACCGATGACCGTGCTCATGCAGTTATTCCTGCAAAATTCACCCCACTGGCTTATCTTTCTGGATTGCCAATCAATCACTGGGTTATGTTTAGCCAACCAAGGAAGTCCCAACACAATAGGAGTAGGTAGACCCTCCAACACATAACAAGACAATTGCTCTTTATGTATTGCCCTACTCGAAGATCTATGTTATGAACAGCTTGTACCAAGCTACCTTGACCGAGAGGTCTAGAATCAATAGAGACTATAGGGACCGGTTTGGCCAATACACTCAGTTGCATACCATGCACCTGGGCAAACCGAGCGTCCACCAGATTAGCCCCGGACCCACTATCAAGAAAAACAGAAATCCTCTCAGTTCTAGTACCAATCACCACCTCCGCAGTCACGAGAAACTGAGAGGGATTTGGGGACGAAATACACATCCCAGGTTAACTCCTTTGCTCAAAGAGGCCCGGGATGGACACCCCCCAACAAAATGTCCCTCTCTCCCGCAAAAGAAACACCTTCTAGTCTTGCGGTGCACCGCCGATTCCCTCCTACAAAAAGATGTCCCTCCCAACTGCATGGGTTCCTCAGAACAGACCAGGGGAACCTCAGTATAAGGGACTTTAGTAGTAGGTGGAGTCATCACGGGAGGCGGAGTTACCTCGCGTCTTCCCCGAATTCGTCTATCAATGCGAATAGCGAGGGCCATATCAGCCTCCAGTGATGGAGGAGAATCATACTGAGCCAACACATCCTTTAATTTGTCAGACAACCCTTGACAAAACTGGCTCCTAAGAGCTGGGTCATTCCACTGAGTATCTGTTGCCCATCTACGGAACTCAGAAGAATATTCCTCCGCTGGACGATTTCCTTGCCGTATTTTACGTAACTTTGTTTCAGCAAGGGAAACACGATCCGGATCATCATATACCAGACCCAGGGCAGTAAAAAATCGATCCACTGACTGGAGATCTGGGGAGCCTGGAGGAATAGAGAACGCCCAAGATTGAGGGTCCCCTTGTAAGAGCGAGATAACAATTCCCACCCTCTGCTCTTCACTCCCAGATGACCGAGGCCGCAGCCGAAAGTACAATTTACATGCCTCCCGGAAAGTAAAAAATTTATCCCGCCCACCAGTGAACCTGTCCGGGAGAGCAACCTTAGGTTCAGATCTGGTTTGCTCCGGGGGGACAAAACCTTGGACTTAATGTCTGCAAACTCCATGGACAACCCCTGCAACTGCCGGGCCAGCTGGGCTACTGGATCCATGACAGCTGGGGAGAATCTTTAGTATGGCCGGTGAAAATGTCACGCTGTATAGCAGATATATATATATGTGATGTCAGTAATCTATATCAAAAGGGCAACATACTATATAACATGCGCATAGATATATGATAACATAGAATTACCTGACAGAAAGTCCAGTGGGTCAATACTGAATCCGTTATACGCTGTCTCCGGCTAGAGGGTGACCGGGGTCTATGCTGACCCTAAACTGGGGTCCTAACTAATCCCTCTACCTGGAGGTACTGTTAAAGGTACAGAGGTCCAGGCCACCAGCGTAAACCCTGTCTCCTATCAATCCCTGCCAACTGTAATCTAGTCCTAAGAAGGACCCTTATTACCACCAAAGGGAATGAACAGGTAACGGTTAATGAACAGAAAGACATACAAGAAAGACAAGGAATAAAGTAAATAAAGTCTTACATACAACACTCACACACAGTAGGAACACCTAAGGTCTAAGAGATAAACTATAAGTTATAAGAGTAAAAACAACTAAGGAGCTCTTAGCTTAAATATTCTCAGAACCGATCCAGTCTGCTAGACTACATGAATGCTTTCACCGGCATCTAACACCCAGACTGGCAGGTATATAAAGGAAGCTAATTAGAACATAATCAAAAGCAGCCGGGCGAGGCTGGACCTAGTCTTAGCAAAGAGCTAGGTAAAATTAACTCCCTCATTACAAAAACAAAGAAACAGCAACTCAGCTGTGAGAAGTCAGAGTGTGTAATCGCGACGATCCTCGTGGCGATACACCCATGACAGATATTCTCATCTTCTCTCCAGATATTGACTCCAACCGGAAAGATGTCTGCAGGGTCTTCGACCTCTTGTGGGCAAATTCCCTTTATGCAAAGTTGGAGAAATGCGTGTTTGAGCAGGAGTCTTTACCATTCTTGGGCTATATCATCTCCGCCCAGGAATTGGCTATGGATCCTGCCAAATAACAAGCTGTGATGGACTGGCAAGAACCTCATTCCCTTAAAGCGGTGCAGCGCTTTATGGGGTTCATTAATTATTATCGCCAGTTCATTCCCCATTTCTCAACTTTGGTAGCTCCCGTGGTTGCCCTCACCAAAAAGGGAGCTAATCCCAAATTGTGGTCTGAAGAGGTCTCCAAGGCCTTCACTTCTATTAAGTCCCATTTCGCTAGCGCTCCCATTCTACATCGCCCCGATGTTGATAAGCCATTTATATTGGAGGTGGATGCCTCGTCCGTTGGTGCTGGAGCAGTCCTCTTCCAAAAGGATGCTCAAGGTCGGAAGCATCCATGCTTCTTTTTCTCCAAGACCTTCACACCAGCGGAGAGGAATTATTCCATCGGGGACAGGGAGTTGCTAGCAATGAAGTTGGCCTTCTCGGAGTGGAGACATCTGTTGGAGGGAGCTCGCTTTCCCTTCCAAGTCTTCACGGATCACAAAAATTTGGTATATCTTCAGACAGCCCAGCGGCTTAATTCTCGCCAGGCCAGGTGGTCCTTGTTCTTCTCCCGGTTTAATTTCACTCTGCATTTCCTCTCGGGAGAGAAGAACATTCGTGCCGACGCTCTCTCTCGCTCTGTAGTGTCCTCTGAGGAGGAGGTGGAAGAGCCTCGGCTTATCGTCCCCACAGAGAGTCTGAGAACAGTGGCCCCGGTTTCGCTAGAGTCTGTGCCCCGGGCAAGACTTTTGTGCCTACAAATTTGCGACCGGAGGTACTCTCTTGGGCACATTCGTCCAGGGTGGGTGGACACTTTGGGGCAAAGAGGACATCTGAATTGCTGGCGAGGACATATTGGTGGCCGCATATGGTCCGTGACGTTGGGGACTATGTTCGGGCGTGTGTCTCCTGCGCCAAGAATAAGTCTCCACGACAACGGCCAGCCGGGTTACTTTACCCTTTGCCGGTGGCAGACAGGCCCTGGGAGATGGTTGGGATGGACTTTGTGGTGGGCTTGCCCAAGTCTCGGGGTTGCACCATCATTTGGGTAATCACCGACCATTTTTCCAAAATGGTGCATTTGGTGCCGCTTCCACGGTTACCTTCTGCACGGGCTCTGGCAGCATTGTTCGTTAGGCACATCTTCCGTCTACACGGCATGCCGGACAAAATTGTCAGTGACCGAGGTCCCCAGTTTGCGTCTCGGTTCTGGAGAGAGCTTTGTCGTCTACTCAGTATTGAGTTAAATCTCTCTTCAGCATACCATCCTGAGACGAATGGGTTGGTAGAGAGGGCCAACCAGACCTTGGTCACCTATCTAAGACATTTTGTCTCGGCCAGGCAGGATGACTGGGCATCCTTGCTACCATGGGCTGAGTTTGCACTAAACAATGCTGTGGCTGATTCCACCGGACAGACTCCATTCCTCCTAAACTACGGTCAGCATCCGCGGGTTCCGGTGCCCATGCCTGTGTCTTCCGCTGACTCCAGGGTGGCAGACTGGGCTGTGGAGGCACGGGACATTTGGGACCATACCCAGGATGCCATTCAGGCATCCAAGGAGAGGATGAGGCCTCCGCCGACGCACATCGGTGCCCCGCTCCAACATTTGCTCCTGGGGACATGGTGTGGCTCTCCGCCCGTAACATCAGGCTGCGAGTTGAGTCCACTAAGTTGGCACCCCGCTACCTGGGTCCTTTCAAGGTCCTCGAGCAGGTTAACCCTGTGGTATACCGTTTGGCTCATACACCACGTCTGGGTATCTCCGACACCTTTCACGTATCCCTCCTGAAACCCGTGCTCATGTCCCGGTTTTCTGAGTCATCTGCCGGGACATCGGGTTCATCTACGGATGACCATGAGGTGAACGCCATCGTAGGGTGTAAGGTGGTACGGGGCAAAAAGTTTTATTTGGTGGACTGGAGGGGCTATGGGCCTGAGGATAGGTCTTGGGAGCCTGCCGAGCATGTTCATGCTCCGCAGCTCATCGCTGCCTTTGAACACAGCGAGGCCCAGAGAAGGGGGGGCCATGTTAGGGTTCGAGTTCCCGCTGCTGCACAGGGGGAGTCTCGAACCGGCCCCGCTGCGGTCTCCCATACATCTCTGGCCGCAGTGGAGCCTGCTCAGCAGAGTCGTCGGTCCAAGCGTCTTGCCCACTCCACTACTGTGCAGTGACTTGCTGCTGTCTTTCCTGGATCTGCTATTATAGCCAGTGCTGGAGCAGACGTCTTTGGAACAAAGTCCTGCGTTTTCCCTTCTGAGCATGCCCAGAGTGAGATCTCTCATTGGAGATCAGGGGTCACATGCTCAGGTACTGCAGCGGCTCCTATTGGTCCGCCAGGAAGGCCCTGCGATTACTGATGTTCTGAAACAAGTTTCATTGGTCCTTGTTTCTGGCAGGTCCTGTAGCTGTTGCTATAAAAGGGTAGCATGGCTGGGCCGCCATGCGCTAATATCAACCATTGTATGCTATGCGCCAGTGTGATCATGCGTGTGTGTGGTTAGGGACCCGGCTGAAATAAGCCACTAGAATACCGACTTAATCGGTGAGGAGTTTGGTATGGTAGCTGGTCAGGGTCGGTGTCCTAGATGCTCTAGATTACCGGCATAACCGGTGAGGAGTTTTGATTGCCGTATTCAGGGTCTGGCGTTCAGACGCCATAGATTGCGGGTGACTCCCGCGAGGACATTAGCACATGATCACGCTTTATGTACGCTTAGCACTTAACTGTGTACCTGAGAGCCTGACAGGACACAGTGCTTTTTCTCAGCGGCCCTGTGACGTAACAGGGTTCGCTTTCTACGCTAGACAGTGCCCTAGCGTGTTTTCTTTGCGACTCAGTTGTGTCTAGTGAGTGCGCACACATTGCCATATAGCGCTGCGGCTCTCTTTCTTGCGGCTCTGTGGATTAACAGAGTTCGCACTTATTGCCACAGCGCATTACGGCGTTTATGTTAGCGACTCTGCGGGATAACAGAGTTTGCTTCTCGCGCCATTTTTACTAGCAGCAGGCTCCGCTTGCACAGTGGACCCCGGGCTGCGAACGCACCTCTCTACATTATATATTTGGTGCGTTCCGCAGACCCTTAACAGTGAGTTTATGGATTTTCAAAACTGGAGAATCCCTTTAAAGGGAATCTGTCAGCAGGATTTCATCCCTGAAACTATTTAAATGTGCAAGTAGCTCTTTCAAACGCAATACCTTTTCATGGCCAGTCCGTTCTTCCATTACTGAGAAATCAGCGTTTGAAATTATATGCTAATAAGACTGTAGATCTGAAGGCTCCGTCACTCCAGTTTTATTTCCTGCACTGTGCAGCCTCCTACTGCTTGACTGACAGCCTCAATGGATATATGACTGCAGGCAAAGAAGCTGTCTGTCAAGCAGGAGGAGGAGGAGCTGGATGAGGAATAGAGCTGGAGTGACAAAGGCATCAGATCTAATAATAATAATAATAATCCTTATTTTTATATAGTGCTAACATATTCTGCAACACTTTTTTCACACATTATCATCGCTGTCCCCGAAGGGGCTCACAATCTACATTCCCTATCAGTATGTCTTTGGAATGTGAAAGGAAAACCACGTAAACACGGGGAGAACATACAAACTCCTTGCAGATGTTGTCCTTGGTGGGATTTGAACCCAGGACTCCAGCACTGCAAGGCTGCAGTGCTAACCACTGAGCCACCGTGCTGCCCTGCCCGACAACCTTATTTGCATATCAAATTAAATCTAATTTCTAACTAACGGAGGAATTGACTGGTCTTGTAAAGGAATTGTTGGACTTGTCTTTTAAAGAGCTACATAAACATGTACAGTATATAGTTTGGGAGTGGATTCCTGCTGACAGATTTCTTTTAAGGAAAGCATATTTGAAAGAACACTGTTAGCAATATTTTGGCACCCAATCATTCATCTCCTGTTATCCAGTATGGTGTTAGATTTGCAATGATGATTTTCTATGTACAAGCAGTTTAGGTAAAGAGAGAAATATACAGTATCTATAATTGCTGTATTCAAATAACACTAAAAAGTCATGGCGTGGATACCTTCTCTAAGGTAGTACAGCTGATTAGTTCTCCTCTGTGGTTGACTCACATCCCTTAGGGAGGTATTTCATCACAAGCCACCCCAGTGGCATTCAGTGCACAGATGAAGCCCTGAGAAGTACACCTCCCTCTTTTCACTTTAGAGACAGCTTATGATGATATATTCAGCATCTTGGGCATCAATCAATGGACACAACAACTTGACTATTCAGGGAGTAGATCTACCCCATGACTCTTTAATACCATTTGAATACAGCATTCAAAGTAGTTATTCTTACTTAAAACTAAAAGCACCTAAAGGAGAAAAAATTGCAATCTAAAAAACATAAAAAACTAATTTAGCAAACATCTATATTAGTACATTGTAGCAAAGAATAATCAAATAAATAAATCCCTTTTAATTTGCCAAAAGACAGCAGATGATTGCTGTGAATCTGTAACTGTTGTGTATAACAGACTGATGGAGATTTGAAGTGTCAACGGGGAGGTCTGAAATCCAAATTAATTTTTTCATCTTAAGTTCTTACTAAACTATCATTAAAAAATTCCTATCCTTCCCTAACCACACTATCTAACTGATTTTCTTCTTTTTTTCATCCTTACTTTTTCACGACACTTCATTTGAGAATACCCAGTGCATGCTTGAATACTCAAACAAAGTGTCTTCAGGGGTGAAGGCTGCGGTCACTGCCACAGCCAGTGCCTCCTCTCTGAAAAGAAGCGTCATTAGTGATGCTTGCTTCAG
>JARQOD010000002.1:611056038-611207841 GCA_033576555.1 Oophaga sylvatica
CTTTTATGCATTAATTTAAAAATGTGAAGAGTAGACTATGTTTTATTTTTTGTTACCATTTCTAATAGACATGTGCAGATATGCGCTGTGATGACAAATTATTATTTGTCCATATTTTCTTAAAAATTTATCATTCTAGGCCTGCAAAACTTCACAATTTCATGTTTTCAGCATAACAAGCAGGGTGACGGCTCTTCCCTATTTGGAGCATGTTGGTCATGTGTTTTTCTGTCCATGTGTCGGGAACAGGACACTTCTTGCCGTTGACACAGCAGGGGAACAGCTGGCGTTACTGAACCCCACTAACAGTAGAGCTTGTGTTTTGTTCTGTGGACACGACACTTCTGAGCAGCAACGGGCAGTGTTGGAGCCCAGGAGTAGAGTTCAGGTGGTAGAAAGATGAACATAACAGGAGACATGGATAACGTTGCGAACCAGTTATTTAATCTGAAAACGGACAGAGAAATTCTGGCGAGATCCATGCCTTGTTCATTTTCAGAAAAGTAAGCCGGTCTACATTATCGGAGGATAGTCGCATGCGACGGTCTGTTAGTACACCACCTGCAGCACTAAAGACGCGCTCCGATAATACACTGGCAGCAGGGCAAGCCAGCACCTCCAATGCATACTGGCTAAGCTCTGGCCATGTATCCAGCTTAGAGACCCAAAACTTGAATGGGGAAGAGCCATCTGGGAGTACACTGAGAGGCAAAGCCAAGTAGTCTGTCACCATCTGACGGATACGTTGCCTCCCGCTGACTGGAGCCCTCTCGGATGGTGTAGACATTTGTGGCGCTGCCACAAAACTTTGCCACATTTTGAACATACTGGTCTTTCCCTGTGCAGAGGCACTGCGTGTGCTCCCTCTTGTTGCAGAGCTCTCTACACTGCCTCGACGCACAGAGCTGCTTTGTAAAGCAGTAGCAGCAGCAGTGCTCTCGGCAGTAAGGTAGAACATTAGGGATTGCACCAGTGTGTCTTGGTACTCCCGCATTTTACGCTCCCGGTTCAACGGTGTGATGAGGCTTTTGACGTTGTCCCGGTAGCGAGGGTCTAGGAGGGTGTACACCCAATAATCAGACGTCGTGAGAATGTGGGCGATGCGGCGGTCGTTTCTTAGGCACTGCAGCATGAAATCAACCATGTGCTGCAGACTCCCAACTGGCAAAGAAACGCTGTCCTCTGCAAGAGGCGTTATCTCTGCCTGCTCTGCATCACCCCACCCTCGCTCTACATACTGACTAGAGCGTTGTGTACCTCCCTCTGGAGCGATGTCTTCCTCCTCCATTGACTCCTCCTCCTCATCCTCCTCACAAAGTGAGCCCTGCCCAGCCCTTTGTGAGGAACCACGTTGCGCTGACTTTCCAGAAGGTGATGGAATTTGTGACTCCTCATCCTCCACCTCTTCCAAAACCTCATCCCTTATTGCTTGCAGTGTTTTTTGAAGCAGGCAGATAAGGGGGACAGTCAGGCTGACTAGTGCATCATCTGCACTCGCCATCCGCGTTGACTCATCAAACGCACGCAAAACGTGGCACATGTCCTTCATAGTGGCCCACTCATTAATGGTGAAGTGTGGACGGCGCAAATTGCGTGTTGATTGCGCCTGATGCAGCTGATACTCCATAACTGCTGGCTGCTGCTCACACAACCGCTCCAACATATGTAACGTTGAATTCCACCTGGTGGATACGTCACATATGATGCGATGTTCAGGAAGGCGCAATCTGCGTTGCAGAGCTGCAATGCGCGATCTGGCCATGCTGGAACGTCGCAAGTGAGCGCACTCTAGGCGGACCTTGTGCAGCAGTGCATCAAGATCCGGATAGTCCCTCAAAAAACTCTGCACGACCAAGTTGAGCACATGTGCCAGACATGGTATGTGAGTGAGGTTGCCAAGGCCCAGAGCTGCCACCAGATTTCGGCCATTGTCACACACTACCAAACCTGGCTGGAGATTCGCTGGCAAAAACCACACGTCGCTCTCCTGCTTGATGGCATTCCAGACCTCCTGCGCTGTGTGGCTTCGATTCCCCATGGGAATTAATTTCAGAACGGCCTGTTGCCGTTTGGCCACGGCTGTGCTCATATCGGTCGCATCAGGTAAGCGTCCACGGGTCCATGTGGAGGTAGACCGTGACGGCTCCTGCAGCGATGATTCTGAGGAACTGGAGTAGGAGGAGGAGTCAATGTGGACAGACTTGATTCCGGCAATCCTTGGAGTTGGCAGAACACGTACAGCGCCACTCGCAAGATCTGTACCCGGCTCCACAACATTCACCCAATGGGCAGTGAGTGAAAGGTATCGTCCCTGGCCATGGGTACTGGTCCACGCATCGGTGGTCAGGTGGACCTTGCTACTGACGGCGTTTAGTAGCGCATGTTTAATTTTTGCCTCAACATGCTTTGCAGACCAGGGACGCTTGCCTGCTGAAATAAAATCGGCTGGGCACATTGTATTGTGGGACTGCCAATGCCATTAATTCACGGAAACTGTCAGTCTCCACCAGCCTGAATGACAGCATTTCAAGGGACAGGAGTTTTGCAATGACAGCATTCAGAGCCTGTGCTCGTGGATGGTTTGCCGAGTATGGCCGTCTTTTATCCCATGCCTGTGCTACCGATGGCTGTTTTGTGGCCTGGGTGTGTGAGGATGACAGGGAACTTGCACCTGGGTGGAATAACACTGTGTCTCTGGACAACAGTGACAGAGGTTCTTCCATGGCGATCCTTTGAGGAAGCCTTACCAGCTGTGTGTGAACTGGAGGAAGAGGCTCCAACAGGAGCTGAAGATGTAGGTGCTGCTGTAGGTTGGCCTACATCTCCAGTGTGTCTTTGTAACTCAACAAAGTGCTTTGACCGCACATGTTTCCACATATTTGTTGTATTAAGGTTACTGACACTTTTACCTCTTTTAATTTTTTGATTACACAGCTTGCATTTGACATAGCAAATATCATCTGCAACTGTATCAAAAAAGGACCACGCAGAGCAAGTCCTGGGAGCGCCCGGTTTGGCTGTTGTAAGAGAACTGCTCCGAACGGGTGCCAAACTGGAGGCTACAGGCAAGCGAGTCTGCAGCCTACCTCTCCCTACTGTTTGGACCGTTGGGGCAATCTCTTCCTCAGAGCTGCTCCCACCACCTTCCTGTTCCTCACGCCATGTTGGGTCTTGGACCTCATCATCTCCACCACTACCCTCTTCCAACACCTGCTGTTGTTGGGTGGTCTGGCCAGCACCATGCTCAACAGAAACTGGCAACTGAGTCTCATCATCATCAGATGCGTTCTGCGGTGTGCTGACCATCGGCACTGGCTCACCCGCCTCTTCAGATTCAGAGAGACACAGCTGTTGCGCATCACTGCATACTGCCTCTTCTTCACATTCCAGAATGCTGCTTGGCTGGGCCCCTGTTTCCAAGCCAACAGATTCTGAGAACAGAAGCAGAGACTCAGCTGGCTCCTGTACAGAGCTCTCTGACTGCCTGGGCAATTTGGCAGGCGGTGAAGAGACTGATGGTTGTTCAACAGTGCTGTGGTCCTGAAGGAGGTGGAAGGTATTGAAGTCGATGCATTGGCTGCCATCCAACCAACAACGGCTTCAATTTGTTCTTCACGCAGCAGGGGGGTACGCTGAGCTCCTACAAAAGTGCGCATAAAGGAACGCTCACGGGGAAAACTGGTGGATGCTGTGTCACTGGGTGCGGCAGCAGCCACAGAATCCCCACGTCCTCTCCCTGCTGCAAATCCACGGCCTCGACCACGACCACGTGCCTTACTCACTGACTTCTTCATCTTGGTAGATTGATAAAGAAAGTCAGAAAAGTTAAGGCCTAAGTGTGGTTATTCCTCACAGACTACAGTGAACCCTGCAGACAACTGTTCAGTATCTGTGAAAGGCCCCTTTGTGTAGTTCTATAGTGTTTGCAACCAATGTATTGTATACGGATGGAAGCGCGTCACACTAATAGATTATATTTTTTTCCACTAAAATGGAGCAGCACCAATTAGAGAAAAATGTGAAGGATGAGACAGTGACACACGCTCAGCAGACTACAACCGGCAGTGGTTGAAGTACAAACTGGAGCGTAATCTGCACTCACAAAATGAAAAGCTCACAGACTACAGTGAACACTGAAACACAACTATTCACTATCTGTGAAAAGCTCCTTTGTGTAGTTCTATAGTGTTTGCAACCAATGTATTGTATACGGATGGAAGCGCGTCACACTAATAGATTAGTTTTTTTTCCACTAAAATGGAGCAGCACCAATTAGAGAAAAATGTGAAGGATGAGACAGTGACACACGCTCAGCAGACTACAACCGGCAGTGGTTGAAGTACAAACTGGAGCGTAATCTGCACTCACAAAATGAAAAGCTCACAGACTACAGTGAACACTGAAACACAACTATTCACTATCTGTGAAAAGCTCCTTTGTGTAGTTCTATAGTGTTTGCAACCAATGTATTGTATACGGATGGAAGCGCGTCACACTAATAGATTAGTTTTTTTTCCACTAAAATGGAGCAGCACCAATTAGAGAAAAATGTGAAGGATGAGACAGTGACACACGCTCAGCAGACTACAACCGGCAGTGGTTGAAGTACAAACTGGAGCGTAATCTGCACTCACAAAATGAAAAGCTCACAGACTACAGTGAACACTGAAACACAACTATTCACTATCTGTGAAAAGCTCCTTTGTGTAGTTCTATAGTGTTTGCAACCAATGTATTGTATACGGATGGAAGCGCGTCACACTAATAGATTAGTTTTTTTCCACTAAAATGGAGCAGCACCAATTAGAGAAAAATGTGAAGGATGAGGCAGTGACACACGCTCAGCAGACTACAACCGGCAGTGGTTGAAGTACAAACTGGAGCGTAATCTGCACTCACAAAATGAAAAGCTCACAGACTACAGTGAACACTGAAACACAACTATTCACTATCTGTGAAAAGCTCCTTTGTGTAGTTCTATAGTGTTTGCAACCAATGTATTGTATACGGATGGAAGCGCGTCACACTAATAGATTAGTTTTTTTTCCACTAAAATGGAGCAGCACCAATTAGAGAAAAATGTGAAGGATGAGGCAGTGACACACGCTCAGCAGACTACAACCGGCAGTGGTTGAAGTACAAACTGGAGCGTAATCTGCACTCACAAAATGAAAAGCTCACAGACTACAGTGAACACTGAAACACAACTATTCACTATCTGTGAAAAGCTCCTTTGTGTAGTTCTATAGTGTTTGCAACCAATGTATTGTATACGGATGGAAGCGCGTCACACTAATAGATTAGTTTTTTTTTCCACTAAAATGGAGCAGCACCAATTAGAGAAAAATGTGAAGGATGAGGCAGTGACACACGCTCAGCAGACTACAACCGGCAGTGGTTGAAGTACAAACTGGAGCGTAATCTGCACTCACAAAATGAAAAGCTCACAGAATACAGTGAACACTGAAACACAACTATTCACTATCTGTGAAAAGCTCCTTTGTGTAGTTCTATAGTGTTTGCAACCAATGTATTGTATACGGATGGAAGCGCGTCACACTAATAGATTAGATTTTTTTCCACTAAAATGGAGCAGCACCAATTAGAGAAAAATGTGAAGGATGAGGCAGTGACACACGCTCAGCAGACTACAACCGGCAGTGGTTGAAGAACTAACTGGACGTGATCTGCACTCAAAAAATCAAAACCTCACAGACTGCAGTGAACACTGAAACACAACTATTCACTATCTGTGAAAAGCTCCTTTGTGTAGTTCTATAGTGTTTGCAACCAATGTATTGTATACGGATGGAAGCGCGTCACACTAATAGATTAGATTTTTTTCCACTAAAATGGAGCAGCACCAATTAGAGAAAAATGTGAAGGATGAGGCAGTGACACACGCTCAGCAGACTACAACCGGCAGTGGTTGAAGAACTAACTGGAGCGTGATCTGCACTCAAAAAATCAAAACCTCACAGACTGCAGTGAACACTGAAACACAACTATTCACTATCTGTGAAAAGCTCCTTTGTGTAGTTCTATAGTGTTTGCAACCAATGTATTGTATACGGATGGAAGCACGTCACACTAATAGATTTGATTTTTTTCTAATATAATGGAGCTGCACCAATTCCACTAAATAAAATAAAAAAAAAGAGTCAGTGACACGTGCAGATGCCTACAAACAGCGGTGGATGCAGAGCAAACTGCAGCGTCACCTGCACTGTCACACACACACCTTGCACAGAGCTGTTAAAACAACACTGGCAAAATGAAGCTTTACACAGCGGTTGGTAAACTAGCCTGCCTCAAGCACAGTAGTACACAAAATCGCAATATGAAAACTGTCCCTCAAGTTAGCAGAGTAGCGTTCTGTCCCTTACTGAGTTCACAGCACAGTGACGCTAAAATGGCGGCGGCGCCTTTTATAGTGCATTCTGACATCATTTCAGCAGCCAATCACAGCCATGCCATTAGTTAAGATGACCGCAGCATTACAGGATGTGCCCACACTTCGTAGGATTCCTCATTGGCTGACTAAAATCACATTGCCTCTCAAAGAATTAGGGGAACTTCCGATTCCGGTATACGATATGGAAAAAGTATCGGAATTAAGTATCGAATTCCGATAACGCGAATATCGGCCGATACCCGATACTTGCGGTATCGGAATGCTCAACACTACTAATGAATAATGCTGCCAAGGCCCGTGCAGACGGTAACCGTGGTAACGGCACCAAGTGCACCATTTTGGAGAAGTGGTCGGTTATCACCCAGATGATGGTGCAGCCCCGAGACTTGGGTAAGCCAACCACAAAATCCATCCCGACCATCTCCCAGGGCCTGTCTGCCACCGGTAAAGGAAAGAGTAACCCAGCTGGCCGTTGTCGAGGGGACTTATTCTTGGCGCAGGAGACGCATGCCTGAACGTATTCCCTGACATCACGGACCATATGTGGCCACCAGTATGTCCTCGCCAGCAACTCAGATGTCCTCTTTGCCCCAAAATGTCCACCCACCCTGGACGAGTGTGCCCAAGAGAGAACCCCGTCGCAAATTGATGGGCACAAAAGTCTTGCCCGGAGGCACAGACTCAAGCGAAACCGGGGCCACAGTTCTTAGGCTCTCTGTGGGGACAATGAGCCGAGGCTCCTCCTCCACCTCCTCAGAGGACACCACGGAGCGAGACAGAGTATCAGCACGAATGTTCTTCTCCCCTGAGAGAAAATGGAGGGTGAAATGGAATCGGGAGAAGAACAGGGACCATCTGGCCTGACGGGAATTTAGCCGCTGGGCGGTCTGTAAATAGACCAAATTTTTGTGGTCAGTGAACACTTGGAAGGGAAAGCGAGCCCCCTCCAGGAGATTTCTCCACTCAGAAAAGGCCAACTTCATGGCTAGCAACTTCCTATCCCCAATGGAATAATTCCTCTCCGCAGGTGTGAAGGTCTTGGAGAAGAAGAAGCAAGGATGTTTACGACCTTGAGCATCCTTTTGAAAAAGGACTGCTCCAGCACCAACGGACGAGGCATCTACCTCCAATATAAAAGGCTTATCAACCTCGGGACGATGTAGAATAGGAGCGCTAGCAAAATGGGACTTGATTGAAGTAAAGGCCTTGGAGACCTCCTCTGACCACAATTTGGGATTGGCTCCTTTCTTGGTGAGGGCTACCAAGGAAGCAACCAAAGTAGAGAAGTGGGGAATGAATTGGCGATAGTAATTAATGAACCCCATAAAGCGCTGCACCGCTTTAAGAGAGTGGGGTTCTTGCCAATCCATTACAGCCTGTAGTTTGGCAGGATCCATAGCCAATCCCTGAGTGGAGATGATATAGCCCAGGAATGGCAAAGACTCCTGCTCAAACACACACTTCTCCAACTTCGCATATAAGGAATTTGCCCGCAAGAGGTCGAAGACCCTGCAAACATCTCTCCGGTGGGTGTCCATATCTGGAGAAAAGATGAGAATGTCATCCAGATAGACTACCACAGAGGTGTGCAAGCATGTCCCGGAAGATGTCATTTACGAAATCTTGGAAGACGGCTGGAGCATTACAGAGCCCGAAGGGCATCACAAGATATTCGTAATGTCCATCTCTGGTATTGAACGCCGTCTTCCATTCGTCCCCCTCACGGATGCGGATCAGGTTATAGGCACCACGAAGATCCAGCTTAGTAAATACCCTTGCTCCCCGGAGCCTATCAAAAAGCTCAGATATTAGGGGCAAAGGATATTTGTTCTTAACGGTAATGGCGTTAAGACCCCTATAGTCTATACACGGTCGTAATTCTCCATTCTTCTTCTGCACAAAGAAAAATCCTGCCCCTGCTGGTGACACTGACTTCCTAATAAACCCTCTGGCCAGATTTTCCTGGATGTATTGTGACATGGCCTCCGTCTCAGGAAGAGAGAGAGGATACACTCTTCCCCAAGGGGGCTCCGTTCCAGGCAAGAGGTCTATAGGACAGTCATAAGGGCGATGAGGCGTCAGAGTCTCCGCTGCCTTTTTGGAGAATACGTCTGCGTATGACCGATAAACCTTGGGAAGGGAATCAAGATCTATGGGTATCTCCGTTGTGGAAACCTGAACGTCCTCTCTGAGACATTTGTCTCTGCAATGATCACCCCAACCCAGTATTCTCCCAGAGGACCACTCAATATGGGGAGAGTGGTGGCGAAGCCAGGGTAATCCCAACAAAACCTCATCTATTCCCTCAGGAAGGACAAAAAGGGATATATTCTTCTGATGTGAAGGAGACATAGACATAGGTAGAGTGACAGTCTGGTGGGGGATTTGTGAGGGCAGGATTGCTCCATTCAACACTCTCACCGATATTGGCTCGGCGAGCGTCACCAGCGGTATAGAATGGCGAGAGGCAAAGGAGGAGGACATAAAATTCCCCTCTGCCCCAGAGTCCACACAAAGCTTGGCGGGAAGGGTGGATGAACCTAGAGAGATTAACCCTTTAAGGAGCATCTTTGGAGCAAAATCCCTCGCGTCTAATGACCCTGCACCCATGGTCACGGAACATGACCGTTTACTTATTCGCTGGGGACATCGGTTGGCATAATGTCCTGACTGCTGACACACTCTACAGACCACGGATACTCGAGTGGTCCGAGACTTAGATCTCACTTGAGTATTCTCCACGGTCTCTGGGGAGTCAGACGCCCGAACGGGAAATTCCAGAGGTTTGGCAAAGGTGGGTGCCAGCCGAAACCTCTGCCTACACTGGGTCCGCTCTAACCTCCGCTCGTGAAAACGGAGGTCGATGCGGGTAGATATAGAAATGAGTTTCTCCAGTGTGGCAGGAATCTCCCTGGTAGCCAAAGCGTCCTTTACATGGTCTGCCAGTCCTCTCCAGAACACTGGAATAAGAACTTTATCTGGCCACTCTAATTCAGAGGCCAAAGTCCGAAATTGGACTGAGAACTGACTGACCATGGACAAGCCCTGTGACATTGTCAGCAGTTGGAGTGCCGTATCGTGCGTGACCTGAGGTCCTAAAAAGACCTTTTTCAGAGCCTCCAAAAACCGAGGAGCACTCCGCACCACACGATCGTCACGCTCCCACAGCGGTGTTGCCCACTCCAACGCTCTGCCTGAGAGTAGAGACAGTACAAAACCCACTTGTGCCCGATCCGTGGGGAAACGTGCAGCCAGAAGCTCGAGCTGTATAGAGCACTGACTCATGAATCCCCGACATTGCTTGCTGTCACCGGCAAACTTGTCAGGAAGCGGGAGGTGGGATAACGTAGGGGCAGAGGTAGAAGAGGACAAACTGGCTGCAGCCACGCTAGCAGCCTGAACAGCGACTGCGGTAATATCCACAGCTGAGGTTGTGCGCTCAAGAGTCGCCAACCTTCCCTCCAGCTGCTGGATATACTGCCTTAGACGCTGGTCATCCGCCATTTTACTAGCCAGACCCTGGTGCTAATATTATGTTAGGGTCTGCGGAACGCACATAATAGATATAATAGAGAGGTGCGTTCGCAGCCCGGGGTCCACCGTGCAGGCGAAGCCCGCTGCTAATAAGATGGCGAAAGTAACGAACTCTGTTATCCCGCAGAGTCGCAAAAATAAACGCCGTAGCGTGTTGTGGCAGTAAGTGCGAACTCTGTTAATCCCAGAGCCGCTAACGGGATGCCACAGCGCTATATGGGATAGGTGCGAACTCACTTAACTTCAGTGAGCCGCAAAGTAAAACGCTAGGGCGCTGTCTAGCGTCAAAAGCGAACCCTGTTACGTCACAGAGCCGCTGAGAAAAAGTACCGTGTCCTGTCAGGCTCTCAGGTACATGGATAATTGCTAAGCGAGCATAAAACGTGGTCATGCGCTAATGTCCTCGCGGGAGTCACAAGCAATCTATGGCGTCTGAACGCCAGACCCTGAATACGGCAATCAAACTCCTCACCGGTTATGCCGGTAATCTAGGGCATCTAGGACACCGACCCTGACCAGCTAGCACACCAAACTCCTCACCGATTAAGTCGGTATTCTAGTGGCTTATTTCTGCCGGGTCCCTAACCACACACACGCATGACCACACTGGCGCATAGCATACAATGGTTGATATTAGCGCATGGCGGCCCAGCCATGCTACCCTTTTATAGCAACAGCTACAGGACCTTCCAGGAACAAGGACCAATGAGAAACCTGTTCCAGAAGACTCGTAGTAACAGGGCCTTCCTGGCGGGCCAATAGGAGCTGCTGCAGCACCTGAGCATGTGACCCCTGATCTCCAATGAGAGATCTCACTCTGGGCATGCTCAGAAGGGAAAATGCAGTACTTTGTCCCAAAGACGTCTGCTCCAGCATTGACTATAATAGCAGATCCAGGAAAGGCAGCAACAAGTCACTGCCCAGTAGTGGAGTGGGCAAGACGCCTGGACCGACGCCTCTGCTGAGCAGGCTCTACTGTGGCTGGAGATGAATGGGAGACCGCAGCGGGACGGGTTCGAGACTCCCCTTGTGCAGCAGCGGGAAATCGAACCCTAACACATATATTATGGAATAGATCAATTTGACATGATGAAGCTTACTTTGTAAATCCCTGTGAGAATAGCTGTATTATCCTTTGTATAAGTTTTAACGCCTAATATTAAAATGAACATTTTAAGAGTTTAACTGTAGCTAGACTCATAAAATGTTCATTTTAATTTGAGGATTATTCCGCCATTCTGTCACAATAAGTACACCATCCTGATCAGGTCTAAAAGATCTGTTTAATAATTCATGCTGTTTTTGTGAACTCTGATGACAGTTCTGCTTTAATATAAAAAAGGAATTGTATGTTGTTTTTCTTTTGATACAAAATGTTCCCCTTAAACAAAGATTATTATATAAAAAAATAAAGAAAAATACAAATAGGAGAAGCATATCTTCAAGATGCAGTAAAGAACAAAGATGGATAGATAATTAATAAAGGCACAAAAGAGTGGCTTAGCATAATTATTATAGTTCCAGCGGAAAGGTCCTTCAGCAGCTGAAAAGCCTCCATTTATCTTGCATTTAGTAATAATTCTAAAATAAATTTAATTGTATGACAGGAGAAGTCTAAATTATTATATCTGAGCACTGAGTCTTACTTCAGCATTTATAGTCGGATAAGAAATGTCAAATTATATTACCACTTGGTAGAGCAAAGTGTCACAGGATTAGGTTTAAAATATCTGTACAGCGGAATATAAATGTTTGTAATTTTATATAGCGATATATCTAACTATGTATGAGTTGTCTGCAGCATATCTTTTTAAAGAATTGGCCAATTTTGTCCTCCCCTGCTCTACACTATAAATATATTGTGTATTTATAGGGCACTTTTATAGTGTTTATACCAGATTTACCAGATTACTGGAGCCAAGCAGAGCTCAGTTCCCGGTGTCTTCACATATCGAAACATTAATCATCTACACGTTCTCTTACTCCGCTGATTATCCTTTAAACTTAAAGGAGAATTTCTGCTTAAAGATAATTTATCTCACAGTCAACATATGAAATGTGAACCTTTACTCATTGATATCATGAAAGTAATCTCCCATTCATCATAATAATGGCACCCTTGATGACAATGTTTATTGTTATCCATGAAAGCAATTTTATTACTGCTTATGCATGCAATAAAATAATAATAATTAATGGATTAATGATCTAGCATGACAATTTTTTGACGAAATATCATTTAGTACAGTTCAGACTGTAAGTACAACTAATCTAAAATCAATGAGTTATTATAGCATTTTTAAACTCTCCATAATGGTGACAGAATATGACAAAAATGTTATATTTGAACTCTATAACTGTGTAAAGAAACGCAAAAGATTTGAAATTTTCATAAAAACAGAGCTTTGATCCTCCTATTTATATGCTAAAACATGTATAACGTTGGACCTATTTCATTAAAAAATAAGTAAACTTTAGCCCTTTATTCCCCAGAACAACTAATGATAATATATTACTATGATTACTGTATTTTTCGGATAAGACGCACTTTTTTTCCCCAAATGTGGGGGGAAAATTGGGTTGCGTCTTATAATGTGGATACACCTTACCAATGCTGCTGCAGGAGTGTCTGGTGCTGCCACTGCGGGAGTTTCCGGTGCTGCCGCTGTGGGAGTGTCTTTGGCTGGTGCTGCCGCTGTGGGAATGTCCAGTGTTGGTGCTGCCACTGCAGGTGTCTCCGGTGCTGCTTCGGGGGGCTCTGCCGACATTTTATGAAAGGCCGGAGCCCCTGCAGCTCCATGGTTTACTCCTGTGTGGTGGACTCCGGGAAAATGGCCACCGGGGGGCGGTGCAAGCACAGATCTCGGCACCAAGATCTCTTGAGATGAGATCTTAGTGCGGAAATCGGCAGCATCAGCACCTGACACTCCCGCAGTGGCAGCATTAGAACCAGACACTCCTGAAGCAGCAGCACCGGACACTCCCGCAGCACTGGACTCCTAGAGCACCGGACATCCGATCACCCCCTCATCCCAGCCTGGGGTCTGCAGCATCACCCCACTCCTGCCTCCTTCAACAGCGAGCCTGGGACCCCACTTCACTGCAGCCACCACCCCCATAAGCAATAAGATGCATGAATTATAAGAAGCACCACCATTTTATTTAAAATAATTTTTTTCCTATTTTTCTCCTCACAATTTGGGTTGAGTCTTATAGTCCGGAGCATTTTATAATCCGAAAATACGGTAATTATAAACTACATATGGTGGAATTTTTTGAAATGTTGACATTTTTCCTTTTCTATTTTAACTATCAAGATATCTATTGGGAATCTTTCTCAGGCAAAAGTAATGGGTTCAGAAAATTCTTATCTTGTCGATGAGAACTCTATCTTTCAAAAGGTAAAATAGGGAACATGAAGGCCTGTCATCTTTCACCTAATTCTTACCAACAGGGAGGAAATGGTTGAGGAAGTAAAGGTGTCTAGGAATTTTGGAGGCAACGATCAGGCTATCCTCGAATTTTGGATTACAAGAGCACTAAGACCTGCAAGCACTAAGACTTTGAGGTTGGACTTCAGAAAAACAGTGCCAGTCATGTAACTGTGCTGACAAGGTGATCATATCTCAAACATGTTAGTGAGAGATAGCCAAAATATGGTAATTGCATAGAGGAAAAGAAGGATGCATGGTATAGAGGTCACGATAAGGGAAGTCAAGAGGGGAGCAAGATCACATGGAAAAGGTCCAAAACCATGTGAAAAATAATACTAGACAATCCTACAGTGAGGTGTCTGTAGATAATGCTACCTCAGATACTCAGAGTATGTTCCAAGCCACCACATGAAGCCACGATAAGCACAAAGCCCCAGGGATCAGGGGTGTGGGGAAAGACCCCCCACATATCGCTGTTCGGAACAGCTTCATCAGGAAAAGTCATCCTCCTGTGTACACTTTCAAAAGGCTTTCACTTATCAGGGACAACTTTCATATTGGATGATAATTGAAACATAAAGGAAGCCAACTTGATTTGGATCTGTGAGTTTTTATTGTAATAGGTAGAATAGCACATCAACAGCAATTGTGCGTTTGTAGCTAAACCATCAGAAAAAACAGGTACTACTCACCAGCTGTGGTTCGCCTAGCATCCGCCGTGGTTTGACTTGCTGTAGGTAATGGGTGTGAATCTGCAGAATTAACACAGATTTTATTTGGTCTCATTAAAGCAAAAAAAGCAAAAATCTTCTATATCATTCATGAATCTCACCTTGAATCACGCAAGTCTATGTATTATAACTTACAGATTATTAATAATCAATAATAATTAAAAATCGTATTTGTATTTTCAAATTATGCAAGCACTTAATTACATTAAGATTGGAGGAGGTGTGTGTCATGAGACCCCTACCTGTCTTACCGTGCACACAAAGCGGAGTACAGATTCAATAAAAAGTAGAAACTACAAAGCCTATGCATTCTATTCAAGCACAACTCCACTTTGCGCATACTCAGGCACAAGTAGTTCTTTCCTGTCTCCAAAACTCTGCACTCCTTTCTGCGAAGCTGTGCGTTCCTGTTAGCAAAACTATGTGCTCCTGTCTGAGAAGCTGTACGCTCCTGTTTGAGAAGCTGTATGCTTCTTTCTGCCAAGCTGTGCACTGTTCTAGAATCTATTGGGCAATCAGTGGGGGTTCTCAGAGCATGGAACCTGACAATCAGCAGGCAATTAAAGTGCCTGCAAAATTTGGAAAAAAAAAACAGGGTCAGCATTTAGTTACTTTTTAAAATAATAACTGCATCCATATTTTTCATTTTTAATATAAAGCTTTTTAAAACTTCATATAAAAATCTGTCTAAATGCATATAAATATAAAAATGATGCAATTGAATAAAATACTAACTTAAAATGATTCTGCAATAATTTTAAAATAATTTAATAGTTAAAAAACAAAAAAAACAAATATGAACTGGGATATAAACTTGTGTGCATGCAGCGCATAAGCGCACGTTCACACTTGGCCACTGAACAGAAAAAAACAAAGACAGAAACATAATGATTAAATACCCTGCAGTAAATAAAAAAAGTAGCATAGTGAATGAAAATAATATACAGTACTTAGTTAACATTTTTTTTTATAAAAAAAATGCGAAAGTCATCCCACCTCTTCATGGTGACCGTAACTGGGACAGTCCTAACTCTAATATTAAAAACCTTACCATTTCTCAAGTGAGATGCACGTGTGCATAAAGGCTGAAAAGGACTGAGCCCAACTAATGGACACACAACCATGGGAGACCACATCAACATTCATATTGATGTGGTCTCCCATGGCTGTGTGTCCATTAGTTGGGCCAAGCCCTTTTCTGCCCTTTTCAGCCCTTATCCACATGCATGTCACTTGACAAATGGTAACGTGGGTGAGGCCTCCATAAAGAAGATCATTGAACTAATCGAACATCATCATCAGAAGGTTTCATGCTGATGCCTCATTGGCCAAGTCATGCCAACAAGTCCGACATAAAATGAGAAAGTCCCCAAGAACCTTGGAATGTCTTAATTCGACAGTGCAGATTTCTACCATTAGAAAAAAGCTGCACAAACTATATCTAGAAGAACGATATGTCAGAAGAAAGCCTTTGCTCATTCATACAAGACTGAAGTCTACTGATCAACAGCTACGTCAACATCATCTTGACTGCATTTCTTACAATAATTTACAAGCACAATGAGTTTCATTCTGTTTACAGCAGCTTGCATGTTCTGCAATGCTGAGTACAAGACTTATGAGGATGATTTTGCGTTTGTTAGACCAGGATCTCAAATCAAATCAGTCAGCAGGATTTTGTTAAGTAAACTACAAGCATTGCCGGGTTGGCAGTGTTAAACTGATTAAAATGATACCTGGGATGAAGAGATCCATCTTATAGTTCTTATGTAATCAGTGTTAGAAGTTTTCCGTTAATGAGATGCCAGCTCTCTGGGGTGGGACTGTAGGCAGAGTCTTATCTTCCTGCTCTAAGCAAGTGAAACCAAAGAAAGACCTGCCCACGGCTGCCCAGAAGCACAAACAGTCTAATCTGTCTCTCTCTCTGTGTCTATGAGAGTAACATGTTTGTGCTTCGGGGTGGACCTGTGGGCAAGTCTTTCCTTGGTTTCTCTGGCTTAGAGCAGGAAGATAAGACTCCACCTACAGTCCCACCCCAGAGAACTGGCATCTCATTAACGGAAAACTTCTAACATTGATTATACAAGAACTACAAGATGGATTTCTTCATCCCAGGTATCATTTTAATCAGATTAACACTGACAACCAGACAATGTCTGTAATTTACTTAGCAAAATTCTGCTGACAAGTTTGCTTTAAACCACTCTTTCCTACCAAAAACAAAAAGCAAACAAATTGCTAGCTTCTCTGCAGCTTTTAATGAAAATATCAAGACTTTCAAACTAAGTGTGAACTTTTAGATGAATGACCCATACTTAGACTCCCAACAACCCCACAAATCAAGTTATTATTATTTATTATTATTTATTTATATAGCGCCATTAATTCCATGGTGCTGTACATGAGAGGGGTTACATACAAAGTTATAGATATCGTTTACAGTAAACAAATTTACAATGACAGACTGGTACAGAGGGGAGAGGAGTTATTGAGTAGAAGTTATTGAGTAGTCTCCGGTAGAGATGAGTGAATCAGTCAAAATTAAAACCCACTTGTTTGCACAAGTTTTCCTAGGAAATTTGATTAGCAGAAAAGTTATTCTCCATGAATCGAATGTCCCTTACTATGCTCTGGGATCTGAAGTCTTGAATGAACAGGCCCGGTGAATCAGTGCTCAGCGATGGTTATAAGAAGCTGCACTGAGACCCGGTCGGGTGATGGTGAGGAGTGGAAGAGTCAGTGAGGTGAGCATAAGTAAGTTTTTGATTTCAAGCACCATGGAATAAATGGCGCTATATCAATAAATAATATTTTTTTTAACCTTTTGATTGACCTCTACAATTAAAAAATGGCTATCATTTTGTTGAATCTGCGTTGAAGCGAATTAAATAAAAAAAACCTCCTTTTTAGTGAATGTAAATTTTTGTAACATTTGAATAGAATACATTTCCATTTCAATATGTGTGCTCATCTTTAGTGTCTGGTATTGCTGATATTTAATCTATTGATCAAAGGGGTGCTGAAAATTGAAGTCCCACTGATCAATTCATTATACCAAAGTATGAGGAAGCTGCATGTACCCCAGGCGTGTCTCTCACTATTCACTTCTCTCAATAATCTCAGTTAAAAAAAAAATAAAAAAATAGAAAACAGTTAGCAAATCAAATATTAGTGGTCACATGATGAGCGCTGGGACTTTAAAACAGTGGAATCTTAACAGTGATTACATAACACAATATTAGGATTTGTAATGTTACAGTCCCATCACTAATTTTATCTATGATCTATGTCCTGGAAAACTCCTGTAACATAATGACTGTGACTGGTAAAGTAATTATTGTTTCAGTCCCATAATTGGTTACCTTTAATAAATAACTGGAGCTTGAATTCAATAGTCGCTCAAGTTTAAATAGATGGATAAATAAAGAGGTGAACGTTACATGTCAGAACTTTAACTTAGTTGGTTTTCATTGCAAGATATTTCCTTTAATTTACCTGTGATCAGTATAGTTGAAATGTCTATTTTGTACTTTGTTGTAATCTGTGAATGATTTTCCTGGATGCCGATAGTTAGAACTTTCTGAATATTTTCTGTCAATAGAACTTTTGTAAATTGGACAGTGAAAACAACAATAACGCTGCCATTTCTGAAAATAGACAAGAATAACAAAAATAAATTAGCACATCAAATGCTTAAAGTGTATATTCACCTTTACATTGCATCATTTTTAATCATGTAATAGAGCTAAAATAAAAAAAATGAAATGCAAAATTGTAAAGTCTTGGTTAAAAATATCCTTCCATTTGAATTATTTACAGCTGATGTATGTATCACAAAAGTTTCAGACTAAAAATATTGATGGGCTTACCCAAGGGTCAGACAAGTTTGACTGAACATTAAAAAAAAGTTTGGTTCGGGTGCTATAACTGTACCAGAACTCAAACCCGAACCCCATTCAAATTAATGGGAGGCCCTAAGATCCACTGCTTCCCATGCTGTCATCTGTGCGACAGCACGAAAAACACAGACTCTGATCAGAGATAACTTCATTACAGCAGGTCAGAGCGCTTCTATTCTCATGCTGCCAAACAGATGACAGCATGGGATCCAGCAGCTCTAAATGCCGGTAAAAAGTTTACCGCAGGTCATAGTTGATGGATGATGAGTAGTGTTGAGCATTCCGATACTGCAAATATCGGGTATCGGCCGATATTCGCTGTATCGGAATTCCGATTCCGAGTACCGATATTTTCGTCATATCGGATACCGGAATCGTAATTGTCCTGTCACTGTCAGTGTCCGTCGGTCGGGTCTGTCAGGAGTCAGCGGCACTTACCTGGCAGAAGATCTCCGGCGGTCACGTCCTGGACTGCTTGATGGCCGCCACCATCTTCTCCCTGGCAGTCACATGCAGTTTCTCGCGATAACTGCAGTGACTGCTGGGTAATCGCGGCCGTAAAGCAGTCCGATGACGTCACCGCCGGGGAAGCAGGTAATCAGCTGTGCTGCGTCGGGATGTCAGGCTCTGCCTGGCATTCCGATGTAGCAGAGCTGGATCGTCGTGGGACACTCATTACTATGGACTGCGTCGGACAGGTGGTATACTGTTGGTTTGTTTTTTTCCTTTTTTTACAGGAGATCGATGGCGTCGCAGGAATGAGAGTGTAATAAAAGAAATGAAAACTGTGTTGTCTCTTTTATTTCATTAAAAGACTTTTTTCTGGCTGTGTCTTTTTTTTAAACATTTAAAAACTTTGGGATTAATAATGGATCGGTGTCTTATTGACGCCTCTCCATTATTAACCGGGCTTATTGTCACCGTGCAATCAACGGTGACATTAACCCCTTATTACCCCGCTTGCCACCACTACAGGGCAAGTGGGAAGAGCCGGGTAAAGTGCCACAATTGGCACATCTTTTGATGCGCCAAATGTGGGGCTGCTGTAGCCTGGTATTATCAGGCTGTTGAGGGCCAAAATCCATGGGCCTTGACAGTCTTTCAATACCAGGCCGCAGCAGTCTGCATTTTACTTGGCTGGTTAACAAAAATAGGGGGACCCCCACGCCATTTTTTTTCGAGGGGATCCCCTATTTTTGCTAACCAGCCAAGCTAAGAAGACTGCTGTGGCCTGGTATTATCAGGCTGGCAAGGTCCATGGATATTGGATCCTTACCAGCCTGAAAAACCAGGCCTCAGCAGTCTTCTTCATCTGGCTGGTTAACAAAAATAGGGGGGACCCCACGCCAATTTTTTTCGAGGGGATCCCTGTTTTTGTTAACCAGCCAAGATATGCAGACTGCTGTGGCCTGGTATTATCAGGCTGGCAAGTCCATGGATCTTGGCTCCTTAACAGCCTGAAAAACCAGGCCTCAGCAGTCTGCTTCATCTGGCTGGTTAACAAAATGGGGGACCACACGCCAATTTTTTCGACGGATCCCCTATTTTTGTTAACCAGCCAAGATAAGCAGACTGCTGTGGCCTGGTATTATCAGGCTGGCAAGCAGGGTCGGACTGAGCCACCGGGCAGAGCAGGGAGAATCGCTCTCCCTGCTCTGCCGCCCGGAAGCTATGGGGCCTGAACAGGCGGTGGGGGGGCCCGTTGCCAGCAGTGGGCCCCCACCCATCATTGGAGGGTCAGCTGTATCGGCATCCAGCTGTATCGGCATCTTAGCGTCTGACAGCAGGCGCCGGCAGGTGACTTCATCGCGCCCACTGTCAGACGCTGAGAGGGAGAACAGTGAGCAGCACAGGAGCCGGGAGGTGAGTATTGTTTTTTTTTTTTTTTAATGGGGGTGCATTATACTACAGAGGCTGTATATGGGGGGTGCATTATACTACAGAGGCTCCATATTGGGGTGCATTATACTACAGAGACTCCCTATGGGGATGCATTATACTACAGAGGCTGCCTATGGCGGTGCATTATAATATAGCGGCTGCCTATGGTGGTGCATTATTTTATAGACTCTGCCTATGGGGGTTTATATATAATATAGAGGCTGCCTATGGGGGTGCTTTATACTATATTGAGGACTATCTGGTGTATTATGCTGTATGGATGCTATCTAGGGGCCATCATACAGTGTTGGACCCATTAAATAGTTTGGGGACATTAAGGGGTCAGTATATATCCAGTGAGGGGCATTATTCTGTGTATAGGGGAGATGTACAGGGGGAGACTTGGGACATTATTAAATGTAAAGTGGACACTTATTGTTATAGGGGAACTCGGGTTACTGTGACTGTCAAAGGGGCACACAGGGCATTATTACAGTCTAGGGGACAAAATGTGGGCACTGTTTTCTAGGGCACTTGCACCCGGCATTACTATATTCTAGAGGGGTGCTTTAGAATTTAGAGGTCACACAGAACCACACAGCAGGTGCAGTAATAGGGACACATACGGCAGCAGCAGCTCAGTATTGGGGTATCAGGTGCAGTAATAGGGACACATACGGCAGCAGCGGCTCAATATTGGGGTATCAGGTGCAGAAATAGGGACACATATGGCAGCAGCGGCTCAGTATTGGGATATCAGGTGCAGAAATAGGGACACATATGGCAGCAGCGGCTCAGTATTGGGGTATCAGCAGGATGAGGAGTTTGTGCAGGTTGAGAATAGTTCAATTAGTGACCGTGACAGTGCTGAAAATATGAGAAGTGAAATGTGTCTTTGTTGTAATCTCTGCAGTCGAGTCCTGGCTGGAGAAGTCGTCATGTCGGTCTGGGCCAGATGGAAAAGACATGAAAAGTGAACAATTCCATTAGAAAGAACATCAGCGGTAAGTCATTATCTATACCTGTGCTGTAATCTATTATATGTTCTGTAGGACTGGTATTATTTACCACACACCATATGGCGGTAATATCAATATTGGTCTTTTTATATATAGATTATTTTTGGCAACAGCGCGGTCATTTGCTGAGGTTCTCTGATTAGGGGCCCACTCAGAAGTTTCGCCCCCACTAAACCAAAACCCTAGCTACTCCTCTGGCTCTCTCTCTAGTCTTTCTTTCTCTCTCTAGTCTTTCTCGCTCTCTGTTCTTTCTTTCTCGCTCTCTGTTCTTTTTTCTCTCTGTTCTTTCTTTCTCTCTCTCTTTTCTTTCTTTCCTCTTTTTCTTTCTCTGTTTGTTCTTTCTCTCTCGCTGCTCTTTCTTTCTTTTCCTCAGTACCAGCCACTGTGCCCTCATTACCAGTCAGTGTGATCAGCAGTGCTAAATGGGTACGCTTGGGGCGAGGATATGGGTGTGATTATTTGTGAAATGGGTGTGGTCGGGGCGTGGCCTAAAATTTGGAGCAGCCTTTACCCTCTTTCCTGTCTTCAAAATTTGGGAGGTATGCTGTATGACCTCCCTACAACTTCTGGGCATGCTCCTGCTGAGCGTGACGGATGGTCTCCTGAGGGATCTCCTCCCACACCTGGACTAAAGCATCCACCAACTCCTGGACAGTCTGTGGTGCAACGTGGCATGGCCTAAAATTTGCTGCAGCAGGCACAGCGTGCCACAGCCTTTGTCCCTCTTTCCCTTCTTCAAAGGTTGGGAAGTATGATGGTGGGCCCCAAGAATAATTTTTCTCTGGTGGGCCCAAGGTACTCCAGTCCGACGCTGCTGGCAAGGTCCATGGATATTGGCTCCTTAACAGCTTTAAATACCATGCCTCAGCAGTCTGCTTCATCAGGCTGGTTAACAAAAATAGGGGGGACCCCACACCATTTTTTTTTCGAAGGGAACCCCTATTTTTGTTAATCAGTTCCCTCTGACGTCACTGATTGTGTCCCTGGCTGACCTGAAGTGAAAGTGGAAAGCAATCAATTAAGCTTTCCACTTCCTCTCCTGTCAGCCAGGAGAGGAACTCATTCATTTGGGGGTTTACTGTGAGGCTGCAGCATTAGCTGCGGTCCCTGCAGTAAACATTAACCCTTTCTGAAGGATTACACCGTGGGACCTGACTGTGCATGGGATAGGTAAGAATAATTTTGCTTTTTTATTTTATTTTTATTACAGGAAATGGTTTTTGCAGTAAAATAAAAGCTGGTCAAAAACATGTGTCTTTATTTCATTAAAATGATTTTTAATTTTTATTTCATGCAATAGGATTAATAATTGATAGTTGTCTAATTGACAGCTCTCAATTATTAACCTGGCTTAAGGTCACCTTTCAATAGCAAGGTGGCTTTAACCCCATATTAACCCATTCGCCACAGCTACAGGGCAATGGGAATAGATGGGCAAAGTGCCAGAAAGGGCGAATCTAATTATAGATTTGTCTTTTCTGGGGTGTCTGGGGGCAGATGTTAGTAGCCAGGGGGGGCCAAAAATAATGGTCCCTCTCTGAGCTATTATTATCTGCCCCCACTCGCTGGCTTTGTCTGTCTGGTTGCGAAAATAGGGTGGGAGCCCACGCATTTTTTTTCAACAATTTTACGCCTCATATATATATATATACATGTCATTGAATTTGTGACACATATATATATATATATATATATATATATATTTATATTTATAGTTCATACACTTCTACATAGTATAATAGCCGCTAATTCAATTGCCGGCTTTTGTGAAAATGCAGAACCCGACATGAAATGACACATGGTTTACATAGAGTTAACCATGTCATTTCAAGTTGTTTGATCTATTGTTTTCACTAACAATTACATGAGTGTATGTGTGCAAAATTTCACACCTGTAGGGGTTAATTAAAGGTGTAAATTTGTAGCAAAAATTCCGTTTTTTTTACAACGAATTTACACCTTTAATTAACCCCTACAGGTGTGAAATTTTGCACACATACACTCATGTAATTGTTTGTGCAAATCAGATATCAAACTACATGAAAAGACATGGTTAACTCTATGTAAACCAAGTGTCATTTCATGTCGGGTGCTTCTGTCTTTTCACAAAAGCCGGCTTTACCCGCAATTGAATCAGAGGCTATTTTACTATGTAGAAGTTGTAAGCTTTTCAGGGGATATAGCTCTGGGATCGCCGTCCGGGTAGACAGAGTGGCACGGAAACAGTTCATTCAGTCAGCAGTTCTGGTGAAAACTGGCCGCAACCAGCTTTATTAAAGTCCACAGCAAACAGATATAAAACAAATCATAAACAGAAGACCTAGGCTTGTCTAGCCACTCACTACACTTAGATAGATTTCCCTATCTATCCGGGTCCCGACTCTAACAGCCGGGGCCAAAACAACACACATGTTCAGCATTTACCAGCATTTACCAGCATTTACCAGCATGGAGGTTCACAGAGTCTCCTCCTTGTGTCTGAAGGCACCTTCAACGTCCAGACTTGAGAGAGCTCCCCTCCTATTCAGCTGCTATCTGCATGGATTCTCACAGAGACTACTCCTGTGTCCGGGGTACATCGAGCACCCAGACTGAGATAGCTCAAACTCCTGGAGACTGCTTCTTGTGCCTGGACTCCTTGTCCAGACTAAGCGAGCTCTCTGACTGTGTTCGCAGACACCTACTTCTGGTCTCCTAATTAACACCTGAGTAGTTTCAGGCCTGAGCTGCAAGTGTGTAATGAATGTAAGGTGTAGTGACCTTTCTCTACCACTAGGTTTACAAAGTCACACATTTCCCTTATACCATACAGCACAGTACCTAGGTGAAATGTACACCCCATTCGACACATATTCCTTCACTGTCTCACATATCCCCTCCCTCTTCTCCAGACCGGAGGGCTGGTCATCCAGACCAGAGGGCTGGTCAACAATCCAAAAGAGACAGTGAACTCTGGACCAGTCATGGCCTTCATCAGCTTCATCTTCACTACTGTCATCTGTATCTTCACCTGAGCCATAGCCAACATCAGCTTTCTCTTCATCTGAAGCATCCGCACTACCCTGTACCCTCCCAGGCCTATGCTCTCTGTGGGCCTCGGGTATCCTGCATGGTTTCATCTTGACCTTAGGGCCGGGCTCAGTTTCGATATAGTGCCTGGCCAGAGAAGTACGACCCGGCACATCAGAACACTTCTGCAGACTCTTTCTCAGAAACTCACGTACCTCCTGTCCCTGGTGCACTGACCATGTGTCACCAACTATCACAGAAGGTATAGGGGGTTTTTCACTTTTCTCCAGTTCCCCTTGAACCTTCTTTACTTCATTGAGCTTCTCCAGAAGATGCTCATGGCTCTCATCACGCTCCTGTCATGTGTGCATCGCCACGGAGATCGTCGCGGTTGCACATTCTGACTTCTCACAGCTGAGTTGCTGTTTCTTTGTGTTTGGCAGTTAGGGAGTTAATTCTGTCTGTGCTCAGTTCTGGGACTGGGTGCAGTTTCTCCCGGCTGCAATTAATTATTTGTTGATTGGTTTCCTTTAAATCTCTGGTTGTCTGTGTTGGTAGTTGCCAGTGAAATTCTTCATGCAGACCACAGATAGGATTGTATCTGTATAGACTTAAGTTAAAGAGCTCCTTAGTTGTTTTAAGCTCACCTTGCTTAGAGTTTAATATCCCAGATCATTTATGTTCCTTCTGTGTTTGAGTGTGTATGCAAGTCTGTGTTTTCTCCAGTCTGTCTTATATGTCTAATCTGTGTATTTAGCAGAGATCAGCCCATATCCCTTTGGTGGTAATCAGTATCCTTCTTAGGACTGATTACAGGGTTCAGGGACTGATAGGAGACAGGGTTAGGCTGGAGACTTGGACCTCTGAACCATTATCAGTACCTCCAAGGTGAGGGATTAGTTAGGACCCCAGTTTAGGGTCAGGTTAGACCCCCGGTCCTCCTCTTTCCTGTGACAGTGTATCAAGTCCTCAAGATTAACCCTGAGTTCAACGGATATCGTGTCAGGTAGATCTATTCTGTATTTACATGCTGATGTTGCTGATCTATATGTTGTATAGAGTGTTGTTCTTTTAAGAATAGTTTACTGACATCGTACACATATCATAAGACCGCGTGACATTTTCACTGGCCAATAAAATTATTCCCAGTTGCCATGGATCCAGTAGCCCAGCTGGCTCTGCAGTTGCAGGGATTATCCATGGAGCTGACGGACATTAAGTCCAAAGTTTTGTCTCCCTCGGAGCAAACCAGATTTGAACCTAAAGTAGCTCTCCAGGACAGGTTCACTGGTGGGCGAGACAAATTTTTTACCTTCAGGGAAGCATGTAAATTGTATTTTCGGCTTCGGCCTCGATCATCAGGGAGTGAAGAGCAGAGAGTGGGAATTGTTATCTCGCTCCTACAAGGGGACCCTCAATCCTGGGCCTTCTCCCTTCCTCCGGGATCCCCGGCTCTACAGTCAGTAGATCGATTTTTTACTGCCCTGGGTTTGGTATATGATGACCCAGATCGGGTCTCTCTTGCTGAGACAAAATTACGTAAGATACAGCAGGGAGATCGTCCGGCGGAGGAATTTGCTTCTGAGTTCCGTAGATGGGCCACAGATACTCAGTGGAATGACCCAGCTCTTAGAAGCCAGTTTTGTCATGGGCTTTCTGACAAATTAAAGGACGTTTTGGCTCAGTATGATTCTCCTCCATCACTGGAGGCTGCTATGGCCCTAGCTATCCGTACTGATAGACGGATCCGGGAGAGGTGCGAGGTAACTCCGCCCCCTGTTGTTACTCCACCTACTTCTAAAGTCCCTTATGTTGAGGTTCCCCTTGTCTGTTCGGAGGAGCCTATGCAGTTGGGAGGGACATCATTTCGTAGGAGGGGATTGGCGGTACGCCGCAGGACTAGAAGGTGTTTCTTCTGCGGGAAAGAGGGACATTTTGTTGGGGGATGTCCATCCCGTGCCTTGTTGAGCAAAAAGTCGCCGGAAAACTGTTAATCCCAGGTTGTGTGGTGGACGACAACCTGGGAGTATGTATTTCGTCCGCTAGTTCTTCTCAGTTCCTTGTACCAGTGGAGGTGGTGGTTGGTACGAGAGTGGAGAGATTTTCTGTTCTTCTTGATAGTGGGTCCGGGGCTAATCTGGTTGACGCTCAGTTTGCTCAGGCTCAAGGTATGCATCTGAGTGTATTGGTCAAACCGATCCCTATATTCTCCATTGACGCCAGGCCTCTCGGCCAAGGTAGCTTTGTTCATGAGGTTCATAACATTGACCTTCGGGTAGGGGCAATACATAGGGAACTATTATCTTGTTATGTGTTGGAGGGTCTACCTACTCCTATTGTGTTGGGACTTTCCTTGGTTGGTTAAACATAACCCTGTGATTAATTGGCAGTCCAGAGATATAAGCCAATGGGGGGAGTTTTGCAAAAGTAACTGCATGAACACAGTCATCAGTGCGGTCGTGCCTAGTACTTTGCCTCCTTTTTTGGAGGACTTTGGGGATGTGTTCTCTGAGGAGGGGTGTCAGGAGTTGCCTCCTCATCGCGTGTATGACTGCTCTATTAATTTACTTCCTGATGCTAAGTTACCTAAAGCTAGGTTATATAACCTTTCTGGTCCTGAGAGGCAGGCTATGAAAGATTATATTTCGGAAAGTCTGGCCAAAGGGCATATTAGACCTTCATCTTCCCCAGTGGCCGCGGGGTTCTTCTTTGTGAAGAAAAAAGATGGAGGCCTACGCCCTTGCTTGGATTTCCGCGAACTTAATCGGATTACTGTTCGAGATCCGTATCCACTCCCTCTGATTCCTGATCTCTTCAATCAAATTGTTGGCGCCAAATGGTTCTCTAAATTGGATCTCAGGGGGGCGTATAATCTGATTAGGATAAAAGAGGGGGATGAGTGGAAAACGCGTTTAACACGCCGGAGGGCATTATGAGAACCTTGTCATGCCTTTTGGTCTGACTACTGCACCAGCAGTATTCCAACATTTTGTTAATGACATTTTTCGTCATCTGGTGGGGCTGTTTGTGGTCGTATATTTGGATGACATTTTAATTTACTCACCAGATCTTGTGTCTCACCAGGAGCATGTGAGACAGGTGTTGCAGATCTTGCGAGACAATAAACTATACGCCAAACTGGAAAAGTGTGTATTCGCCGTACAGGAACTTCAGTTTTTGGGTTTCTTGGTGTCAGCCTCCGGTTTCCGTATGGACCCTGAAAAGGTGAGAGCAGTGCTTGAATGGGATCAGCCAGAGGATCTTAAGGCTCTGCAGCGTTTTCTGGGGTTTGCTAACTACTACCTGAAATTTATTTGTAATTTCTCATCTGTTGTCAAACCTCTCACTGACATGACAAGAAAAGGGACGGATTTTTCTAAATGGTCGGACAAAGCTTGCCAAGCTTTTTCCTCTTTGAAAAAATGTTTTGCTTCGGCACCCGTTCTCATCCAACCAGATGCATCACAGCCGTTCGTTGTGGAGGTGGACGCGTCTGACGTAGGGGTGGTGCAATATTGTCCCAGGGTCCGTCCCCTGGTAAATGGCATCCGTGCGCTTTCTTTTCTAAAAAATTGTCGTCCGCCGAAAGGAATTATGATATCGGCAATAGGGAACTTTTGGCCATTAAGTTGGCTTTTGAAGAATGGCGTCACTTTTTGGAGGGGGCAGTCCACCCGGTCACCGTCATTACTGATCAAAAGAACCTGCTGTATTTGGAATCTGCTAAGCGTCTGAATTCCAGACAAGCTCGATGGTCGTTGTTTTTTACCAGGTTTAATTTTGTTGTCACTTATCGCCCTGGATCTAAGAATGTTAAGGCGGATGCCTTGTCTCGCAGTTTCCCAGGGGCCGGGAAAATGGATGACCGATTCCTATCCTTCAGGAGGGGGTGGTAGTGTCGGCTGTATGTTCTGAGCTTGAGGAGGAGGTGTTAGAGGCTCAGGGGGACGCCCCTGCAGGACCTCCAGGGAGACTGTTTGTCCCAAATCAGTTGAGACAAAAGGTTATTGAGGCACATCATAATTCTGCTTTAGCAGGACATCCAGGGAGTAAGGCTACTTTAGATCTCCTTTCTCGCCGGTTTTGGTGGCCTAACGTTAATAAAGATGTTTTAACTTTTGTCGCGTCCTGTGGGGTTTGTGCTCGCTCTAAGACCCCTCATACCCGTCCGTCTGGGACCCTCTTACCCTTGAAACTTCCGGAGCGTCCATGGACTCATTTGTCTATGGACTTCATCACGGACCTTCCTCAGTCGTCAGGGAAGACTGTCATACTGGTGGTTGTTGACAGGTTCAGTAAGATGGCACATTTCATTGCTCTTCCTGCCCTCCCTAATGCTAAAACTCTGGCGCAGGTGTTCATTGGGGAGATTGTGAGACTTCATGGGTTGCCTTCTGATGTGGTGTCAGATAGGGGGTCTCAGTTTGTGTCCAAGTTTTGGAGGGCATTTTGTTTACGTCGGGGGATGCAATTGTCATTTTCCTCGGCTTTTCATCCGCAGACCAATGGTCAGACAGAGCGTCTGAATCAAAGCCTAGAGACTTATCTTCGGTGTTTTGTCTCAGAGAACCAGGAGGACTGGTCTTCTTTCTTGCCTCTGGCAGAGTTCGCTCTTAACAACAGGCGGAGCGAGTCCACTGGTAAGTCCCCGTTTTTTGGGGCATATGGTTTTCATCCCCAGTTTTGTACATTCAATGGGGGGGGCCCTTCTGGGGTTCCTGAGGAGGAGCGTTTCTCGTCGTCACTTGCTTCAGTGTGGAGAGGTGTATTGAATAATCTGAGTGCTATGGGGAACCGTTATAAACGTATGGCTGATAGGCGAGTTTCTGGTCCAGATCTTAATGTGAACGATCTGGTATGGTTGTCTACCAGGAATATAAAACTTAAAGTTCCCTCCTGGAAGCTGGGCCCCAGATTCATCGGGCCGTACAGGATCAGTTCCATAATTAATCCTGTGGCATTTCGTCTGGAACTCCCTCCTACGTTTAAAATCCACAATGTGTTCCACAAGTCATTACTTAAGAGGTACGTGGCACCAGTCATACCATCACCTCTACCTCCTCCTCCAGTGGTGGTCAATGGTAACTTGGAGTTTCAAGTGTCAAAGATCATTGACTCACGTCTGAATCGCCGGTCCCTTCAGTACTTGGTGCATTGGAAGGGGTATGGTCCAGAGGAGAGGACGTGGGTTCCTGCGTCTGACATTAACGCAGATCGTTTGGTGTGGACCTTCCACAGAACTCACCCGGGCAAACCTGGCCCTGAGGGTCCGGAGGCCCCTCGTAGAAGGGGGGGTACTGTCATGTGTGCATCGCCACGAAGATCGTCGCGGTTGCACATTCTGACTTCTCACAGCTGAATTGCTGTTTCTTTGTGTTTGGCAGTTAGGGAGTTAATTCTGTCTGTGCTCAGTTCTGGGACTGGGTGCAGTTTCTCCCGGCTGCAATTAATTATTTGTTGATTGGTTTCCTTTAAATCTCTGGTTGTCTGTGTTGGGAGTTGCCAGTGAAATTCTTCATGCAGACCACAGATAGGATTGTATCTGTATAGACTTAAGTTAAAGAGCTCCTTAGTTGTTTTAAGCTCACCTTGCTTAGAGTTTAATATCCCAGATCATTTATGTTCCTTCTGTGTTTGAGTGTGTATGCAAGTCTGTGTTTTCTCCAGTCTGTCTTATATGTCTAATCTGTGTATTTAGCAGAGATCAGCCCATATCCCTTTGGTGGTAATCAGTATCCTTCTTAGGACTGATTACAGGGTTCAGGGACTGATAGGAGACAGGGTTAGGCTGGAGACTTGGACCTCTGAACCATTATCAGTACCTCCAAGGTGAGGGATTAGTTAGGACCCCAGTTTAGGGTCAGGTTAGACCCCCGGTCCTCCTCTTTCCTGTGACAGTGTATCAAGTCCTCAAGATTAACCCTGAGTTCAACGGATATCGTGTCAGGTAGATCTATTCTGTATTTACATGCTGATGTTGCTGATCTATATGTTGTATAGAGTGTTGTTCTTTTAAGAATAGTTTACTGACATCGTACACATATCATAAGACCGCGTGACAGCTCCTTCATCACAGTTTGGAGTTTTTTCTGAGAAGTAATCAATTCATCTTGTACCTGTTGGTCGTCCTTTATGTCTTCAGCCCCTTCTTCAGGCTCTTCTGGTAGGACATGCTCAGAATCCCTACCGTCAGTCTTACATTCTACTTCTTCATTCACATCATTATGGTCTCCAATATCTCCATTTATTCCAGCTTTCAAGTTCTCCTTGATAGCTGCATCTGTATACTCAGAACCCGCCGGACTCTTCTCTTCCACCACGTTCCGCATCCCATCTGAGCTCCCGTGTGTCTGCAGCGGCAACGGAGTGACACACCGCTTTTCCCATTTATTGGGACGTGGCTCCGATGTAGACTCCGTGAAAGTGCGCTTGAGCTCACCAATGCCAGCCTGATGTCTCAAAATCTCATCTTGTGATTTATCCAGATCCTTGGTATCACTCGGGAACACTGCTGGGGCTCCGGGCGCCGAACTTCCAGCCTGAGCTTCACGAATTGCAGCTACTGATCCGGACCGTAACCTGTCCACGCCGCTGTCTTCGGCAGAAACGGATTCCTGGACAGAGTCAGTCCCCATATCTTCAGTCTTGTTCCTCACAGCTTCACTTGAGACCTCAGCTTCTGATGAGGCATCTGGCTTGGTGACCACCACTTCCATGGCTTTTTCCACCTCTGCAGCATTACCTTCAGAGTCCTGGGCATGATGCAGCTCCATACCATACATTGATAACTTCTCATCTTCAACAGCATCCACTTGTGCTGTGTTCAGTTTCAGAGTCCTGCCTTTAAAGCTCAGCTCTCCTCCTTTGACCTTAGTCTTCGCCAGGGAACCGGCCAACTGTAAAACATCTTCAGATGCCATCTTCTGTCCGGCTGTAAGGTCAGCATCAGCTTTCTTCTCAGGACTCTCAACCTCCTCTGCTACCATGCCTTCCTCATTTGCACTGGTTGCTTTATGGTCATCAGATGATTCACTATCACTACCACTATCCCTGTCTGACCCCTTTTTCTCAGCCACATCTGGCTCACTTTCAGGGTTATACACTTCATTTTCATTCACATCCTGCTCACTGTCAGGGTTATACAATTCATTCTCATTCACATCCTGCTCACTTTCAGGGTTATACACTTCATTTTCATTCACATCCTGCTCACTGTCAGGGTTATACAATTCATTCTCATTCACATCTTGATCTGGAACCTTAGTTAACATGTCATCCACAACATTAACTTCACCATCTGGTCCCTCAAGTATGTGACTATGTGACAACCCCAGCACTATACTTCTATATAGCTCAGGTACTAGGAGCTGGCTCACGACCTCTCCCTGGACTTCAGTGTCCCTATACAACAGGTGAGTGTTTATGGCAACATGAGGTAACCTCTCCTCAGCGCCAGGCTCTTGGGAAACCTCATTTAGAACATTTATATTTTCCTGGGCCGTTTTAAGAGAGGGGTCTCGCCACTGCTCACTCTCAAAATTGTCACAGGATACAGGTAAGTCAGGGACACTCGGTTCCCGAGAACCACCATCCTCGTCTCCCAACATCACCTGCAAAGGAATTTCATCACTATCACAGTCATCATTATTATCAATATCATTATCATGATTATGATCAGTATCATCATCACTATCATGATCATCATCATTATCATTATCAGCATCAGCATCATTATCATGGTCATCATCATTATCATGATCATCATCATCATTATCATCATCATCATCATCATTATCATATAAGTTTAACGGCCCACTAGCATTGTGTTCCGCCCCTCGGGACTGCGCACCCTCAGTAGGAGCTTCATCACACTGTCCATCAGAAACATTTTTCCCCCAGAGATCCTTAGATCGGGGAAAGTCATTACCCAATATAACGGGGTGCACCAGGTTCTTCACTACCCCCACTTCATATGAAACCTCCCCGAGTTTGGGGACCAAGTCCACGGCAGTCTCTGGGTAGACTTTGGTGTCTCCATGGATGCACACCATACTCAGGTGCTTATCAGGGATGAAGTCCCTATCAATCAGGCTGTCACATACGGAAGTCACTGGACTCTCTGAGTCCAAGAGGGCCTGTGCTGGGCAGTCATTTACAACCACCGGGCACACCTGTGGTCCAGTCTCTTCGGCTGAGGTGGACACACACACAGGCTCTGCGCAGGGAGAGAGGGATCTGCCAACATCACAATACATAGGCTCCCCCTCTATTGGACAGTTGGCTGCAATTTCACGACATCTCCAACCCTGTCCATCACACTTTTCCACCCACATGTCCCCTCGGGCCTGAACCCGCTTATCAGCATACCCCATGTCCCCAACAGCTGGAACGCTCTTACCACGAGAGTTCAGCGTCTGGGAACTCTGAAGTGACGACCTCTCAGACGGCTGGTCACGGAGACAGTCTTTGCTGGCGAAGGCCTTCTCCATCAGGCTGACCAGACGATTGGCGTCCTGGTGGTCTCCTTGTCCGACCTCTGGCTGTACCTCAGGAGGACATGCTCGGGTGTAGCGGTTCACTATCACCTTTCCAACTCCATAATCAGGTTTGCTGACTGCAGACTCCCAACTGCATCTCCAGTCATGAACTCCCCTGGCACGGGCTGTCACCGTAACACCCAGCCGGGTAAGAATCTCCGCTTTCAGCTTGGCATAGTCTTGGCTGTCCTGCTCGCTCAGGTCAGCATAGGCCCTTTGGGGTTCTCCAATCAGATAGGGTGCGACCATCATGGCCCATTCAGATAGGGGCAGATTCTCCTTCTCTGCCAGTCTCTCAAACCTAGTTAGATATACCTCCACATCATCACGAGGTGTCATCTTTTTCAGGGACCGTCTTACCGCCTTCTTTACAGCGGACAAGGCAGGTGCCTTCACAACATTACTCTGGGACGAGGTGCTGAGAGCTGCAATCTGCTCCAACAACCGGTTATTCTCCTGCTGCTGCTGCTGGCACTGCAGTTGCATGCTCTGCTGGGCCTGTACCAGGTACTCAATAAGCTCCTCCATACTGCCGGACTTATCTGTCTCAACCACGGCAGTCTTATGTTGCACATTAACTTGCGCCATTTGTTCAAACAGCGCCTCCATGCTGTCATCCATGCTGTCAGACTTCTCTGTCTCAGCAACGGCAGTCTTCACTCAAGACATACACACTCCACAGTCTTTTCCACAGAAAATTCAGCTTTGCTGTGCAGACACTTTTTTTTTTCTCTGCAAACTCTATTAGGGCCACTGTCTCTTTAAGACTGCTCCAATAGACGTTTCTCTTTGCTGCTGCACACTCCACAGTCTTTTCCACAACAAGTTCAGCTTTGCTGTGCAGACACACTTTTTTTTTTTTCTTTTGCAAACTCTATTAGGGCTACTGTCTCTTTAAGACTGCTCCAATAGACGTTTCTTTTGCTGACACACTTTTTTTTTTTTTTTCTCTGCTGCTGTTTCAACAGACTTCACCTTTTATTGCTGTCTCTCGCCACTGTGCTACACGCACATTCCAGCACCAATTGTATCAGCCACTGTGCTGCCCGCATTCTCCACCAATTGTAAGCTTTTCAGGGGATATAGCTCTGGGATCGCCGTCCGGGTAGACAGAGTGGCACGGAAACAGTTCATTCAGACAGCAGTTCTGGTGAAAACTGGCCGCAACCAGCTTTATTAAAGTCCACAGCAAACAGATATAAAACAAATCATAAACAGAAGACCTAGGCTTGTCTAGCCACTCACTACACTTAGATAGATTTCCCTATCTATCCGGGTCCCGACTCTAACAGCCGGGGCCAAAACAACACACATGTTCAGCATTTACCAGCATTTACCAGCATTTACCAGCATGGAGGTTCACAGAGTCTCCTCCTTGTGTCTGAAGGCACCTTCAACGTCCAGACTTGAGAGAGCTCCCCTCCTATTCAGCTGCTATCCGCATGGATTCTCACAGAGACTACTCCTGTGTCCGGGGTACATCGAGCACCCAGACTGAGATAGCTCAAACTCCTGGAGACTGCTTCTTGTGCCTGGACTCCTTGTCCAGACTAAAGGTATGCCCACTAAACAATATCGCTAACGAGATCGCTAAAAGTCACTATTTAGCGATCCGTTAGCGTATTGTTCAGTGCGGCAGCTTCAGCGACGAGCTTCCTGCTGTGATCTCGCCGTCGCTGAATCGTCGACCTATTTCATCGCTGGCGCTCCGCTGGTAAGTATCTAATCGCTGTGTGACCTTTCTTAGCGATTTAGCGTACTTTTGTACGCTAAAGTCGTTAGAATCGCTAACGGCGATAGCGTCGTAACTATATCGTAATGTGGCCGCATTAGCGATATAGAACATCCGTAGCGATCGCATTATATGCGTCGTTATCGTGATCCTAGCGGATTTTTGTGTGGCAGTACCTTAGCGAGCTCTCTGACTGTGTCGCAGAACTACTTCTGGTCCCCTAATTAACACCTGAGTATTTCAGCCTGAGCTGCAAGTGTGTAATGAAGTAAGGTGTAGTGACCTTCTCTACCACTAGGTTTACAAGCACACATTTCCTTATACCATACAGCACAGTACTAGGTGAAATGTACACCCCATTCGACACATATTCCTTCACTGTCTCACAAAGTGTATAAACTATAAATATATGCATATATATATATGTCACAATGACATGTATATTATATATTATATATATTATATATATATATATATATATATGTATTCTATGTGTGTATATTTCGTGTTTACAAGGAAAGAAAGAGGTTTTTTTAGTTACGATATTTCTGTCCCATAGACTTGCATTGGATTTCCGGTATCGGAATCGGGTATCGGCGATACCCATTCCGATCCGATACTTCTTGATATCGGAAAGTATCGCTCAACCCTAATGATGAGGGTATTACTCTAATCATTCAACACCTGCTCTTGCTGAGAGCAGTGAGAGCATGCGAGGCTGATGAGAATATTCACCAGCCGTCACCTGTGCAATAAAAAAATTAAAAAATGGTTTGGGGTCTCTTCCATTTTTGAAAACCAGCACAGCCACAAGTCATTTTTTTTAATTATTTAAATAAATAATTAAAAAAAATTTCAAAACATATCCCCCATTTTTGACAACCAGCCAAGCTAAAGTGGACAGCTGAAGGCTGGTATTCTCAGACTGGGAAGGGGCCATGTATTTTTGTCCTCCTCAGTATAAAAGTAGCAGCCTGCAGCAACCTCATACGATGTGTATCCATTAGAAGCTCCAATTCTGACTCATTGCCTGGCTCTTCCAACTTGTCCTGGTGCAGAGGCAAGTGGGTTACCAGTTGTGGGGATGATGACAGCTTTGTAATGTTAGCTGACATCAAGCCCTCAGATTAGAATTGGATAGGCAGTTATAAGACACCTCCATTACTAACCCCATGGTCAGATTGTAAAAAATTCTGGCTGGCGTGGAGTGCAGTCACATCACTGATGTGACTTCTCTCCAAATCATCAGGATCATTGTGGGACATGGTCATTAATGGATTGTCTTTGAACAGATGAGGAATATGGTGTTTTATTATTTTTTGTCTTTTACAGTGGGACATGGGCATTAATGAATTATCGACGGAAAGGAGATTATAGCTATGTTTTTTTATTTTTTGTGAATAAATGGGTAAAAGAGGGTGGGGATTTTTATTTAAAATAAAGTAGTCTTTTCTTCAATTAAAGTACTTTATTCCTGATGCATATTTTTAACAATACAATATGACTATGGTGTTAGTAATGGAGGTATCTTATTAACGCCCCAAAATTATTATCCCCTTTCCTTGATGTCAGCACCTTAAAACAGCTGACATCAATCCCAAACCTATTACCCCACTTGCCATTTCACCGGGGCAAGTGGGAAGAGCTGGGCAAAGTGCTAGAATTGGGGCCTCTCATAGAGGTGCCTATTTCAGTGTGGCTGTGGGCTGCTATTTTAGGCTCTAGAGGGCCAATTTCCATGGCCTTTTCCCAGTCTGAGAATACCAGCTCCTAGCTGTGTACTTTAGCCTAGCTGGTTGTCAAAAATGGGAGGACCCCACGCTGTTTATTTAAAATTATTTAAATAATTTAAAAATATGGCTTTGGAACCCCTCTAATTTTTTTATTTATTGCACCGGTGCAAGCTAATGAATACTCTCATCAGCCACGCCTGCTCTCAAAGCTATCAGTGAGAGCAGGTGTAGGATGATGAGAGTAGTTCTCTCATCAGCAGATGCATGTGACCTGCAGCAACCTTTATAGCACCAGTCATTGATGCTGGCTCACATTCTGTTATCTGACAGCATGGGAACCAAAACGCTGTTACTGGAGGTAACGAACTTATCGCCGATCAGAGCAGCCAGTAAAAAACAAGAATAATAAACGACCATATCCATCACCTGTCTGATGTGAAGATAATCCATACTGTCCCACGCCGTAATCTATCTCTGCTACATCTGGTTTTCAAACTGGACAGTGGCATAATGCAACCGTTCAGGATGAAAACTGTGAGACAATGACCTGGTGCGAGTGCAGGTAAGGATTGGTGAGGAATATGGTTATTTATTATTTTAGGTTTTTTTACAGGGCAAATAGGCATCGGAGTGTTATTTTCATGTCAGACAGTTGAATATATGGGTGCTAATTATTTTTGTTTTTTTACCAAAGACTTGGGTTTCAACGGATTTTAGGTGTCAAGGTGAGCATAACTTTGTTTTTCTATTTTTTAATAAATAAAAAACATGGTGTTGAGTTTGATTTGAAATAATGGACTTTATTCTTTTTGAGTGTTTATTTCAAAACTTACTATTGGGTTAGTAATGGGGGCGCCTTATAGACCCCTCTCCATTACTAACCCTGGGTTTGATGTCAGTTGATAATACAAAGCTAACATCAACCCCAACCCTATTACCCAGTTTCCACCACCACAGGGCAAGTGGAAAGAGTGAATCTAAACACCAGATTTGGCGCATCTTATGGATGCACCATTTCTAGGGTGGATGAGGGCTGATGGCTGGGAGGGGGAGCAATTTATCTGGCCCCCTTTCAGACTATTAATATCAACCCACAGCTGTCTGTTTAGCCTTTTCTGGTTTGAATTAACTGGGGAACCTTTTTTATAGGGGGATTTTTTCTCAGATTCCCCGTAAATTCACCAGTAAAGGCTAAGCAAACAGCTGTAAGCTATTTCTAATAGAGATGGGCGGTCCCTGGATGTTTGGCAAAACAGTTACAAAAATGTTGGGATCGGGTACCAGGACTGTACCCAGACCCAAATCCAAACTCGGACCTCATTCACTTGAATGGAGGGCCCACACATCTAGTGTTTGCCACACTGTCATGTGCATAACAGTGCAGGAAACACTGCTTCTGATCAGCGGTAAAATCATTACCGCCAGTCAGACAGCCACAATTCCCATGCTGTCAAATGACAGCGTGAGCCCACAGCTGTGATCGGAAGTTAAAAGTTTACCTCTGGTAACTGGTGTCGGCTGAGGGGACTATTGCTCTCATCAGCCTATGCTTGCTGCCACTAATAACAGTGAGAGCAGGTGGCCGCTAATAGGAGTCTTCATCCGCCTGTGCCTGTACTCTAAATAAATAATTAAAAAAAAAAATGCTATGGGTTCCCCTGTATTTTTGATAACCAGCCAGGCAAAACTCTTAGCATGGGGCTGCAACCCTCAGCTGTTAGCGTTAGCAAGGCTCGTTTTTAAATAAATAATTTTTAAAAATGGTGTGGGATCCTCCCAATTTTTGACAACCAGCCAAGCTAAAGCAGACAGCTGGGGGCTGGTATTATCAGGCTGGTAAGGTGCCATGGATATTGGCCCTCCCAAGCCTAAAAATAGCAGCCCGAAGCCGCCCACAAAAGGCTCATCTAAAAGATGTGTCAATTCTGGTGCATAACCCGGCTCTTCCCAGTTGCCCTGTAGTGCTGATAAATGGGGTAATATTTGTGGGGTTGATGTCACCTTTGTATTGTCCGGTGGCATCAATTCCATGGCTTAGTAATGGAGTGGCGTCTATAAAACGCTTATCCATTACTAAACCTATAGTTGTATGGTAAATAAACACACAACCAGAATAATGTCCTTTATTTGAAATAATAAAAAACACACTTTTCCTTTTTTATTTAAAAATAACAAACATAGTTTTACTCACCTAATGCCCATTCCATTGAAGCCCTCGTCTCCTGTAATAAAACAAAAATACAAAACAACAATATCCCTCACCTGTCTGATGTTCTATCCCACATCGTAATCCATGCCTGGGGATAAACAGTTTTCAACCTGGACGGTGCCAAAATATTGCTGTCCAGTCTGAGAACCACTGGGGAATCAGCTGCTGAGTGCTCAGCCTCAGTGACTAGTGGTGACGTCACTGTGGGGGGGGCGAACCCGAACTGTAACACGGATATCCTGCTGAAGTCAGTGTTCGGAGTCCGTGCCTGAACAGTGGGTGTTCGATACGAACGCCAAACTTTACTGTTCGGGTTCGCCCATCTCTAATTACTAAAAGCCTGGGAACCTTTAGGGAGATTATCCCTTTTCCCAGATTATTATCATCAGTCCTGTTGTGAACACGTTGGAGGCGACTTCGGAGCTGGGGCTCCCTCCTGTGGTTGCTGAGGGTTATGAACCAATTGCTGAATGGCTTTCAGCTGGGTCCGATTGGTCTGATATAAGTGACCTGAAATCCTGTCAGCCTTGCCGGTAATCAATTGTTCTTCCAGGTCTTGGTTGGAGCTCAGCTTGCATTCCTGCTTTCATTCAGATAAGTGATTTGCTGTTTTTTTTCCTCTGGTTGGATTTTCCTTGCTGGTTTGCTGCCTTGCAGTGGACTTCTGCCTGGTCCCCTTTTGGGGCCTGGCTCTGCATTTGTGCTCAGTTTCTGTTTGCACTTTTGCTCTATTCCTGTGTCACTTTTTATTTGGTGAATTGCTGTGTGTTACACCAGAGATCTGATTTAGGTGGTAGAGATCGTGTGATCTCAGGTTTTTTGTTAATCAGAAGTGTTGGTATTTTTGTCAGGGTTTTTTGGGTTGCAGTCAGAATTGTTTCCTATACTTTTCTATCTAGACAGAATTGGGCCCCAGCGTTTGCTCATTCTCTTTTCTGTCTGTGTTCGTATTTTCTTCTTGTCTATCCGCCATAACATGTTTGGGGGCTTCCTATTTCTTTGGGGGCTCTGCTACGGGCAGTTAGCTTTCATCTTTCTGTCTTTAGGTGTAGCTATCTCTCCGGCTGTGACGAGGCGTCTAGGATCACCGTAGGTACGCTCCACAGCTACTTCTAGTGTTGCGGTTAGTTTAGGGTTCTGCAACCCAGTAGTTTCCAGCCTCTCTGGTGTACTGCTACTTCGGCTATTTTTGCTATTTCTCCTCAACTACCGAAACATAACACAGTCCCCAGCCACAGGCTTTTCCTCTGCTGATTAAGAAAATTACGTGGGAGCCCAAGCCATTTTTTAAATTTAATTCCTAGTTTTACACAGTAGGGACACAGCGTGTGCTAAATGCAACTACCATCATTGTCACTTGGTTGCTAATTTCAGGGAGACCAGGTGACAATGATGAGTGCTGCCTTCAGCTGTCAATGCCTGAGATCAGCACGAACTGTACTGCTTTTCCCAGGTGCTGGTATGTGTCACACGGACACACAGATGGCAAACAGATTTTACACATGGACAGCACATGGATACACATGGATGTCATATGCATATATACGAATAGCACAAAGACATGGAAAACGGATTTCATCAGTACTGCTTTTTCCTGTGCAGCAATCACCAGGTTGTGTGAAGGAGGCCTTAGGCTGAGGAAGGGAGTGCACTGTCCGATATGAAGGCAGTCACCATCTCTAATAGTGTATTAAAAAAAGTTTTTAAATTTGTAGGTTTATAGCCCGGGAGAGGCATAGTTGATAAATATTAGGTTACGGGTCCCATCAAATAAAGGTACGCCTTTCAACAGCTGATGAGCACTCATGAGTTGCCAACTGTGTGCTAAGTAATTTTTTATGTACTGTATTTTTTGGACTATAAGACGCACTTTTTTCCTCCAAAATTTTTTGGGAAAATAGGGGTACATCTTATAGTCAGAATATACTTACAAGTAGTGTGGCGGCAGCAGGAGTCGGGTGATTCTGCGGCAGTCCCGATCCGACGCTGCAGGGACATGATCATACTCCCTTTCCAAGCTGGTGCGGCAGGTTTGGCGATGCTCTGTGTTGCGGGGGCTCACAAAATGCCGGCGGAGCCCCCCAAACCACAGAACACCGCCAAACCTGCGCACCAGTCTGGCATGGGGTTCATATCCCCAGACCACCGAACACCCCCTGTGACCAAGCTCCACCAGTGCTGCCGATTCCCCCCCAGTAAACTGAATTCAGACTGTAAGACGGACCCCCATTTGACACATTAATTTTTTTTAACAATTTTCCTTCTAAAAATTTGGGGTGAGTCTTATGGTTCGGTGTGTCCTATAGTCCGAAAAATATGGTATTTTCTATAGCATTACTGCATTCCAAATTTCATGTATTCAATGTTTGCATGCATCCTAGCACTTGAAATATGCTGCAGCAGTCTTTTGTTTGTATATTATACAGTCACAGCAGCTTGCACCTTTGCTTAATTCTGTTCGGAGGCACTTTTTTTTTATAGCATAATATTAGAGGTGGTGACTACCACCATATTTGGCTGAGCTCTTCCTACTATTAGCCTTAGGCCGGCATCACACTGGCGACAGAATCGGACGACTGCAATGCGATGAAAAATCGTATTGCAGTCTGCCCTATGTTAATCTTTGGAGCAGCTCCCAGTATCAGATTTTTTGTGGTCCGTTTTAAACGTCCGTGTGCAATCGCAGCATGCTGCGATTGTCACCGACTGTGGGTCGACTATCGCCAATGCAAGTCTATGGGAGCGATGAAAAATCTGATTACAAACGGACCGCATGTGTGACTTGCGATGAAATCGCATCGGTGTCCTTTAGAAAAGCCGGCAATTCATCCCCGGCTATACTGTAAAATCACACTGACAGCTTTAATAAAGAATAGAAAGAATAGATATACACACATAGAATATATATATATATATATATATATGTAATTGTGACATGTATATATATATATATATATTTATATTTCCTAGACTTCTACATACTGTTATAGCCGCTAATTCAATTGCCGGCTTCTGTGAAATCACAGAAGCCGACATGAAATGATACATTGTTTCCACACAGTTAACCATGTCATTTCCTGTATTTTGATATTTGTTTAGAACTTACAATTACATGAGTGCATTTGTGCTAAATTTCAGACATGTAGGGGTTAATTAAAGGTGTAAATTCGTTGACAAAAAAATGCGTGGGCTCCCGCTGTATTTTCTCCACCAGACAGACAAAGCAAGCGAGTGGGGACAGATAATAACAGCCTAGGGAGGGTACATTTTTTGTGCCCCCCCTGGCTACTAACATCTGCCCCCAGACACCCCAGAAAGGGCAAATCTATAATTAGATTCGCCCTTTCTGGCACTTTGCCCGTCTATTCCCATTGCCCTGTAGCGGTGGCGAATGGGTTAATAATCTCACCTTACTGTCACCTTAGTATTGAAAGGTGACCTTAAGGCAGGTTAATAATTGAGAGCTGTCAATTAGACAACTATCAATTATTAATCCTATTGTATGAAAGAAAAATCAAACACACACAGTTTAATAAAAAATAAGTTTAATTAAATAATCACACAGTTTTTGACCATATTTTATTTTCCTGCTAAAACCATTTCCTGTAATAAAAATAAAATAAAAAAGCAAAATTATACTTACCAATCCGATGTACAGTCAGGTCCCACGCTGTAATCCATCAGAAAGGGTTAAGAGGTTACAGTTAGCAGGGAGATAATTCTGTCTCCGAGCTGTAACCCCCTGAATGAATAAGTTCCTCTACCACAGAAAGTAGAGGAATAGATTCATGAATGGAGCTTAATTGATTTATTGGCAATTTAACTTTAGTGACCTGACCTAAAGGGAAAGTGGACACAATCAATTAAGCTTCATTCATGAAACACATCCTCTCCTGTCGCCAGGAGAGGAACTTATTCATTCAGAGCTTTGAGCTGAGCATGCAGGATTACTTGCACTGCTTGGCTCAAAGCTAGTTAACCCTTTGTGAAGGATTACAGCGTGGGACGTGACAGATCAGCGGAATAGGTAAGAATAATGTTGCTTTATTTTTTTTTCTTTATTTTAGGAGATCAATGGCTTCGCACGGATTAAGTGTAAAATAAAATATGGTCAAAAAAATGTGTTTTTATTTCATTAAAATTAATTTTTATTAATGTGTCTGTGTTTTTTTAATTTACTTCAATAGGATTAATAATTGATAGTTGTCTAATTGACAGCTCTCAATTATTAACCTGCCTTAAGGTCACCTTTCAATACTAAGGTGACATTAAGGTGAGATTATTAACCCATTCGCCACCGCTACAGGGCAATGGGAATAGACGGGCAAAGTGCCAGAAAGGGCGAATCTAATTAGAGATTTGCCCTTTCTGGGGTGTCTGGGGGCAGATGTTAGTAGCCAGGGGGGGCACAAAAAAAAAGTACCCTCCCTAGGCTATTATTATCTGCCCCCACTCGCTTGCTTTGTCTGTCTAGTGGAGAAAATACAGCGGGAGCCCACGCATTTTTTTGTCAACGAATTTACACCTTTAATTAACCCCTACATGTCTGAAATTTAGCACAAATACACTCATGTAATTGTAAGTTCTAAACAAATATCAAAATACAGGAAATGACATGGTTAACTGTGTGGAAACAATGTATCATTTCATGTCGGCTTCTGTGATTTCACAGAAGCCGGCAATTGAATTAGCGGCTATAACAGTATGTAGAAGTCTAGGAACTATAAATATATGTATATATACATGTCACAATGACATGTATATATATATATATATATGTGTTCTATGTGTATATATCTATTCTTTTTTTTGTGATTGAAATACTATTCTTTTGGATCCATTATATGTCAGTTTTGCAAGCCTGCGAGAAATTCTCGCAAGTCGGATGAAAATCGGATGTTACAAGGTACACACACATGCGACTAAATCGCATCTTTGAAGGAAAATCGGATGCCAGAAGGATGTGTGATGTTTGCATTTTGATCCGACAATCGACCGTCTAAAACGGACCGATTTTTTGTCGTTGTGTGTGACGCCGGCCTAAGGCTGGAGTCACACTGGCGACTAAATCGTACCACTAGAAAGCGATGAAATATCGATTTGCAGTCGACCCAATATTAATCAATGTAGTAGCTCCCAGCATCCGATTTTTTGTGGTCCGATTTAAACGTGCGAGTGCAATCGCAGCATGCTGCGATTGTCACCGATTGTGGGTCGGTTATCGCCAATGCAAGTCTATGAGAGCGATGAAAAGTGGGATTACAAATGGACCTCACGTGTGAGTTGCGATTAAATCGCACAACTTTTCCAGGTGACAGGAAACTGGGTTTGAAATTCTCAGGAAGCCTTTACATGCTAATTAGCTAAGCACATCTTAAAAAAAACAGGAAGAACACCTACACGGAGTCCAGAAACATGGCATCTAGCCACATCAATGTGGAACTCCTCATCGTATTGGTGCATGAGAGGCCTGAATTGTGGGACCAGCGCGATCCCAATTACAGCAATCGGACGCGCAAAGAGGCGGCATGGCAAACAATATGTGTGCACCTTTTTCCGGACTATCACCAGAGATCCAGGGAGGACCAAGAGCGACTTAGTAAGTACCACATGTAACGGTTTTTAAAATTTAAAAAATCAAAAAAAAAAAAAAGAATAATGTAGCTTTATGTGTTTAAATGATTTTTAAAAGGCAGCATTATTGACCTCTTCCTATTTAGAAATACACATTGATGTGTGTGTACACAAACAATATCCATGTATATAAAAATATCATCGATGCTTCGGCATCTATTGACTACAACATTTTGTAGTTCTCTTCACCTCAGATGTAGTGTCTTGGTCCTAAAATTCAAACAGAATGAAGCGTTTTTGAAAGGGCCAAGCATTTTTGTAAATGTATGTTAGTGCTTATAACATGGTTAACCCCTTAATGTCCAATGACGAGTCCGTCATGACAAGGTGCCAGTTCCGGCACCAGGACGGACTCTGCACGTCATGCCTTTGATCTACCACAGCGTGTAAACACGCCGTGGTAGATCAGTGCCGACAGCTGTCACAGACAGCTGACAGGCACGGCAAGCGGTGCGGGGACCTTTGCCGTCGGTCCCCGCACTCACAGCGCTGTGGTTGGTCAGTCAATCTGACTGACCAAACACAGCAGCGATCGCGCAGGTGAAGCTGAAATTTCAGCTTCCCCAGCTCGATCAGTGCAGGAGCCCGGCGCTGCAGTGGCCAGGCTTCCTGCACTGACAGCCAGGAGCGGAGCCCCCACCGCCCCTGGCTGTTAACCCCTGACTGCTGCGATCGAGCGCGATCGCAGAGCTCAGGGGGGGAGGCAGAGGGTCGGGTGCTCCCTCTGCCTCAGATCAGCGTCCCAGCGATGTAATCGCAGGGCCTGATCTCTGCCTTGATGACCCGGGGGTTGTCATGACAACCTCCGGGTCATCTAGCTACGGGAAGCTGCTGTGATCATGTCACAGCAGCTTTCCCCATAGGTACAATGCATTGCAATGCCAGAGCATTGCAATGCATTGTAACTGCAATCAAAAGTAAAAAAAGTGAAAGTCCCATAAAGGAACAAGTTGAAAAAAATCATTTTTTTAAAAAAATTGTAAAAAAAATATTAAAAAATAATTTAAAAAAATCCCCTAAAAAATACACATTTTTATGTAATAAAAAAAATAAAAAACAAAAACAATACACATGTTAGGTATCGCCACGTCCGTAAAAATCCCATCTATAAAAGCATAACCCTAGTTAACCCCTTCAGTGAAAGCCGTAAAAAAAAAACACAAAAAAGTAGTAAATTATACTTTTTCCAAGCGGTATCATTATACCGCTTGGAAAAAGTGCAATAACACGCGATCAAAAAGTCAGATATAAATAATCATGGTACCGCTGAAAAGTCATCTTGTCCCGCAAAAAACAAGCCGCTATACAGCATCATCAGCGAAAAATAAAAAAGTTATAGCTCGTGGAATAAACTGATGCAAAAATAATTATTTTTTCTATAAAATTCTTTATTGTGTAAAAAACGCCAAAACATAAAAAAAATATATAAATGAGGTATCGCTGTAATCGTAGTAACCCGAAGAATAAAGCTGCTTTATCAATTTTACCACACGCGGAACGGGGGAGAAAAAAATAAAAAAAAAACCAATTCCTGAATTGCTGGTTTTTGTTCATTCTGCTTCCACAAAAATCGGAATAGGAAGCGATCAAAAAACGTTATGTGCCCGAATATGGTACCAATAAAAACGTCAGCTCGTCCCGCAAAAAATAAGCCCACAGATAACTCTGTCGGCCGAAATATGGAAAAATTATAGCTCTCAAAATACGGCGATGCAAAAATTCTTACAAAAAATTATTCAAAAAAAAAGCATCTTTTAGTGTGTGACAGAAGCTAAACATGAAAAAAGGGAGTAAATCTGGTATCGCTGTAATCGCACCGATCCGAGGAATAAAGTCGCCTAATCACTAATATCGCACGAGGAACGGCGTAAAAAAGAAAACCAATTCTTCACCTTTGGTAGATTTGTTCATTGTGCCTCCCAAAGATCGCAGTAAGGCGATCACAGTGGTTCCCCCCCGCATATGGGGTATCAGCGTACTCAGGACAAAATGCACAATAGCTTTTGGGGTCCTATTTCTCCTGTTACCCTTATAAAAATAAAAATTTGGGGGCAAAAAGGTCATTTTTGTGGAAAAAAATATGATTTTTTTTATTTTCACGGCTCTACGTTATAAACTTCTGTGAAGCCCTTGGGGGTTCAAAGTGCTGACCACACATCTAGATAAGTTCCTTGGGGGGTCTAGTTTGCAAAATGGGGTCATTTGTGGGGGGTTTCTACTGTTTAGGCACATCAGGGGCTCTCCAAGCGCGACATGACACCCGCAGACCATTCCATCAAAGTCTGCATTTAAAAACGGTGCTCCTTCCCTTCCGATCTCTGCCATGCGTCAAAATAGTGGTTCCCCCCCACATATGGGATATCAGCGTACTCAGGACAAATTGCACAATAGCTTTTGGGTCCTATTTCTCCTGTTACCATTATAAAAATAAAAATTTGGGGCAAAAAGATTATTTTTGTGGAAAAAAATATGATTTTTTTATTTTCACGGCTCTACGTTATAAACTTCTGTGAAGCACTTGGGGGTTCAAAGTGCTCACCACACATCTAGAAAAGTTCCTTGGGGGGTCTAGTTTCCAAAATGGAGTCACTTGTGGGGGGTTTCTACTGTTTAGGCACATCAGGGGCTATCCAAACGTGACATGACACCCGCAGACCATTCCATCAAAGTCTGCATTTGAAAAAGGCGCTACTTCCCTTTCGAGCTCTGCCATGCGTCAAAATAGTGGTTCCCCCCCCACATATGGGATATCAGCGTACTCAGGACAAATTGCACAATAGCTTTTGGGGTCCTATTTCTCCTGTTACCATTATAAAAATAAAAATTTGGGGCAAAAAGATTATTTTTGTGGAAAAAAATATGATTTTTTTATTTTCACGGCTCTGCGTTATAAACTTCTGTGAAGCACTTGGGGGTTCAAAGTGCTCACCACACATCTAGAAAAGTTCCTTGGGGGGTCTAGTTTCCAAAATGGAGTCACTTGTGGGGGGTTTCTACTGTTTAGGCACATCAGGGGCTATCCAAACGTGACATGACACCCACAGACCATTCCATCAAAGTCTGCATTTGAAAAAGGCGCTACTTCCCTTTCGAGCTCTGCCATGCGTCAAAATAGTGGTTTCCCCCCACATATGGGGTATCAGCGTACTCAGGACAAATTGCACAATAACTTTTGGGGTCCTGTTACCCTTTGGAAAATAACAATTGGGGGTGGAAAGATCATTTTTGTGGAAAAGATATGATTTTTTAATTTTACTGCTCTACGTTATAACCTTCTGTGAAGCCCTTGGGGGTTCAAAGCTCTCACCACACATCTAGATAAGTTCCTTGGGGGGTCTAGTTTCCAAAATGGGGTCACTTGTGGGGGGTTTCCACTGTTTAGGCACACAGGGACTCTCCAAATGCGACATGGCGTCCAATCTCAATTCCAGCCAAAAAAGTCAAATGGCGCTGCTTCCATTCCGAGCTCTGCCATGCGCCCAAATAGTGGTTTACCCCCACATATGGGGTATCAGCGTACTCAGGACTAATTGCCCAATAACTTTTGGGGTCCTTTTATCCTTTGGAAAATAATAATTGGGATGAAAAGATCATTTTTGTGGAAAAAATATGATTTTTTAATTTTACGGCTCTACGTTATAACCTTCTGTGAAGCCCTTTGGGGTTAAAAGCTCTCACAACACATTTAGATAAGTTCCTTGGGGGGTCTAGTTTCCAAAATGGGGTCACTTGTGGGGGGTTTCCACTGTTTAGGCACACAGGGACTCTCCAAATGCGACATGGCGTCCAATCTCAATTCCAGCCAAAAAAGTCAAATGGCGCTGCTTCCCTTCCGAGCTCTGCCATGCGCCCAAATAGTGGTTTACCCCCACATATGGGGTATCAGCATACTCAGGACTAATTGCCCAATAACTTTTGGGGTCCTTTTATCCTTTGGAAAATAATAATTGGGATGAAAAGATCATTTTTGTGGAAAAAATGTGATTTTTTAATTTTACGGCTCTACGTTATAACCTTCTGTGAAGCCCTTGGGGGTTAAAAGCTCTCATAACACATTTAGATGAGTTCCTTGAGGGGTCCAGTTTCCAAAATGGGGTCACTTGTGGGGGGTTTCCACTGTTTAGGCACACAGGGACTCTCCAAATGCGACATGGCGTCCAATCTCAATTCCAGCCAAAAAAGTCAAATGGCGCTGCTTCCATTCCGAGCTCTGCCATGCGCCCAAATAGTGGTTTACCCCCACACATGGTATATCGGTGTACTCTGGAGAAATTGTACAACAATTATTGTGGTTCATTTTCTCCTGATACCCTTGACAAAATTTAAAAAAATTGTGTCGAAAGAAAAATTTTGGGAAAAAAAGTTAAATGTTCATTTTTTCCTTCCACATTGCTTCAATTCTTGTGAAGTACCTAAAGGGTTAATAAACTTCTTGAATGTGGCTTTGAACACGTTGAGGGGTGCAGTTTTTAGAATGGTGTCACTTTTGGGTATTTTCTGTCATATTGACCCCTCAAATTCACTTCAAATGTGAGGTGGTCCCTAAAAAAATGGTTTTGTAAATTTTGTTGGAAAAATGAGAAATTGCTGGTCAACTTTTAACACTTATAACTTCGTAACAAAAAAAAATTTTGGTTCCAAAATTGTGCTGATGTAAAGTAGACATGTGGGAAATGTTATTTATTAACTAATTTTTGTGACATATCTCTCTGATTTAATGGCATAAAAATTAAAAGTTTGAAAATTGCAAAATTTTCAAAATTTTTGCCATATTTCCATTTTTTTCATAAAAAAACGCAAGTTATATTGAAGAAATTTTACCACTATCATGAAGTACAATATGTCACGAGAAAACAATCTCAGAATCGCCAAGATCCGTAGAAGCGTTCCAGAGTTATAACCTCATAAAGAGACAGTGGTCAGAATTGTAAAAATTGGCCTGGTCTTTAACCTACAAAATGGCTTGGTCATTAAGGGGTTAATTCTGGTTGTATGTTGATGTATTTCAATATTGTAAATGACATCACACATGAGCACTATTTAAATGTTCAGTGTTGCATCTTTTGTATTTTTGGCTTAATAAATAGATATCAGTCATTGTAACCGTTATGCTGTTCTTACATTTGTAGTGACTGATGTGACAAGGCGGTGGCGCAGCTGTCGGGACTGCTACCGGAGGGAGAGGCAGATTAGGGATCGGAGTGGGGCTTCAGCATCTAAGAAGAGGAAGTACCTCTATTTTGATAGACTAAACTTCCTTGCGCCAGTGTTGGATCTGCGACCGTAAGTGCATGTGTGTTTAAGCAGTTTAATGGCAAAATTTGAATATTTCAGGCTTTTAATTTTTTATTTTTTTATTCATTCCTAGAACGGAGTCAAACCTAACTGAGAGGGAGACAGGGTCCGACTCCGAAGTGCTTATCGACCCCGTTGGTGATGGGGCAGAGGAGGCAAGCCCTTCCTCGGCAGCATGTGGGTCCACCCAAGCAGCACCAACAACAGCTGCAGGAGCTGAGGATTCGCAAACACAGCATCCTGAAAATGATGACCTACCTCAGAGCAGCAGCCCTAATAGGCCTCAAGATGTGTTCTCCTCCTTCCCAACGCACAAGGCGAGGTAGGCGGCGATGAGAAGGAGTGGGTTCTGTGACAAGGAGGCAGGTGGACCGAAGAGTTCTGGACTATTTGTCCAGTGTAGCAAATGATGATGGGGAGGAGGGATTTTGCCGAAGTCTGGCCCCTTACCTCCGGGCTACTCCTATACAGCACAGACTGAGGATCAGAAGTGGACTGCACATTGTGTTGGAAGCTGGATCAGCGCCTAATGATCCAACCAACCTACTAGATTATCTTCATAGATGGGTGGTTGGTCCAGAAAATGTCTTGAGGTTGTTAGGACCAAATCCATCACAATCTGCTTCAGCCTCTGATCCTCCTCCTCCTCCTCCTCATCATCATCCTCCTCCTCCACCTCCTCCTTGTGTCCAACAGAACCCAACTCCTCCTCCTCATCATCCTACTGCAGCTCATTCTTTCTATGGAGCTTCCCAGCTCCAAACCATGGGACAGAGTGGCCAAGCACAATATGCCCACTCTAACATACCCAATGTTGTTGGCTGGCCACAACATGGATATGTTAGACATGGGCATATTGGGGGTCACTCTGCTAGTGCTCAGTCATATCAATATGACTATGAGCATCAATTCCCTATGTACCCCTACCCACAAGCCCTTCAGGATGCAGCCAGTAACCAAGCTTCTACTGTAGGTTCTGCAGCAGCTCATTCTCAAACACAGGTTGCAGATAGTGGAAGGCCGAATACACAACCTGGCCCTCCATCCTCAGCAACACCACCACCAAGCTACCATCAATTGTAGCTGTAAAATTTTTTTTGATTTTTGAAGTTCTATTTTTGAATATTTTCACATTCAGAATGTAATACATATTTAATTTTTATGTTTGGACATGTTGGTCCTGTTTACAAAATATATCAGCCTGTAAAAGGCTTAAAAGCAAAACACTAATGAGTAAAATTTGTGAAGTTACATTGGTTGTCTGTGTTTATTCTTGTTATGTAGTGTCTTATGTATGGGAAAGTGTTTTAAAAAAAAATAGAGTCTAACATGAATAGATTCATCAAAAGGAACTTTATGTTATCATATCACATAAAACACACTACATACCTATGGCCTCATCTTGCCAAGGAATAGAACCAGCAGGGGAAACAAAATAATTGGTCAATAATTCACGCACTTTGAGTCCAGAAGGGGGACGACGAGGATGGATGACTGCTGTCATAGGCCTCATCATATTATAAGACTGAAGGTCAGCCATATCAGATGATGAGCATTCATGCATTCTTGTAAAATTATGTAGTACCACACATGCTTGCACTACAAGATTAACATTTGATTCACTTAGCTGAATGGCTGATTGTAGGACACGCCATTTGGCTGTAAGAATACCAAATGTGCACTCTACCAGGTTCGTGCACGAGAAAGGCGATAATTAAATATGCGTCTCTGATGGTTCAGATTGCGGCGAGGATATGGCCTCATAACATTCCGAGTTAATTGGAAGGCTTCATCCGCTACTACAACATATGGCACTGCATCCACATTTGATTGGGGAAGTTGACATGCTGGTGGTAAGTCCAATTGGTTATTGCGTAGCCGCCGACCCATAATGGATGAATTGAAGACTCTGGAGTCTCCAGTCCTTCCATAGGCCCCAATGTCTACAATTATGAAGCGGTAGTTACTGTCGACCAAGCCCAACAAAACTATAGAAAAATATTGTTTATAATTGTAGAATTGGGTCCCTGAGTTCGGCGGCTTACGCACACGTATGTGCTTCCCGTCCAGGGCTCCAATACAGTGTGGAAAATTACAGTTTTCTAGAAATCCATGTGCAATCCTCATCCAATCTTCCATTTTGTGCTCTGGCATCACTTCTTTATTTAGTCTGGACCAAATTTGTCCACAAGTAGAGCTGACTATTCCGGAAATGGTGGATTTTCCTATTAAAAACTCTAAATGCAGAGCAGAGTATGAGAGCCCAGTGGAAAGGAACCTGCAATACATAAACAACAACAAACATGTACACATCAGACAAAGAAAATATAAAAAATACATTAAGCAAATGTAAACAGTCGACATTTGTATACTCACCCATTCTCTTAATGTTAGGAGTTACAAAACATTAAGACTGCTACACACAACCATATAGGGAAAAGCTTACAATTTCATAATGCCATCAGGTTCATTATGTTTAGATGAACAAAGTAAGAAGAATGTGAAAGATGGGAAATTAGGCAAAACATCATCAACATGTCGTTGACACACATACCTTAATGTTAGAAGAAGCCTTTCCTCAGCAGAAATTGAAGGACGCATCCTGGTGTTCTGCAAGGTGATTCCAGGGCGCAATATGTCCAGCAAAATATCAAAGGTGGCAACACTCATGCGACAACAGGCAAAAAACTTGTCAGGATTCCTACGCAGTGTGGAATACAGGCGCTCAAAATGCCCTTTGCTGATCCTTCGCATCACAAGGGGATGCACCCACATCCTTCTGCTTATTCTGTGCGAAACAACTACAGGGTATGGCTCCCCAAAAGTTCTTGATATCAGCCAATAGTACAGCACACGCTCAGTTCTATTAAACCTTAGTCTGTCACTCATAATTGTAACTTTGCAGCAACACAACAGGAACCACTAAGAAGCAAAACACTCCACGGCAACGTTGGGAGGGTAATAACAGTCAAACAACGCTTAAATATGGGTCTGGCTCATTATTCAAATTATTTGCAGGCCTCAAAAACGTTAAATGTCCATTTTGCTATGATGCCACTAAAAATCGGTAGTCGCTGGGTAATCGGATGTGAAACGTAAGCGTACATGCTACAAAATCGCATCAACTACAAAAAATCGGATGCCAGTCGCAGCAATGTTCATGAAATTTTAATCCGATTATCGACCGACTAAAACGGTCAGCTTTTTTAGTCGTGTGTGTGGAAACCAGCCTAAGCCTGTTTTTAATTAGTGCTGAATCCTACCTGCCCTTTAAATTTGTAGACTTCAGCCTGGGAGAGGCATGCTAGATAAATACTAGGCTAAAGGTTATATCTAAAGGTACTGCCACACTAAGCTATCCCGCTAGCGATCTCGTTAGCGTTGCATACTAATGAGATCGCTAGCGGGATTGTTTCTATATCGCTAAATGCTGCTGCATTTAGCGATATAGTTAACGACGCTATCGCCGTTAGCGATCTTCTTAACGACTTTAGCGGTACAAAAGTACCGCTAAATCGCTAAGAAAAGGTGCCACACAGCGATTAGATACTTACCCAGCGGGAGCGCCAGCGATGAAATAGGGTCCGGAGCGATTCCAGCGACGAGCGAGATCACAGCAGGAAGCTCGTCGCTGGAAGCTGCCGCACTGAACAATATCGCTAACGGGATCGCTAAATAGTGACGTTTTTTAGCGATCCCGTTAGCGATATTGTTTAGTGTGGCATACCCTTTAGAAAGGTACACGTTGTCACAGCTGGTGGACTTAAATGAATTGGACAATTTTTGTGTTAAGTACCTTCACTGTATAAGTGTATTCTATATAGCAGTAATGTAGTCTAAGTTTCATATATTCAATGTAAGCATGCATCTTAGTGCATAGAGTGCTGCTGTATTCTTATGTTTTTATATTATGCAGCCATAGCAGTTTGCACCTGTTCACATTTTCTTTATCCTGTTCAGAGGTTCTAGTCTGTTTTCCTGAATAGATAGTTACAGGAATAGATAGCGAAAAAGGTAAAAATAGGAAGAAAAACAGATAGATATCCAGTTTGTCTTATTACACTTCAATATTTTCTTTCCCAGCCAGCTTAATATAATGCAGCATTTCAACACTTTACTCAATTCTATTAGTAAATGCTAGAATTCGAAAATAATGATTTCCAATTGTTGGAAATATAAATGCAATTAAGTCTGGCCGGGATTAATTCCATTGTAATGAGGAGCTAGAAAGAACATTGAATTTACAAATATAAGCAGCTTCTAATTTAGAGAAGTGAAACGAAATTACAAATGTTTGCTAAACCCTACAGTGTCATTGCCTTTTGAATAAATAGTTTTCTGCTGTTCTGCAATTTCTGACTTTTCTTAGCCCATTATCTCCGCACAGGGTGGATTATTATGCTGACATTTTTTACTCAAATTGGATTCCAGGCATGTAATGCCCAGACAAAGCTTAAAGTACTGCACAATTCCCAAGATTAATAGTGTAAAATTGATAGAGGTCAATGTAAATTTCAGCTATTCAGAAAGTTGGTTTTTTTTGGAACATACATTTTATGAACCAAGTCAACTTTCTTCACAGTAATATTTGAACTAAAAAACAATTGCAATCTGAAATTGTGTGTAAATATTCCCATAGACTGAGATAAATGTAATATAATGTCTGGACTGGTATGTGAGCTAAATGCTATGTCTGGTCTGAAACTATGATGGTGCGATTGTGACAGGGCCCGCGTGGGAGAGGGGTGCCCCAATGCCAATTTGACTTGGATGTATCTTCTTGGTGATAAGTATTGCAGCACACAGACCATTTGGCTCTCTGTGCTGCAATACATGCCGCTGGCCAATCAGAGACTGGCAGTAGATGTCGGTTTGCCAGTGACGAGCGACGCATGATAGTGACCTCATGCGCTGCCCATACTGGCACGCCGAAGTCACCTGCTGGCTCTTGTGTCGGCTACACAAAAGGATGGATGCCGTGCAGAGTGGAAGTAGGGGAAGGTGAGTCAAATTGTTTGTTTCTTTTTAAAATGTGCAGGAGAAGAACAGAAGGTAACAGTGATGGTTAACATTATCACAGAACTGGGGACATTATACCAGGATGGGGAACATTATTCCAGGATGGTGGACATTATAACAGGAAAGGGCCCAGAAAATGTAATGCCAAGGGGCCCAGAATGCAGGAGATTGATATAAAAAAGAACCAGGAAATTACATTATTACATTGGGGTGAATACATATGTCTTTATTGGTCAAGAATGCTACAACAATAAATCTGACCAATGTGCAGGTGGTGGCCCAGGTCCAAATTTTGCACCTGTACCCATAGGGCTCAGTTTATGCCACTGGAAGCAAACATCTCTCATCATAGTGGAAAAACAACCCTCATCTTGGTACAGGACTAGTGAAGACTGAGCGTGATCGTTACTTGAGTTTTCTGAGCATGTTCTGGTGTTCTCCGAGTATCTTGGGCGTGCTCGTAAATTATGTCTGCGTCCCCATAGCTGCATGATTTGCGGCTGCTAGACATCCTGAATACATGCAGGGATTGCCTGTTTGTTAGGGAATCCCTACATGTATTTAGGCTGTCTAGCAGCCGCAAATCATGCAGCTACAGGGACTCAGACACAATTTCGAGCATGCCCAAGATACTCGGAGAACACCAGAGCATGCTCGGAGAACTCGAGTTACGAGCACACTCGCTCATCACTATACAGGACCATAATCAGCTAAAGAAACAATTAGTTTCAAACTTTCTCTTTTATTAATAAACTGGAGACTTCTAAATATGATGACAAAGCATGCATATCACCCTTCATATACTATCAACTATAAAGCTAAGCTAGCCCAAGTTTTTGCACACTAGACTTGAGCAAATCTTCTGAAACTCAATTTGGGCAGATTTTCTCAATTCCGGGGGGAATTTGGGTTTGAATCAAATAAATTTAGTTGTCAGGAAGGGGTAAAAAATGATCTTATATTCACCTCTTCTCAACCATTGCTCATAGATTTCCCGCTGAACAGTTTTCCAATCAGGTCTTCTGTCTGTAATCTTCTATCTTATTTTCTCTATCTTCAATAGCCAGGATTTCCATTCACTAGGCATCACATCATCATATAAGGTGCTTGGACATCATGGATGTGGCTCATGGTGCATGTGGTTGCATGGGGTGCGACACGTTATTGATGTTGGTTGCACCTGAACTGATGACATGGAGCCTAGTAAATGGAAGACCCAGACAGACAAACATGCCATTTAGAACAAATGACTGGAGGACCTGCCTTGGCAGGGCAAGTATGGGGTGGGTCAAGGAGTGGTGATTCTAAGAGTTTTTTTTAACCAATTCTCAGCCGTAATAATTTAGCAAAATGATTACAGGCCTATCATCATTTTGTTAATTTTGAACAAAGCGAATTGCAAAAAAATTAAAATTAATTAATCTGATTATCCTTTAATCGATTTGCTCACATCTATTCAACACAGCATATACAGATTTAAGGCAATATGCTCCTCAAGTTTCATCACTAGGTATCCCTCTAAAAAACAATTACTCTATCAAATATGCAGTGAGAAGACTTATATTTACTAGAAGATTTGCTCTAACAAATGAACGAGAATGCAGGTATGAAATATTGCCAAAATAGCTGTTGTACATCCTGTGTACCAAATTTATTGAAGGGAATCTGTCAGCAGGTTTTCTATGCAATCTGAAAGCAGCATGATGTTGGGGCAAAGAGTCTTATTTCAGTGATGTATCACTTACTGGACTGCTTAGTGTAGTTTTGAGAGAATTCATGTTTTCTCTGTTGTATGTAAATGTAGACATGATCATAATGCTGAGCTGTGTATAATAACCCAACTCAAACCCCTGATTGTCAGCTTCCTATATACAGTGTACATTGTGAGCAAGCTGCCAACTAATGATGGGGGTGGGGTTATATAGATTAGCCTGACTGTTGTGCACAGGAGACCAAATCATGCAATGTTTAATCTGCTGTTGCTAAAACACTGATTGTATTGAAACTAAAACAAACAGTCTGGTAAGTGACACATCTATGGAATGAGGCTCCCTTGCCTTATGTTATGGTGCTTTCAGATTAAATAGCAAAAACATGCTGATAGATTTACTTTAAGCTTTTTTTATCAGATTTTGTGCCTCACTAGATTCTTTTCAATGGTAAGGGATATTGACTATGCATATTCTATACAGTTTTGGAGCAAAATCTGTGTCTTGCATTTCTTAAATGTAGTAGTTTATAGAGATGAGAGAGCACTGAAATGCTTGAATACTCCTTACTCGAAACGACCAATTTCGAATGCTCTGGTGCTAGTTTCAAGTAACAACTGTAATGGAAGTCAATAGGAAATTTGTGCATTTTTCTGGCAGATCCTACAAGGAGATTTTGGGGAAATGTTGAAATAGATAGAAAAAGTGCTCAATGAAGGAGAACAGCATGGGGAAGACCCCTGAAAGCATCTCTGACTCCCAGATTGCTGCTGAGAACAATAGTGTCACACTTTTACTACTACAATTTAAGGACTGACAATAAAACATGCAAAATCGACGAGAGCATGGAGTTTACCGGAAAAAAAATGGCAAGAATTATTTTCTCCTGTATCATGACTTTATCTTAAATTTATCATAAGTTTATAAAGGAAGCAAGAAGTGTAAAATTATGGACTCAGATGCACCCTGTATTAAACTTACTGAGGTCTGATACACATTCTCTTGCAAATCCTGCCCAAACTTACAATAAGGGTCATCCATTCACCCTTAAAACCACCAACTGTAGTGCCTCATTCAAATATTGTGAACAAAGTGTAGTTGTGTTACTCCTACACTTATAAAAGCTCTGCATACAGTGCCACTCCTGCCAATTATTACATGCAGGGTCATCCATACAACCTTGAAGAAGAGACCAACTGCAGTGCCTCATAAAAAAAATTAACAAAGTGTAGTTGTGGCCATTCTACACTCAAAAGCTTTGCACAATGTGCAATGCCAGAAAAAAATTAGGTGTAGAGTCATCCAGTCATCCATCGAACCTAGAAGGCAACAACTGATGGGCCTCACTCAAATATTGAAAATTATAAACATTTCTGTGCTGCTGTCATCTGGTGGTGTTAGAATTCAGGTCTAATTGAGGCTTTGTTCATTTTTATCAAAGTAAGCTTGTCAGCACTTTCTGTTGACAGATACAATTGTCTATTATGACCCCAAGGTAGCACTAAACAACCGCTCAGACAAGAAGCTAGCGGCAGGGCACACAACACTCCCAAGGCATAAAATGATAGCTCATGAAAAAGTTTTGGTGTTATCATTCACATTCTCTGAAAAAAGGCCAAGATAGCCAAAATTCTGCGGGGGTATGTAAACTTCTGATCAAGGTGCGCCGTGTCAGCGCTTTTTACACCAGTCAGCTACAGCTGTAGCCGCTCTGGCAAAGTTGCAGCAGCACATGCAAGTGCCAGCTCACCGACTGGTGTACGAAGTGACCACGTACAGTTACACCACACTGCACCTGTTTGCTAGGCTGTGTGAGCAGCAGAGGCCAATTGTGGAATGCCTCCACCAACATGCCCGTTAATATTCTGGTCAAACTACACACATCAATTGAAGATTGGCCATGGATATCTGACATTTCTCCAAGACTTTGAAGACTCCCCAAAGATAGTGAGCGACTAAGATGCCATCATCAGTGCAATGACTCCTCCTATTTAAACAGTCGCTACTGGCAATTAAGCATGAAACTTTGCATGCCGACCAGGTGGAGATGGAGGAAGACATGAGACAGGGAGATACTTCCCAACCTCATCTAATCTCATCTGTTCATCACAGATTGAGTAACAACGAGGAGGTGGAGGCTGAAGAACAAGAGGAGGAATAGGAGCTGGCGCAAAATACGCTAGTACCCACACAAGCTTCATTCTGTCTATTCTACTTGGATGGGCTGGAGAGGAGAATGAATAGGAACAGATGGAGGAAATGAAGAGTAATCATTATCGTGGAGACAGGGAAGTGTTGGCTCTAGGGACCTTGGCACATAAGGCCGACTTCATGAACTGCTGCCTTTCCTATAACCCTCCCATTACACTCATCTTGGTCAAAAAATAGTAGAGGTAGTTCATTCTACTAGACCCATGCTACAAGCAAAAGTTTGCATCTCTTCTTCCTGATGCATAGAGGTCTTCTAAAATGGGGCTATATTGGTTATAGTCATATATAGGTGTGCTCAAAGGTTTACATACTTCGGCAGAATTTTTGCTTTCTTGGCCTTTTTTCAGAGAATATGAATGATAACACCAAAACTTTTTCTCCACTTTTAGTTAGTGGTTGGGTGAAGCCATTTATTGTCAAACTACTGTTTTCTCTTTTAAAATCATAATTACATCTGAAAACATCCAAATGACCCTGATCAAAAGTTGATATACCCCATTTCTTAATACCGTGTATTGCCCCCTCTAACATCAATGACAGCTTGAAGTCTTTTGTGGTAGTTGTGGATGAGGTTCTTTGTTTTTTCAGATGGTAAAGCTGCCACTCTTCTTGGCAAAAAGCCTCCAGTTCCTGTAAATTCCTGGGCTGTCTACCATGAACTGCGTGCTTGAAATCTTCCCAGAGTGGCTTAATGATATTGAGGTCAGGAGACTGAGATGGCCACTCCAGAACCTTCACTTTGTTTCCAATGACAGATCGACTTGGCCTTGTGTTTTGGATCATTGTCATGTTGGAACGTCCAAGTACGTCCCATGTACAGCTTCCGGGCTGTCGATTGCAAATATGTCTCCAGTATTTGCTGATAAAGTGCTGTGTAACGGGTCTGGGAGGCGTAACCTCTGAGCTTTATTATACAAGGAGGCTTTCCTTGTAAAGGAGCGGGTGGCGCCCGGGGAGACGGACAGGGAATCACTGCAAGTGACGGGGGCAGTCTCTGGTCAGACAGGCGGGAGGTCACGGCAAGTGACCGGGGCAGTCTCTGGATAGACAGGCGGGTAATCACGGCAAGTGACCGGGGCAGTCTCTGGATAGACAGGCAGGTAGACACGGCAAGTGACCGGGGCAGTCTCTGGATAAACAGGCAGGAGTCACGGCAAGTGACCGGGGCAGTCTCTGGATAGACAGGCGGGTAGTCACAGCAAGTGACCGGGGCAGTCTCTGGATAGACAGGCGAGTAGTCACGGCAAGTGACCAGGGCAGTCTCTGAATGGACAGGTATATACGACCTGAGATGGTGGAGCCTCCCGGTAGGCTAGCAGGCAGATGACAGATGAGCGCCCCCAAGTGAGCAGGCGAGAGTCTCTGGAATAGCCGATGGACACCGCATGTGATGGCCGAACCTCCAGGTAGGCTTGCAGGCAGATGGCAGATGAGCGCCCCCAAGTGAGCAGGCGAGAGTCTCTGGAATTGCCGATGGTCACCGCATGTGACGGCCGAACCTCCAGGTAGGTTTGCAGGCAGATGGCAGATGAGCGCCCCCAAGTGAGCAGGCGAGATTCTCTGGAATAGCCGATGGTCACTGCATGTGACGGCCGAACCTCCAGGCAGGCTTGCGGACAGGTAGCAGACAGCAAACTGGCAGGAAACAGGCAGGTAACTGGTAACGGACCCTGAGGGCTAAAGCAGAGTAGTGAACAGTGCAATAACAACATTGCTCGGGCACCTCCATTAAGGAGGAAGTACTTTATATAGGGTGGAGTCCTCCGGCATTGGCCGGGGACCTTTTTGAAAGATGCGCGCGGCCCCTTTAAGAGCGAAGGGGAGCTCGCGGGCGCGCGCCCTAAGTCCAGTAGCAGGGAAGGAGCGCGCGGCCCCAGCAGGGCGGAAGGAGGACGCTGAGCGCGGGTAAGGGGGGCGACGTCCCTGCCTGGCAGAGGACGCTGTCGCAGGGGAACAGCGTCCCTGCCTGGCAGAGGGCAGGGACGCCGGCGCTACAGTACCCCCCCTCTAGGCCCCCCCTTTTTTAGGCCAGAAAGAAATTTAGCTAGGATGAGAGGGGCATGGATGTTCTCCCGAGGCTCCCACGTTCTCTCCTCAGGACCAAACCCCTTCCAATCCACCAGAAAATAGGTCTTTCTTCCTACCCTTTTGGTGGCCAGAATGTTCTCTACCTCAAATTCGTCTTCAGCAGACACTGGAGCAGGAGGTGTACCTGTAGACTTGACAAAAGAGTTAAGTACCACCGGTTTGAGGAGAGATACATGGAAGGAGTTAGGAATCCGCAAATTGGCCGGGAGTTTCAATTTATAGGACACCGGGTTGATCTGACTGATGATCTCAAAAGGACCGATGAACCGAGGGCCTAACTTGTAGGAAGGAATCTTGAGCCGGACATACTTGGACGAAAGCCAGACCTTATCCCCAGGACGGAATTGAGGAGGATCCAGACGTTTTTTGTCAGCATGTTTCTTCATGCGCTCGGATGACAGAATGAGTGCGGACCGGGTACTCTCCCATATGGAGGAAAATTCGTTAACCAGAGATTCCGCAGCTGGATTGTCCACAGAGATGGAGACAGGAACAGGGATCCGAGGGTGTTGACCGAAGACTACAAAAAACGGAGATTTGGAGGAAGATTCGCTCTCGTGATTGTTGTAAGAGAATTCGGCCCAAGGCAGGAGATCCACCCAGTCAGAATGGTGGGCATTAACGAAGTGCCGGAGATAACTGGTCAGATTCTGATTGATTCGCTCGACTTGTCCATTGGACTGCGGGTGGTAAGCGGAGGAGAAATCCAAGGTGACGTCTAGCAACTTACAAGTGGCTCTCCAGAAACGTGAGGTGAACTGTACCCCACGATCCGACACAATGTGACGAGGCAGACCATGAAGACGGAAGATGTGGCGGATAAAGTCTTTAGCCAACTCGGGTGCAGACGGAAGCCCTGGCAGGGGAATGAAGTGAGCCATCTTGGAAAATCGGTCAACAACCACCCAAATGACCGTACAACCGGCAGAGACGGGCAGATCTGTTATGAAGTCCATGGCTATATGCTGCCAGGGGGCAGCGGGTACAGGAAGCGGAAGAAGACGGCCGGCAGGCAGGTGTCTCGGAACTTTGTTGCGGGCACAGGAGACACAGGCAGAAACAAAGTCTATTACGTCCTTGTGCAGGGTAGGCCACCAGTAATGCTGAGTAATGAGCTGGAGGGTCTTTTTCTGACCAGCGTGGCCAGCTAGTTTAGACGAATGACCCCAGTGTAGGATTCTCTCCCGATCGGTTACCGATACGAACGTCTTACCAGGAGGAGACGATTTAGACTCACGGGAGCCACCTGCATCACTCTGGCGGGATCGATGATATGTTTAGGTTCCTCCTCGAGATCCGACACCAGGAAGGACCGGGACAAGGCGTCCGCCTTGATGTTCTTGTCGGCCGGGCGAAAATGTAAGAGAAAATCAAAGCGGGCAAAAAACAAGGACCACCGGGCTTGGCGAGGGTTAAGTCTCTGGGCATGCTGGAGGTAAGCCAGATTTTTGTGGTCAGTGTAAATGATTACCGGATGAAGAGCCCCCTCGAGTAGGTAACGCCACTCCTCCAATGCCAGCTTGATGGCCAATAACTCTCGGTCTCCTATGGAGTAATTGCGCTCAGAAGAGGAGAAGAGTTTGGAGAAGAAGCCGCAAGATACCATCCTCCCGGATGAAGATTTTTGAGTAAGTACCGCTCCGGCTCCAGAAGAGGAAGCGTCCACCTCCAGGAAGAACTGCTTGTTGCCGTCCGGGCGATGCAGCACTGGAGCGGAAGAGAAGGCCTGTTTTAAAGAAAGAAAGGCCTCCTCTGCTTCGGGCGTCCACTGTTTGGGATTAGCATCCTTGCGGGTGAGCGCGGAGATTGGAGCAGTCCGGGAAGAGAAGTGCGGTATGAAAAGGCGGTAATAATTGGCGAATCCCAGGAACCGCTGAATGGCCTTCAACCCCTCCGGTCGGGGCCATTTCTCGATGGCAGACAGTTTCTCCGGATCCATTCGTAGGCCTGTCTGAGAAATGATGTAGCCCAAAAACGGAAGCGAGGTCTGCTCAAAGAGGCACTTCTCATATTTGGCGAAGAGGTGATTCTGCCTGAGCCTGAGCAGAACCTGATGAACATCCCTCCGGTGAGACTGGAGATCCGGAGAGAAGACCAAGATGTCGTCTAGGTACACCACAACGCAGGAGTAGAGAAGGTCCCGGAGGATGTCATTGACCAACTCCTGAAAGACTGCTGGAGCATTACAGAGACCAAAGGGCATCACCAAATACTCGTAGTGGCCGTCCCGGGTGTTGAATGCCGTCTTCCATTCATCTCCCCGATGGATACGGACTAGGTTATATGCTCCACGAAGATCCAGTTTGGTGAAGATTCTAGCCCCCCTCAGACGATCAAACAATTCTGGAATGAGCGGAAGAGGGTACTTATTCTTCACCGTGATCAAATTTAGGCCTCTGTAGTCAATACAGGGACGGAGAGAGCCGTCTTTCTTTTTTACGAAGAAGAAACCTGCTCCCGCTGGGGAGGTGGATTTCCGGATGAATCCCTTGGCCAAATTCTCCTCGATATATTCGGACATCGACCTGGTCTCAGCAGCGGACAATGGGTAAATACGCCCACAGGGAGGCGTAGTACCGGGTAGCAGGTCGATCGGGCAATCATACGGTCTGTGAGGGGGTAATGTCTCTGCTTCCTTTTTATTAAAGACATCAGCGAATGACCAATATGGAATCGGGAGCCCTGGTAGATTAGTTGGTGTAGGAGAAGGACGGACGGGATGAACAGGAACCAAACATGTTTTATGACAGTCCTGTCCCCAGCGAAGGATCTCTCCAGTCTGCCAGTCGAGCACGGGTGCATGCTTTTGGAGCCAAGGCAGACCTAGTAAGAAAGCGTGAGAGAGTCCAGGCAGAACATGAAACGAGATGCTCTCAGAATGCAACATTCCCACCTGCAGGGTTATGGCTTCAGTGATAAGTTGGATGGGACGTGGTAGGAGACCCCCATCCACAGCAGCAACAGATACTGGTTCAACCAGAGGTTTGGTAGGAATGCGATATTTTTCTACTAGAGCCTGTGAAACAAGATTCCCGGCTGCTCCAGAATCAAGTTGGGCTAGTTCGAAAAAACGGTTCTCACCGAGGAGAATTGAGACTGACAGCAGCAGAGATGAAGAGGATTTATTTTTGTCTAGGTGGACCTCTCCGAGCGAACCTAGACACAGGCGTTTCCCGACCTCTCTGGGCAGGTACGGATCCGGTGCTCCTTACTGCCACAGTAGAAGCAACTCCCCTCGGCACGGCGTAAGTCCTGACGGGCTTTGACCATCTTGGTCTGGTCGACTTGCATAGGCTCAGAAGAGTGTACCTGAGGAGAAACGGAAGGAGTTACAGGTCTCTGAAAAGAAGGAGCTAGACGAGAAAACCTTCTCTCACGGGTGACCTCTTTAGCGCGCTCCTGGAACCGTATATCAATTCGATTGGCAAAAGTTATTAGGTCATCGAGAGAGGTTGGAATGTCCCGACCGGCAAGTTCATCTTTAATACGGCCGGACAGACCCTCCCAGAAGACAGATATCAGAGCGTCATTATCCCAAGCCAGCTCCGAGGCAAGGGTACGGAACCGTATGGCATATTGACCCACGGTGAGACTTCCCTGACGGAGACGCAGCAGAGATGATGCAGAGGAGGTCTTCCGTCCGGGTTCGTCGAATACCTTCCGGAAGGCTGAGAGAAAAGCAGACAGATCAGACACCAGAGGATCTTCTCTCTCCCAAAGAGGATTTAGCCAGGCCAGGGCCTCTCCGGTGAGATGGGACATGATGAAGGCAATTTTGGCCCGGTCGGAGTTAAACTGGTGTGCCAGGAGTTCAAAATGCAGGGTGCACTGGTTAATGAAACCCCGAGCCAGAGCAGGGTCACCTCCAAACCGAGGAGGAGCTGAGAGTCGAGGTCCAGGAACGGAAACCACGGAATTGGTAAGCAGCGGAACTGCCGGATTGCGAGTCATGGCGCCCGCGGTGGTTGCTGGTGAAGTAGTCAGGGTGTCCAGGCGGGAATTAACATTCCGCAGGTGACCCAGGATGGACTCCTGTTGAGACCTCTGACGAGACAGTTCATGACACAGGTCAGAGAGCGAGGGAGTTTGGGTGCCACCGGGTTCCATGGCCCGAGCAAACTGTAACGGGTCTGGGAGGCGGAACCTCTGAGCTTTATTATACAAGGAGGCTTTCCTTGTAAAGGAGCGGGTGGCGCCTGGGGAGACGGACAGGGAATCACTGCAAGTGACGGGGGCAGTCTCTGGTCAGACAGGCGGGAGGTCAAGGCAAGTGACCGGGGCAGTCTCTGGATAGACAGGCGGGTAATCACGGCAAGTGACCGGGGCAGTCTCTGGATAGACAGGCAGGTAGACACGGCAAGTGACCGGGGCAGTCTCTGGATAAACAGGCAGGTAGTCACGGCAAGTGACCGGGGCAGTCTCTGGATAGACAGGCGGTAGTCACAGCAAGTGACCGGGGCAGTCTCTGGATAGACAGGCGAGTAGTCACGGCAAGTGACCAGGGCAGTCTCTGAATGGACAGGTATATACGACCTGAGATGGTGGAGCCTCACGGTAGGCTAGCAGGCAGATGACAGATGAGCGCCCCCAAGTGAGCAGGCGAGAGTCTCTGGAATAGCCGATGGACACCGCATGTGATGGCCGAACCTCCAGGTAGGCTTGCAGGCAGATGGCAGATGAGCGCCCCCAAGTGAGCAGGCGAGAGTCTCTGGAATTGCCGATGGTCACCGCATGTGATGGCCGAACCTCCAGGTAGGTTTGCAGGCAGATGGCAGATGAGCGCCCCCAAGTGAGCAGGCGAGATTCTCTGGAATAGCCGATGGTCACCGCATGTGATGGCCGAACCTCCAGGCAGGCTTGCGGACAGGTAGCAGACAGCAAACTGGCAGGAAACAGGCAGGTAACTGGTAACGGACCCTGAGGGCTAAAGCAGAGTAGTGAACAGTGCAATAACAACATTGCTCGGGCACCTCCATTAAGGAGGAAGTACTTTATATAGGGTGGAGTCCTCCGGCATTGGCCGGGGACCTTTTGAAAGATGCGCGCAGCCACTTTAAGAGCGGGGGACGCGCGGGGCGCGCGCCCTAAGTCCAGTAGCAGGGAAGGAGAGCGCGGCCAGCAGGGCGGAAGGAGGACGCTGAGCGCGGGTAAGGGGGGCGACGTCCCTGCCTGCAGAGGACGCTGTCGCAGGGGAACAGCATCCCTGCCTGGCAGAGGGCAGGGACGCCGGCGCTACATGCTGCATTCATCTTTCCTTCAACTTTGACCTTGTTTTCTGTGCCCTTGTAGCTCAGACATCCCCAAAACATCAGCGATCCACCTCTGTGCTTTACAGTAGAAATAGTGTTCCTTTCATCATAGGCCTTGTTGACCTCTCTAAAAATGTAACGTTTATGGTTGTGGCCAAAAAATTTGGCCTCATCACTCCAAATTACCTTGTTCCTGATGTTTTGAAGCTTGTCTCTGTGCTGTTTTGCGTATTGTAGGCGAGATACTTTGTGGCATTTGTGCTGTAATGGCTTTCTTCTGGCGACACAACCATGCAGCCCATTTTTCTTCAACTGCTTCCTTGTTGTGCATCTTGAAACAACCACACAGCTAATTTTCAGAGTCCAGTATGTTAGGGGTCAAGTTCCCGCTTCTGCACAAGGGGAATCTCGAGCCATCCTGGCTGCGGTCTCCCATTTGTCTCTGGCCGCAGTGGACTCTGCTCAGCTTAGACGTCGGTCCCAGCGTCTCGCCCAGTCTAACAGTGTGCAGAGGATTACTGCTGCATCTCCAGGCTCTACTATTGTGGCCAGTACTGGTTAGCGGCGAGCAGACGTCTTTAGGACAAAGTCCTTGTTTTCCCATTCTGAGCATGCCCAGGGTGAGATCTCTCATTGGAGATCAGGGGTCACATGCTCAGGTACTGCAGCAGCTCCTATTGGTCCGCCAGGAAGGTCCTGTGACTACTGGTGTTCTAGAACAGTTTAATTGGTCCTTGTTTCTGGCAGGTCCTGTAGCTGTTACTATAAAAGGGTGGCATGGCTGGGCCGCCATGCGCTAGTGTCAATCTTTATATGCTTTGCGCCAGTGTGGTCATGCGTGTGTGTGGTTAGGGCCCGGCTGAAATAGGCCCCTAGAATACCGACTTAATCGGTGAGGAGTTTGGTATGCTAGCTGGTCAGGGTCGGTGTCCTAGATGCCCTAGATTACCGGCATAACCGGTGAGGAGTTTGATTGCCGTATTCAGGGCCGGCGTTCAGACGCCATAGATTGCGGGTGACTCCAGCAAGGACATTAGCGCATGATCACGTTCTATGTTCGCTTAGCAGTTAACTGTGTACCTGGGTGCCTGACAGGACACAGAAGTTTGTCTCAGCGGCTCTGTGACGTAACAGGGTTCGCTTTCAACGCTAGACAGCGCCCTAGCGTGTTTATTTTGCGACTCAGTTGTGTTAAGTGAGTTCGCACACATCGCCATATAGCGCTGCGGCACTCCTTCTAGCGGCTCTGTGGATTAATAGAGTTCGCACATATTGCCACAGCGCGTTACGGCGTTTATTTTGGCGACTCTGCAGGATAACAGAGTTCGCTTCTTGCGCCATTTTACTAGCAGCAGGCTCCGCCTGCACGGTGGACCCCGGGCTGCGAACGCACCTCTCCACATCATATATTTGGTGCGTTCCGCAGACCCTAACACAGTATTTCAGCTAATATTATTTGTGGGCTTTTCTTTGCATCTTGAACAATTTTCATGGCAGTTGTGGATGAAATTTTCGTTGGTCTACCTGACCGTGGTTTTGTTTTTACAGAGCCCTGGATTTTCCATTTGTTAATCACAGTTTCAACGCTGCTGACTGACATTATCAATTCCTTGGATATCTTTTTGTATCTATTTCCTGTTTTATACAGTTCAACTACCTTTTCCTGTAGATCTTTTGACAATTCTTTTGCCTTCCCATGACTCACAATCCATAAATGTCAGTGGCTGGATGAAAGATGCAAGAGTCTGTCTGGATCCCAGAAACTCAGTCAGCTTTTATGCACACACAATGATTACAAGCAATCAGGTCATAGAATCATAGACAGATGTCTGTCCAGCCTCTGTTTGAAGACTTCCATTGAAGGAGAACTCACCAGTCACCACCTCTAGTGGCAGCCTGTTCCACTCATTGATCACTCTAAGGCCGGGATCACACATGCGAGAAACACGGCCGAGTCTCGCATGTGGATTCCCAGCACTGGCGCGGCACTCAGGGTCGGAGCGAGCGGCTGCATAGAAATACATGCAGCCGCACACTCCACTCCCGAGTTCCGGCACCAGTGCTGGGAATTCACATGCGTGACTCGGCCGTGTTTCTCGCATGTGTGATCCCGGCTTAACTGTCAAACAGTTTTTTCTAATATTGAATCTAAGTCTCTTCCCATTAAGTTTCATCCCATTGCTTCTAGTCTTTCCTTTTGCAAATTAAAATAAAGATGATCCTTCTACAGTGTGACAGCCCTTGAGCTATTTGTAGACAGCTATTAAGTCTCCTCTCAGTCTTCTTTTATGCAAGCTATACATTCCCAAATCCTGTAACTTTTCCTCATAGGACATGATTTGCAGACCGGTCACCATTCTGGTCGCTCGTCTCTGAACTTGCTCCAGTTTGTTAATGTCTTTTTTAAAATGTGGTGCACAAAACTGGACACAGTATTCCAGATGAGGTTTGACCAAAGAGGAGTAGAGGGCAATAATGACCTCACGTGATCTAGACTGTATGCTTCTGTTAATACATCCCAGAATTGTATTTGCCTTTTTTGCTGCTGCATCACACTGTTCACTCATGTTCTGTGATCTATTAGTATACCTAATTCTTTTTCACATGTGCTGTTGCTTAGCCCTATTCCTCCCATTCTGTGTATGCTTTTTTGATTTTTATTACTCAGATGTACTACTTTGCATTTTTCCGTTAGAAACCATTATATTAGTTGCTGCCCACTGCTCTAGTTTATTTATATTTTTTTGAATCCTCTCTCTTTCTTCTCTAGTTTTAGCTATCCCTCCTAGCTTTGTGTCATCAGCAAATTTAATCTGCTTACCCCCAATTCCTTTATTTAAATCATTGATAAAGATGTTGAACAATACAACACCCAGTACAGAGCCCTGTGGTACCCCATTTGAGACATTCTTCAAACTGGATGTGCAGCCATTTATGACCATTTAGGTCACAGGTGAGGATGCTATCTTTAATAGCCATTCAAACCCATTTGTGTCAACTTATGTGCATGTTATCAGGCCAAAATCACGAGGGTATGTGAACTTTTGATCAGGGCCCTTTGGATGTTTTGGGTTGTTATTATAATTTTAAAAGAGAAAACACTGAAGTTTCCCAATAAAAGGCTTCACCCAACCACTAACCATGAGTGGAGAAAAAGTTTTGGTGTTATCATTCATATTCTATGAAAAATGGCCAAGAAAGCAAAAATTCTGCTGGAGTATGTAAACTTTTGAGCACACCTATATATGAATATAACCAATATTTGAACAAAAATATTTGTGAACTGTACCAGGCCAAGCAGTTTTTAAAAATATTAACCCAATATAATTTTACACAAAGGGCATTACACTTTTTGGATGACTAATCGAATCCATAAAAATAATATTGAAATTTTTTTGTAGTTTTATATTCCACTGTAATGTGACGATAACAACTTTAAACTGTATGGATGAATAATTGTATCCATAAAAATTTTTTGAAGGTTATTTTCATTATTAGATTCCACCATAATGTAACACAAATAACATAATACTCTATGGATGACAAATTAAATCCAGAAAAAAATTGGAACGTAAATATTTTGAAAGTGTAGTTTATGTACTCCTACACTCATAAAGGCTTTGCACAAAGTACAAAGCCAGGACAAATTTTTAAGGAGAGTAATAGAGTTATACTCTTCCAGTGTCCATTTCTTCTTACCCTTCCTTGGGTGGAGGGAAGACTGCTTCCACCTACTTCCTGGAGCCCAGTTTCAGGTAATGCAGGTGTCCTGACATATAGAAATGGGCAACAGCCCCCTGTGTCACCTGCACAAACGCTTGCTCGTGCACAGGTGTACTGAACCCCAAGGACAGTATGATCTCTTTGGTGTGGTAGAACCCCAGTCTTGAGTTGCCTTGAGAGGACTTTATCAGGCCCATTCATTACTCAAGATGAGTACATCCTGCTTCCTTCCTTGTCAGTTCACACACATCACATACCATCGATGTTGCCCCATCTTTGTGAGGAACATAACCATGGTTCCAGCTATCAGCTCTTGCAGCCATCAAGGCAAGTGTTCTATCTCTATTCACCACTGGTTGAATAAGATGTGATGATGGGTCCCAAACTTTTCTATGGATTATCATCTCCACTGCCAGTTGTACATGATGACCTCCCCCCGGGATGCTAACTCTCGGTAACTTGTGGCTAGTGAGCCAAATAGCATTTCTCCAGCCCTGATTCTGGCTCTCCTCCTTGTCTCCTCCGACCAACCTCTTCCAACCATCTTATAGACGCCTCTTTATTACTCAGCACTGGTCTTGATTTCACCGGGATATACAAAGGTGACATCAACCCCACAAATATGAACCCCATTTGCCACCACTACAAGGCAAGTGGGAAGAGGCAGGCAAAGACAGTGACAGTGTTTGCCGCACTTTCATGCACATGACAGCGTGGCAAACACCAGATGTTTGGGCTCCCCATTCAAGTGAATGGCATCTGAGTTCAGGTTCGGGTACTGTTCTGGTACCCGAACCAAACTTTTTTTAAACTGTGCTGCCAAATCCGCTGAACCTAAACATCTAAGGGTTCACCCATCTCTAATTGTAATGTAAATTGTTTGCGTTTTTAAGCACTGCTGCCATTTTAACCATTAAATATGATAAAACCTATTTAATATTGTGTTTGTTACAATTAAGTTACGATTAATACCAACATATTTTTAATGTTATAAACAATTTACAGAAATAATTGGGTACATAAGTTTTGGACACCCTCTATCAAACCTCTGTACTTACCTGAATTCTAAAATTTCTGAAGTTCTGTATTCCAAGTTTAGCTGACTGGCTTGAAAAATGTCATGTATCTGTTTAATTTAAAAAAAAAATGTTCATTACATACACAACAAATGCAATAAAATTACTAGCGAACTTGACCCAAAGATACATTTCTTCTGACCTTCTATTCAGTTATTTAATTTGACTAATTTACTATTTAAAAGTCAGCATGTAAATATATTCTGAGCAAAAGCTCATGTTAAGCATTTATCATTCAAATATTTGTTGCTCTATGGCCTTCAGCAAACTTTAGATGCAGCGTTCTTTGATCTGGCTGCAGGATGGAGGATAAAAATATAGGCAGGCAATTGGAGTTAAAAATTTTCAGAAAAATGTGACAAAAGAGACATGGCTAAAGGGGTCAGGCCAGTCACCAGATTTATTATAAATCATACCAGAAAGTGGCACAAACTGTATAGTAAAACTACTTTAGCATCTTCACATTACAATAGTACTCTATTTGGTTTCTTTTTCTTTTCGATAGGTTCCATTATGATGCTTGGAGAAAATTGCCATTATATGACATAAATAAAAATATATCAATGCAAAAAAACCAAAATATATCTTGTTTTTTTTATAAGTAAAGTTAGTTAGTTACCATTTTTTGCACGTCATATGCAAGAATTTTAAAGTCAGTTGAGTTCTGGTCTTGCAAACTGGATGTGTATGTAACTCCTGACACTATTTTAAAGGTTCCCCATGTTGTACTTTTGCCTTCAGAGGCAACTAGGAAAGAAAAGGAAAATTAGTACATTTAAAGTGCAAGATATTCATACATTGAAATGGTATCACTTTATATAAACTAATATAGATAAATGGATGGATGGATGGATTTATGGATCAATGGATGGATTATACATAAACCAAAAGTGTGTAGGTGCCACTGGTTGTACTAGTATGCATGCAAACATGTATGCGAAACATAAACTGCATTACAGTAGAGAAAAAGGAAGGTACCGTATTTTTCGGACTATAAGACGCACCGGACCATAAGACGCACCCCAAATTTTCAGAAGGAAAATAGGGGAAAAAAAATAATGCGTCAAATGGGGGTCCGTCTTACAGTCCGAATTTAGGTTACCAGCGAAGGGATCAGCACAGGTAGAGGAGTGGTCACAGGGGTCGTTCGGTGGTCCAGGCTGGTGCGGTGGTGGTGCTCTGTGTTTCAGGGGTGCTCTGTGGGGTGGCTGTGGTCTGTGGTGTGGCTGTGGTCTGTGGGGTGGCTGTGGTCTGTGGGGTGGCTGTGGTCCGTGGGGTGGCTGTGGTCTGTGGGGTGGCTGTGGTCCTTGGGGTGGCTGTGGTCTGTGGGGTGGCTGTAGCTCGTGGGGTGGCTGTGTTTCGTGGGGTGGCTGTGGTCCGTGAGGTGGCTGTGGTTCGTGGGGTGGCTGTGGTCCGTGGGGTGGCAATGCACTTACAATCCGGTGGCGGTCCGGTGGCGGCGATCCCAATTCAGCCTCCAGATCTCAGATCTCAGCAACGAGATTTGAATTTCTCATTGCGGCGGCCATCTTTCCGGAGGCCTGTGGCGGCCATGTTTCAGGAAGCCACGCGTCGCAACAGAGTGGAGCTGCCGGGGGCTTTCGCGGTTAGGACGAAATGCCGGCGGAGCCCCCCACGCAGCACTGAGCCCCGCTGCAGCCACATCAGAGCCCCGACACCACCGCACCGGAGGCTGCACCGACAACACCGCACCCCGCTGCAGCCACATCAGAGCCTTGACACCACCGCACCGGAGGCTGCATTGGGACCGCCGCCACCGGACCGCCGCCGGATTGTAAGTACATTGAGACCATAAGACGCACCCCCATTTTCCCCCAAAATTTTTGGGGAAAAAAGTGCGTCTTATGGTCCGAAAAATACGGTACTTAGTGCACAAATGGGCCAATTTGTATGTGTCCAAAAGCTAAGACACCGTGACCATTCTTTGTTAGGACCCTAACCATTTCTATCAGATATGCCACTTACTGGCTAAATGGATAAAAGTTTAAAAGACAGGTAGGATTCTATGCTCATTAAAATAGCCTTAGTTTTAAAGATTACCAGTCATTTGAATTTTTATGTAATAAATCAAGAGTGCGCATGAAAATAAGAAATTTTGTATCATAGCTTATCAGTGAAATCTGCTTTTTTTTCCCCATCAGGACTGATCTTTCGTTTTCAAAATGCTCAGTTCAAGTATAAAATCTGTATTCAATGAAGGCAGATTGTTACATTGTTGAGATAGAAGATGGGAGTTGCTGCTGATAGGATTCTTTGTAGAAGAGTACAGAGAAGTAATTCCTCTAGCACCTCCATTCAGCTCTTCATTCCCCTCTACATAGACTCTACAACTATCATCTCCAATCTCAGTAATGGGAAAGTCTGTCTTCACTGAATCCAGATTTTACCTGTGAATTGATAATTTTTAGAATCAGTCCAGGATTAGAAAGAACAAATCAAATCTAAAGTGAAAGGTGCTTAAAAAACAGATGACCAGAATGAAGCTGGTAGTAGATACAAAATTAGTCCATGTAACCTTGTATGGATCCCAAAAGGTATTCAGGACATCGGACTCATTTCAAATGCCTGAGTATTAATACCGCCATATATCACACTGGTATACAATATTCACAAGGAATTTCTATGCAACCATTAATATACAATTGTGGATATTGAGCTTACCCAGGGCCAAAGCAGTAGTGCCACACTGTTATAGGTCACATGAAAAAACTTGCATGTAGTGTTGTCACATATATCTGGCAGCTTAACATTATTTAACACATATTTTTTATCTGCCACCCATCACGTTTGTGACACCAGAAACAGGAATAATGGAGGTATCAATCAGTGGATCAGATGAATCCTATTAGCAGATATAAGTTTACTTCATAGTTATAAACTTATAGCGCAGCGAATGGCAGTAATACAAACTGCACTCTCATGTATTTGCTAATCAGCACTAGGTGTGCACTACAAAAGAACTTAAATTGTAAAACAAAGGCAAAGTTCAGGTCCACATAGCCTTATATGAATCCTAGAGGGTATTCAGTACATCGGACTTAGTACAAATGCCTGGACTAGGGTCTAAGGGGTAAGGTTTCTCCTTGTGGAGAGTGACATACCAGCTCTGGCGTGTCGAGGTAAGGAGGCTTATTCGCCGTGCAATGCTCCACTGGGAAATTTAATATGCAAATTGCCTCTTCAAAAAAAGAGGACTTGTACTCTATAGCGCCACCTATGGAAGTAGCGATCCTACAAGTCACAATCGACCCTTTAACGAGTCTTGTAATATGACTTAGGATAAAAGCCAAATCAGTATCTCAATTTGCAGACACGGTGTGTTTTGGACAATGAGAATTAATGCTGTGGGCACTTCTGGCCCCATCACAGCCATGCCAAGTGATTGGCTGGTGCACCACATGACCTGGCCTATATGTCTTCAGAGCCTTGTGCAGTGTGTCTAAAAAAAAAGTGTAGATTTCCCTAGCAGCATTGTGTAGAGTGCTGTTACAGCCTTGCATAGAGTTTGATAACAGCCTGGTGCAGTGTGCCCAAAAAACAGGCTTGTGCAGCGTGCTTTTATTACAGTTTGGTGTAGCGTGCCCATAATACAGGCTGCTGCAGAGTGCTCATAGTACAGCCTAGTGCAGCATGTCATAATACAGGCTGGTGCAGCATGCCAGTATTACAGCCTAGTGGAACTTGCCGATAATACAGTCTGGTGTATTACTATATTATATATATATATATATATATATATATATATATATATATAGTATGTATAATATATATATAGTATAATATACAGTACAGACCAAAAGTTTGGACACACCTTCTCATTCAAAGATTTTTCTGTATTTTCATGACTATGAAAATTGTACATTCACACTGAAGGCATCAAAACTATGAATTATCACATGTGGAATTATATACTTAACAAAAAAGTGTGTAACAACTGAAATTATGTCTTATATTCTAGGTTTTTCACAGTAGCCACGTTTTGCTTTGATGACTGATTTGCACACTCTTGGCATTCTCTTGATGAGCTTCAAGAGGTAGTCACCGGAAATGGTTTTCACTTCACAGGTGTGCCCTGTCAGGTTCAATAAGTGGGATTTCTGGCCTTATAAATGGGGTTGGGACCATCAGTTTGTTTGTGCAGAAGTCTGGTGGATACACAGCTGATAGTCCTACTGAATAGACTGTTAGAATTTGTATCATGGCAAGAAAAAAGCAGCTAAGTAAAGAAAAACGAGTGGCCATCATTACTTTAAGAAATGAAGGTCAGTCAGTCCGAAAAATTTGGGAAAACTTTGAAAGTGTCCCCAAGTGCAGTTGCTAAAACCATCAAGCGCTACAAAGAAACTGGCTCACATGAGGACCGCCCCAGGAAAGGAAGACCAAGAGTCACCTCTGCTTCTAAGGATAAGTTTATCCGAGTCTCCAGCCTCAGAAATTGCAGGTTTACAGCTGCTCAGATTAGAGACCAGGTCAATGCCACACAGAGTTCTAGCAGCAGATACATCTCTACAACAACTGTTAAAGGAGACTTTGTGCAGCAGGCCTTCATGGTAAAATAGCTGCTAGGAAACCTCTGCTAAGGACAGGCAACAAGCAGAAGAGACTTGCTTGGGCTAAAGAACACAAGGAATGGACATTAGACCAGTGGAAATCTGTGCTTTGGTCTGATGAGTCCAAATTTGAGATCTTTGGTTCCAACCACCGTATCTTTGTGCGACGCAGAAAAGGTGAACGGATGGACTCTACATGCCTGGTTCCCACCGTGAAGCATGGAGGAGGAGGTGGGATGATGTGGGGGTGCTTTGCTGGTGACACTGTTGGGGATTTATTTCAAAATTGAAGGCATACTGAACCAGCATGGCTACCACAGCTTCTTGCAGCTGCATGCTATTCCATCCTGTTTGCGTTTAGTTGGACCATCATTTATTTTTCAACAGGACAATGACCCCAAACACACCTCCTGGCTGTGTAAGGGCTATTTGACCAAGAAGAAGAGTGATGGGGTGCTACGCCAGATGACCTGGCCTCCACAGTCACCAGACCTGAACCCAATCGAGATAGTTTGGGGTGAGCTGGACCGCAGAGTGTAGGCGAAAGGGCCAACAAGTGCTAAGCATCTCTGGGAACTCCTTCAAGACTGTTGAAAGACCATTTCTGGTGACAATCTTTTGAAGCTCATCAAGAGAATGCCAAGAGTGTGCAAAGCAGTCATCAAAGCAAAAGGTGGCTACTTTGAAGAACCTAGAATATAAGACATAATTTCTGTTGTTACACACTTTTTTGGTAAGTATATAATTCCACGTGTTAATTCATAGTTTTGATGCCTTCAGTGTGAATGAACAATTTTCATAGTCATGAAAATACAGAAAAATCTTTAAATGAGAAGGTGTGTCCAAACTTTTGATCTGTACTGTATATACTATGCTTTTTTATTATTTTTGATTATTGGATTAGTAATAACGAAGTCTGATAGATGCCCGTCCATTATTAACCTCAGGGCTTGATGCCAGCTGTCATTGCACAGCTGACATCAACCTTAAAAATGATTTACCCCGATTGCCACTGCACTAGGGAAATCAGGAAGAGTCGAGGCTAAGTGACAAAAGTGACAAAATTGGTGCTTCTAGTGGATCTGCCCCCAGCTGGCTGTTTTGAATTAGCTGATCATTAAAAATAAATGTGACCCCACTACATTTTTAGGGTCCCCTCAATTTTAATAACTAGCAAAGGCAAAGCAGACACTTGGGGGCTAATATTAACCCTTTTCCAACCTTAGACATATAGTGTCACATGACCGCAGGTTGCCGATTGGTTGGCATGACAACCTGGGGTCTGAAGGAGTCCCCTGTAATTGTCATTGCCAGGAGACCATGCAAACCGCCCAGCGGTCAGTGCTTCTAGCAAGTGAACATTTCTGCTACACAGTGAAGGGCTGAAGTTCTATTGTGTGTAGCACAGTTGAACAGATGATCTCAGCTTCCATAGAAACTATTGAAGCAAGTGTAAAGTAAAAAAAATTTTTAAAAAAATCTTAGAAAAATAAAAAAAGTTTAAATCATCCTCCTTTTGCCCCATTCAAAATAAGACAGTATTTTTTTTTTAAATACACATATTTGGTATCGCCACCTTCAGAAACGCCCGATCTATCAATATATAAAAAGATGGCAAAATGAGGAAAAAAAATCAAAACGCCAGAATTAAGTTTTTTTGGTTCCCTCAACATTGCATTAAAATGCAATAACGGCTATCAAAATATATCTACACCAAAATGGTGTGAGTAAAAAGTCAGCCCGGGGTGAAAAAAAATAAGCCTTCACTCAGCCTTCACAAAAAATGGAAACACTACAGGTCTTGGAAAATCGTGACTTTTTTTAAAAAAAAAAAAAAAAAAACAATTGTGGGATTGCGCTTTTTTTTGGCAATTTTACCGCAAATTGAATTTTTTTCTTGTTTTCCAGTGCACTGTTTGGTAAAAGCAATGGTATCATTCAAAAGTACAACTCGTCCCACAAAAAATAATCCCTCACATAGCCATTTTGAACCAAAAAATCACATTGCCATATTTATGGAAATATAAAAAAGTTATGGCTCTGGAAAGAACCCAAGGTGGTGAAGGGGTTAATAGGCTGGAAAGGTCCACAGATATTAGCCCCTTCCCAGCAAAATAAGACCAGCTCTCAGCTGTCTGCTTTCCCTTGGTAATTAAAAATAGGTGGGATCCCACATCTTATTTTTCATTTATTAGAATAAAAAAATAATAAAAAATACATTCATTATTCAATTTAGTTTTTTTTTTTAAATAATCTCTTAAGCATTTCCAGCAACTTCCTTTTAGGAAACTTACAAAAACATATGGTTTTAAAGAGATTAAAGTGTTACAGTTCTGCTGTTCTGTATGTATATATCATTATTTCTGGCCATTTTATGACTTGTCTACTGCATTTCCACCAGTTTTCCCTCTTTATACTCTATTTCAAAAAAATAATTCAGCACACAAAGAGAGATTCCTGCTCTTCATTAATTCATTTTGTAGCACACAGAGATGAGCAACTGCAACATGGTGGACATTATTTGTCAAATGTGAGCTGTCTTGATCAAAATCAAATTCTGTTATGAGGTAAAATACTTGTTAGAGATGTCTACACAATTTTTCTGTCTCCTTCTGCCTGTTTCCTCTCCCTGCTCTTCACTCCTTCGCCCTCCTCTTTCCATGGAGGATAATGGGCTGTGTTACATGTCACCTACAGACCGTCTTATCTGGGTAAGATAGATTAGAACTAGTTTTTCAGGTAAGATGACTAATTAAGGAAGCAAGAAGTAGGAAAAAGGGTCTGATTAGTGGAGAAGGAAGCTGATTTTGTTGATAGGATATATTTAAAAGTTTCTAATACATAAATTCACTATTGATTTATGCAAAGTGTGCTGAAAGTACAGTTCTGTTTTACATTGTTTGAATTATCAAACAAATTATGTAAAATTTACACATGGAAAGATATTTCCTATGATTAAATGCAATGCATGTGGAATACGGTGTTTGCAAATCCGCGCTGACCAAGGTTCGAAAAATGCGATCACACACGGAGGTGAAGCATGAATGCGGTTTATTTGTCAACTTGTTTCAAGGTTTCTAGACCTCTTCAACAGGACTAAACAACACTTTCACTGGAAGAGGTTTGGCAACCTTGAAACAAGTTGACAAATAAACCACATTCATGCTTCACCTCTGTGTGTGATCGCATTTTTGGAACCTTGGGCAGTGCTGACTGAACCACCGTATTCCTCATTCATTGCATCGTATCTCCTTGGTGGCTCTGCTGCAGCCTTTACATGCTTCTATAGGTGTTGTAACTGTCACTATCCTATTAGGTAAGCGGAACTGTAATATCTTATATCACTTGGCTATCAGACCCTATTTGTGCTTTTTGTCTCTCCAGCTTTACCGTTTGTTCTTCCTATGATAAATAGCATACATAGGAGAGAGCTGCCAGCCGAATATTTATTCATCGGACAGCCATCTCTCCCAGTTTTGCCACACATATGATTGCCGGGCATTGCCAAACATTCATGTGTTTTTAACAGTAATACAGGAGAAAAATGCTGTCTAGAATGTCTGGCAATGGGTTATCTCCCCCAAACATAAAAGATTGGACTTTAAAATTCCAACTGCCCAACCCTTCTCTCCAGTGTCGGACTGGGCAGCCAAGGGCCCATCAGTAACCGACTCTAGGGCCCACTTTGCAGCTACATGCAAATGTGATATCTTCAATCACAAATTTATATAACAATGAACTGGGCAGATTGTTAAATGAATATGATGTTGCATTTGTCTGTACATAGGGATTCAGGTATATATAGCCAAGTACTGCTCATATAAGAGGGTGGTGGCCCACTCTTGCTCAGGAACCCACCAGAGGATTTTTCTGTTCTCCTGTGGGTCAGTCCAAGCTTGCTTCTCTCCATAAATCTCAACTATTGTTGGAATGTTGGGAGGCATCCAGGCACGTCAAATGATTGGCAGGTAATGAAAAATTTTAGCGGGTTTGGCTAACTTTCATCTAATGTATATAAGGGTCTTCATGGGGTTGCCCACCATTTTTTGATCATACTTTTTTTACAATTTTGTTTCATCTAAAATTTTGCACCGTTTGCTTTCTACAGGCTCTTGTACGTTCAAATTTTATATGATCTATGCTCATAAATCAGCTCAGAGGAGCTCTAAGAAGGACAGAGAAAAAGTGATAAACTCCCCATCAGACTATCATAGTGGACTGATGAAGAGGTTATCCAATATTTGTTTTTACTATGGGCATAAAAACTAACAGGCAAGTAGATGCTAATAGAGACAACTTACCTATCTGTTGTACCCAGCGCCGGCTCAGAGCAGTCACTGACTGGCAATTCAGCTACTCCATGTCAATAGAGAAGCTCCTCTTCTTATAGACTGCTCTGTCGCTGGGGAGTGACTGCTGGCAAGAGGCTTAGGGTGAGTTTCCACGATCAGTAAACGCTGCGTGTTTGGCGCTGTAAGCTGGCGCAGCGCCAAACACGCAGCGTCCAGATGTTACAGCATAGTGGAGGAGATTTCAAGAAATCCCGTCTCCACTATGCTAACAACACGCAGGTGGCAGACCTGCGTAAACGGACATGCGGCGCGTCTTTTCAGACCGCAGCATGTCCTCGCGTGTTGCGGCGACGGTGCGTCGCCACAACAGAATTTCACACAGGGCTATGTAGCCCTGCGTTCTTTCCGTAGGTGTTCCGGAGGTGTCCTGAACACCTCCGGAAAGATCGCGCGTCAGAAAGGAAGCGGGCTTAGACGGAGCGGAATTTCCGCTCCGTCCAAAGCGCTGTGGTTCCGGACCGTGGAACTACAGCCTTACAGAAAGATGACTTCCAGCAGGCACGTCCTGAAAACAGAGCAGACAGAAGAGAAGCAACTACTCTGTCAACTCAATGTCAGCAGAAGCCGCTGAATCATTGGCAGGAGCGGATAGTGACTGCACTCTGCCAGCAGATATTGCCTGTTTGCCATAAGGCACATTGTAAAAAAGAAATGCTGCCATTAACAATAAACAACGCAACACAGAGCCTATTGAGAGCAAATAAATTGCAAAAATGATTTTTAGCTCCAATTACATGCATTTAAAAGGTAAGCAGGTTTTAGCTATTTAATCTGAGGACAGAAAGAGGTAGCAGATGAGACAAAGATTTCAGTGATGTGTCACTTATTAAGCTGTATGTTTTGCTTCATAGCATGAAGGTTTTATCACCAGGATATTATCACTACCAAGACTAGTGCTCACGAAAGGAGTATCTGACCACATACTCTGATGAGTAGCTTACTGCCAATACACAATGCACACATAAACTGTAGTGTGGGCAGGGTTAGCTGTCTCAGCTCTGCTACATGCTACAGCTAAGAACTCTGATTAGGTACAACTGCTGCACCCAGTAAACTAAGTGATACATCGCTGGTATCCGTGTCTCTTTTCCTACATTATGCTGCAATCAGATTAGGTAGCAAAAAACCTGGTGACAGATTGACTTCAAGAAAAAAAATTGGCCATAAATGGTGAATAAACACCTTTAAAGTTAATTTAATATCTTTCCAAATGTTTCAATGAGTCACCAATACATAGTTGAAACTGAAGCTTTACTTTAACCACATGAAAGAGAGCAATATAGAAAAAAGTGCAGAACATGTATTTAGATTCTATTTGACACCTGAAAACATGACACTGTCGTATATTACAGAAAATCCCTTTCATGATGGTTTCCAATAGTGTTCATTAGCGGAGCTTGTGCAAGAAATAGACAAATGGTGTCACTGAATCCTTGAACTGCCAGAGACAGTTTGTAAGAGTTATACATTGAGGAGTACCCTTCATAACAGCTTTAAATGGAGGATATTAGTTTTTGGACAATGAGAAAGTAGCCGTTAGATCCTTCAGATAAATGATTGTAGAACTTCCAAAGAAGATAGAATTCCATCCCAAACATTCTGTAATGCCCCTTTATGAGGCAATGGGCAATTAATCCCGGTTACATTTCTATAAAGCATAGAGTTGTACTAACTTCAAGATTACAATAAAATTTACAAGACGATTGGGTGAAAAGATTGTACAAGAGCACAAACGTTGGCTGCTTTGGTACAATAACATTAACTTAACCCCTTACTGACATCGGGCGTACATTTACGCCGATTTCGGATTCCCTCCGTTTGATGTGGGCTCTGGCGGTAAGCCCACATCTTTCCCGGGACATGTTTTGAACAGCTGACATGTGCCCGCAATAGCCACGGGTGGAATCGCAATCCACTCACGGCTATTAACTAGTTAAATGCCACTGTCAAGCACTGACAGCGGTATTTAAATCGAGCCAGAAATACGCACATCGGTGACCTGCGTCATGTGATTGCGGGTCACCGGTGTGTCAACATGATAGACAGAGGTCTCCTAGAGACCTCTATGGTTGCCAGTGCCGGCTTGCTGTGAGCACCACCCAGTGGTCGGCGCTCATAGCAAGTCAGTAATTCAGCTACATAGAGGCGAACTGATCATTGACTCTATGTAGCTGAGCTGATCGATTTGTGGTAGCTTCTAGTCTCCCATGGAGACTATTGAAGCATGGCAAAAGTAAAAGGAAAATGTTTTTAAAATTTTTTAAAAAATATAAAAGTTCAAATCACCCCCTTCGCCCCATTCAAAATAAAACATAAAAAAAATAAAACATACACATATTTGTTATTGCCGCGTTCAGCATTGCCTGATCGATCAATAAAAAAAAGGATTAACCTGATCGTTGAACGGCGTAGCGAGAAAAAAAATCAAAACGCCAGAATTACTTTTATTTGGTTGCCGCGACATTGCATTAAAATGCAATAATGGGTGCGCAAAATACTTTATCTGCACCAAAATGGTATCATTAAAAACGTTAGATCAGCATTAGTGTTGAGCATTCCGATACCGCAAGTATCGGGTATCGGCCGATATTCGCGTTATCGGAATTCCGATACTTAATTCCGATACTTTTCCCATATCGTATACCGGAATCGGAAGTTCCCATAATTCTTTGAGAGGCAATGTGATTTTAGTCAGCCAATGAGGAATCCTACGAAGTGTGGGCACATCCTGTAATGCTGCGGTCATCTTAACTAATGGCATGGCTGTGATTGGCTGCTGAAATGATGTCAGAATGCACTATAAAAGGCGCCGCCGCCATTTTAGCGTCACTGTGCTGTGAACTCAGTAAGGGACAGAACGCTACTCTGCTAACTCTGAGGGACAGTTACATATTGCGATTTTGTGTACTACTGTGCTTGAGGCAGGCTAGTTTACCAACCGCTGTGTAAAGCTTCATTTTGCCAGTGTTGTTTTAACAGCTCTGTGCAAGGTGTGTGTGTGACAGTGCAGGTGACGCTGCAGTTTGCTCTGCATCCACCGCTGTTTGTAGGCATCTGCACGTGTCACTGACTCTTTTTTTTTATTTTATTTAGTGGAATTGGTGCAGCTCCATTATATTAGAAAAAAATCAAATCTATTAGTGTGACGTGCTTCCATCCGTATACAATACATTGGTTGCAAACACTATAGAACTACACAAAGGAGCTTTTCACAGATAGTGAATAGTTGTGTTTCAGTGTTCACTGCAGTCTGTGAGGTTTTGATTTTTTGAGTGCAGATCACGCTCCAGTTAGTTCTTCAACCACTGCCGGTTGTAGTCTGCTGAGCGTGTGTCACTGCCTCATCCTTCACATTTTTCTCTAATTGGTGCTGCTCCATTTTAGTGGAAAAAAATATAATCTATTAGTGTGACGCGCTTCCATCCGTATACAATACATTGGTTGCAAACACTATAGAACTACACAAAGGAGCTTTTCACAGATAGTGAATAGTTGTGTTTCAGTGTTCACTGTAGTCTGTGAGCTTTTCATTTTGTGAGTGCAGATTACGCTCCAGTTTGTACTTCAACCACTGCCGGTTGTAGTCTGCTGAGCGTGTGTCACTGCCTCATCCTTCACATTTTTCTCTAATTGGTGCTGCTCCATTTTAGTGGAAAAAAATATAATCTATTAGTGTGACGCGCTTCCATCCGTATACAATACATTGGTTGCAAACACTATAGAACTACACAAAGGAGCTTTTCACAGATAGTGAATAGTTGTGTTTCAGTGTTCACTGTAGTCTGTGAGCTTTTCATTTTGTGAGTGCAGATTACGCTCCAGTTTGTACTTCAACCACTGCCGGTTGTAGTCTGCTGAGCGTGTGTCACTGCCTCATCCTTCACATTTTTCTCTAATTGGTGCTGCTCCATTTTAGTGGAAAAAAATATAATCTATTAGTGTGACGCGCTTCCATCCGTATACAATACATTGGTTGCAAACACTATAGAACTACACAAAGGAGCTTTTCACAGATAGTGAACAGTTGTCTGCAGGGTTCACTGTAGTCTGTGAGGAATAACCACACTTAGGCCTTAACTTTTCTGACTTTCTTTATCAATCTACCAAGATGAAGAAGTCAGTGAGTAAGGCACGTGGTCGTGGTCGAGGCCGTGGATTTGCAGCAGGGAGAGGACGTGGGGATTCTGTGGCTGCTGCCGCACCCAGTGACACAGCATCCACCAGTTTTCCCCGTGAGCGTTCCTTTATGCGCACTTTTGTAGGAGCTCAGCGTACCCCCCTGCTGCGTGAAGAACAAATTGAAGCCGTTGTTGGTTGGATGGCAGCCAATGCATCGACTTCAATACCTTCCACCTCCTCTCAGGACCACAGCACTGTTGAACAACCATCAGTCTCTTCACCGCCTGCCAAATTGCCCAGGCAGTCAGAGAGCTCTGTACAGGAGCCAGCTGAGTCTCTGCTTCTGTTCTCAGAATCTGTTGGCTTGGAAACAGGGGCCCAGCCAAGCAGCATTCTGGAATGTGAAGAAGAGGCAGTATGCAGTGATGCGCAACAGCTGTGTCTCTCTGAATCTGAAGAGGCGGGTGAGCCAGTGCCGATGGTCAGCACACCGCAGAACGCATCTGATGATGATGAGACTCAGTTGCCAGTTTCTGTTGAGCATGGTGCTGGCCAGACCACCCAACAACAGCAGGTGTTGGAAGAGGGTAGTGGTGGAGATGATGAGGTCCAAGACCCAACATGGCGTGAGGAACAGGAAGGTGGTGGGAGCAGCTCTGAGGAAGAGATTGCCCCAACGGTCCAAACAGTAGGGAGAGGTAGGCTGCAGACTCGCTTGCCTGTAGCCTCCAGTTTGGCACCCGTTCGGAGCAGTTCTCTTACAACAGCCAAACCGGGCGCTCCCAGGACTTGCTCTGCGTGGTCCTTTTTTGATACAGTTGCAGATGATATTTGCTATGTCAAATGCAAGCTGTGTAATCAAAAAATTAAAAGAGGTAAAAGTGTCAGTAACCTTAATACAACAAATATGTGGAAACATGTGCGGTCAAAGCACTTTGTTGAGTTACAAAGACACACTGGAGATGTAGGCCAACCTACAGCAGCACCTACATCTTCAGCTCCTGTTGGAGCCTCTTCCTCCAGTTCACACACAGCTGGTAAGGCTTCCTCAAAGGATCGCCATGGAAGAACCTCTGTCACTGTTGTCCAGAGACACAGTGTTATTCCACCCACAGGTGCAAGTTCCCTGTCATCCTCACACACCCAGGCCACAAAACAGCCATCGGTAGCACAGGCATGGGATAAAAGACGGCCATACTCGGCAAACCATCCACGAGCACAGGCTCTGAATGCTGTCATTGCAAAACTCCTGTCCCTTGAAATGCTGTCATTCAGGCTGGTGGAGACTGACAGTTTCCGTGAATTAATGGCATTGGCAGTCCCACAATACAATGTGCCCAGCCGATTTTATTTCAGCAGGCAAGCCGTCCCTGGTCTGCAAAAGCATGTTGAGGCAAAAATTAAACATGCGCTACTAAACGCCGTCAGTAGCAAGGTCCACCTGACCACCGATGCGTGGACCAGTACCCATGGCCAGGGACGATACCTTTCACTCACTGCCCATTGGGTGAATGTTGTGGAGCCGGGTACAGATCTTGCGAGTGGCGCTGTACGTGTTCTGCCAACTCCAAGGATTGCCGGAATCAAGTCTGTCCACATTGACTCCTCCTCCTACTCCAGTTCCTCAGAATCATCGCTGCAGGAGCCGTCACGGTCTACCTCCACATGGACCCGTGGACGCTTACCTGATGCGACCGATATGAGCACAGCCGTGGCCAAACGGCAACAGGCCGTTCTGAAATTAATTCCCATGGGGAATCGAAGCCACACAGCGCAGGAGGTCTGGAATGCCATCAAGCAGGAGAGCGACGTGTGGTTTTTGCCAGCGAATCTCCAGCCAGGCTTGGTAGTGTGTGACAATGGCCGAAATCTGGTGGCAGCTCTGGGCCTTGGCAACCTCACTCACATACCATGTCTGGCACATGTGCTCAACTTGGTCGTGCAGAGTTTTTTGAGGGACTATCCGGATCTTGATGCACTGCTGCACAAGGTCCGCCTAGAGTGCGCTCACTTGCGACGTTCCAGCATGGCCAGATCGCGCATTGCAGCTCTGCAACGCAGATTGCGCCTTCCTGAACATCGCATCATATGTGACGTATCCACCAGGTGGAATTCAACGTTACATATGTTGGAGCGGTTGTGTGAGCAGCAGCCAGCAGTTATGGAGTATCAGCTGCATCAGGCGCAATCAACACGCAATTTGCGCCGTCCACACTTCACCATTAATGAGTGGGCCACTATGAAGGACATGTGCCACGTTTTGCGTGCGTTTGATGAGTCAACGCGGATGGCGAGTGCAGATGATGCACTAGTCAGCCTGACTGTCCCCCTTATCTGCCTGCTTCAAAAAACACTGCAAGCAATAAGGGATGAGGTTTTGGAAGAGGTGGAGGATGAGGAGTCACAAATTCCATCACCTTCTGGAAAGTCAGCGCAACGTGGTTCCTCACAAAGGGCTGGGCAGGGCTCACTTTGTGAGGAGGATGAGGAGGAGGAGTCAATGGAGGAGGAAGACATCGCTCCAGAGGGAGGTACACAACGCTCTAGTCAGTATGTAGAGCGAGGGTGGGGTGATGCAGAGCAGGCAGAGATAACGCCTCTTGCAGAGGACAGCGTTTCTTTGCCAGTTGGGAGTCTGCAGCACATGGTTGATTTCATGCTGCAGTGCCTAAGAAACGACCGCCGCATCGCCCACATTCTCACGACGTCTGATTATTGGGTGTACACCCTCCTAGACCCTCGCTACCGGGACAACGTCAAAAGCCTCATCACACCGTTGAACCGGGAGCGTAAAATGCGGGAGTACCAAGACACACTGGTGCAATCCCTAATGTTCTACCTTACTGCCGAGAGCACTGCTGCTGCTACTGCTTTACAAAGCAGCTCTGTGCGTCGAGGCAGTGTAGAGAGCTCTGCAACAAGAGGGAGCACACGCAGTGCCTCTGCACAGGGAAAGACCAGTATGTTCAAAATGTGGCAAAGTTTTGTGGCAGCGCCACAAATGTCTACACCATCCGAGAGGGCTCCAGTCAGCGGGAGGCAACGTATCCGTCAGATGGTGACAGACTACTTGGCTTTGCCTCTCAGTGTACTCCCAGATGGCTCTTCCCCATTCAAGTTTTGGGTCTCTAAGCTGGATACATGGCCAGAGCTTAGCCAGTATGCATTGGAGGTGCTGGCTTGCCCTGCTGCCAGTGTATTATCGGAGCGCGTCTTTAGTGCTGCAGGTGGTGTACTAACAGACCGTCGCATGCGACTATCCTCCGATAATGTAGACCGGCTTACTTTTCTGAAAATGAACAAGGCATGGATCTCGCCAGAATTTGTCTGTCCGTTTTCAGATTAAATAACTGGTTCGCAACGTTATCCATGTCTCCTGTTATGTTCATCTTTCTACCACCTGAACTCTACTCCCTGGGCTCCAACACTGCCAGTTGCTGCTCAGAAGTGTCGTGTCCACAGAACAAAACACAAGCTCTACTGTTAGTGGGGTTCAGTAACGCCAGCTGTTCCCCTGCTGTGTCAACGGCAAGAAGTGTCCTGTTCCCGACACATGGACAGAAAAACACATGACCAACATGCTCCAAATAGGGAAGAGCCGTCACCCTGCTTGTTATGCTGAAAACATGAAATTGTGAATTTTTGCAGGCCTAGAATGATAAATTTTTAAGAAAAATATGGACAAATAATAATTTGTCATCACAGCGCATATCTGCACATGTCTATTAGAAATGGTAACAAAAAATAAAACATAGTCTACTCTTCACATTTTTAAATTAATGCATAAAAGTACATTTCAGACTTATGAATTAATGCTTTTAAAGGAACTTTATCTGTACCTGTAAGATAATGCACTCAATGGATGTACGAATCATTACATCCTCATCATCATCATGACGAGTTTTATTTATGACAGACATTATAAAATACACATACTGATGCCAACTGTAACTTCAAACACCATATATGAAATGGCCAGCATGTAAACATGGTAATAATGTCCAATAATAAATTATTACATCTAGAAAGTGCATCATGCATACTGACAATAGGTACTTATACCTGCAAGTGCTGTTGAAACAACCACAAGAGATATAAATTAATACTGGTATATAGGTATCACAGTGCATAGTTACTCATGGACAATGTTGATGTAATACTGTATGTCAATTAAGTCAGCGTCAACCATTAGGCTTGTTAGTCTTGTACATTGTTAAAGAGGGAACGTAATTTTTTGGTTTGTCATAGGTGTAGTATTACACATTAAATTATTACTGCTGTATATTTTTTGGCGTCCCTAGTGCGCAATAACGCAGCCTAACCTCACATTTGATAGTCAGCTAATTGCCACACGCTACCCTACCCTACGCGTGACAGTAGGAAGGTAGTGTTGACGGATAAAGCTTTGCGCAAACAGACATTCTTTTACCCTCTTCAACACTCTACAAGCAAAAAATGCATGATTTCAGCCGCAGACTTTATTGACGTACAGTATAACATCGGCATTACCCATCAGAGGCTGTCCACTGTCTGATACAGACATAGAATATACCTTTGCTATCCGTAGCCTTTGTTTCACCTACACTTGCAGGCACACACTTAAATTGTGACAAACAATGCCTAATGTTTTTTTAAATGGTTATTTTTTATTGTACATTATTGTGTCATCAATCACATTGATGAGTCCATGCTGGACATGTCATACATGCTATAGAAAGTTACGATTTTATGAACTTAAATAATTAAATTGTCTGTGACTGTCACATAAAATTTGCGATGATGATGATGAGTGACTATTACAAAATCCATTGTCTTCACTATGTTATAGTTTAACATTGCGTTCCTTAAGCATTATTCATAAAAAATAAAATGTACTTTTATTCTTAAATTTACAACACTATATTTTGTTACCAATTTTTTGGGTGTTGTGTTGTTCCATTTATTTTTGGCATGTGCATATATGCGTTTAGATTTGTATTTTCTTTAGTTTTCCTTCTTGAAATTAGAAAACATGTGTATCTTTGTACCGTGTTAGCCAGTAGATAGAAAAATATTTAGACTTCAGAGTCAGCAGTGGTTCATACCTTTTTATGGATAACTGAAAAGATGGAAACAAATTGCAAGCTTTCAAGGCTACTCACGTCTCTTCATCAGGGAAAGACTAACTAAAAAAATTAAGCATCACATATTTCTATACACAACAGGACACAGGAATATTGCAATAGGTAAGACAAGTAAGTGACGTGTATCAGAACTGTCATTATCTCACAGGGATGAACATAAATATTCAAACAGTTCCTAGATAAGGATAGAAAGTTTGATTGCCCTCTCATTGGCGTATTTTTGGGGTTTTCATGACCCTGGAAGGGCATAGACGCAGATTCCTTAATTGATATAGAATGACATAAATCCATGTGATCTATTCATTCCATCACTAACAGTGTCAAAGGTCATGATGAGCTTATATTCTGAAACCTTTGTACGTTTCTCATATTTGAAGTTATATTTTAATAACAGTAATTCCATATCCATGATGCTATGACCGGGCGGGCATACAAAAGTCTTTTGCCACAGCTAAATTCATTAATTTATCTGTGATTGTGTGGCGCTGATAATTCATCCTTGTTCTCCTTTTTGTTGCCGGTCTCCCCTCACTTGTCCCTCCCTCACTTGTCTTAGCTATTCCTGTGTCCTGTTGTGTGTAGAAATATGTGATTCTTCATTTTTGGCTTTACTCTTAGCCTGATGAAGACACCTGAGTAGTCTCGAAAGCTTTGAATTTGTTACCATATTTTCAGTTAGCCATTAAACGTTATCAACCACAGAGGACTGTCAAGTATAAATATTTTTCTATTCTTGTAATTGAAATTTATCATTTTATTGTTGTAGTAAAACTTCATTTATTCTTGTTTGAAGTACATACATTTGCAATGGCCACGTAACAAGGCAATAACTCAATATTTTATGCCTACACCCTCCTTGACCCTGGGCTCCAACACCGCCAGTTGTTGCTCGGAAGTGCTGTTAGCACAGTCTACACTTGCTCCTGTGTTACTGGGGTTCAGTAATGTCAGCTGTTCCCCTGCTGTGTGAACGGCAAAAAGTCCTGCTGCCTCCACCATGTTCTGTTCTCATCCCTGGGTTACAACACCGCCAGTTGTTTCTCGGAAGTGCTGTTAGCACAGTTAACACTTGCTCCTGTGTTACTGGGTTCAGTAATGTCAGCTGTTCCCCTGCTGTGTGAACGGCAAATAGTCCTGCTGCCTCCACCATGTTCTCTTCTCATCCCTGGGTTACAACACCGCCAGTTGTTTCTCGGAAGTGCTGTTAGCACAGTTAACACTTGCTCCCGTGTTACTGGGGTTCAGTAATGTCAGCTGTTCCCCTGCTGTGTGAACGGCAAAAAGTCCTGCTGCCTCCACCATGTTCTGTTCTCATCCCTGGTTACAACACCGCCAGTTGTTTCTCGGAAGTGCTGTTAGCACAGTTAACACTTGCTCCTGTGTTACTGGGGTTCAGTAATGTCAGCTGTTCCCCTGCTGTGTGAACGGCAAATAGTCCTGCTGCCTCCACCATGTTCTGTTCTCATCCCTGGTTACAACACCGCCAGTTGTTTCTCGGAAGTGCTGTTAGCACAGTTAACACTTGCTCCTGTGTTACTGGGGTTCAGTAATGTCAGCTGTTCCCCTGCTGTGTGAACGGCAAAAAGTCCTGCTGCCTCCACCATGTTCTGTTCTCATCCCTGGGTTACAACACCGCCAGTTGTTTCTCGAAGTGCTGTTAGCACAGTCTAACACTTGCTCCTGTGTTACTGGGGTTCAGTAATGTCAGCTGTTCCCCTGCTGTGTGAACGGCAAATAGTCCTGCTGCCTCCACCATGTTCTGTTCTCATCCCTGGGTTACAACACCGCCAGTTGTTTCTCGGAAGTGCTGTTAGCACAGTTAACACTTGCTCCTGTGTTACTGGGTTCAGTAATGTCAGCTGTTCCCCTGCTGTGTGAACGGCAAATAGTCCTGCTGCCTCCACCATGTTCTTCTCATCCCTGGGTTACAACACCGCCAGTTGTTTCTCGGAAGTGCTGTTAGCACAGTTAACACTTGCTCCCGTGTTACTGGGTTCAGTAATGTCAGCTGTTCCCCTGCTGTGTGAACGGCAAAAAGTCCTGCTGCCTCCACCATGTTCTGTTCTCATCCCTGGGTTACAACACCGCCAGTTGTTTCTCGGAAGTGCTGTTAGCACAGTTAACACTTGCTCCTGTGTTACTGGGGTTCAGTAATGTCAGCTGTTCCCCTGCTGTGTGAACGGCAAATAGTCCTGCTGCCTCCACCATGTTCTTTCTCATCCCTGGGTTACAACACCGCCAGTTGTTTCTCGGAAGTGCTGTTAGCACAGTTAACACTTGCTCCCGTGTTACTGGGGTTCAGTAATGTCAGCTGTTCCCCTGCTGTGTGAACGGCAAAAAGTCCTGCTGCCTCCACCATGTTCTGTTCTCATCCCTGGGTTACAACACCGCCAGTTGTTTCTCGGAAGTGCTGTTAGCACAGTTAACACTTGCTCCTGTGTTACTGGGGTTCAGTAATGTCAGCTGTTCCCCTGCTGTGTGAACGGCAAATAGTCCTGCTGCCTCCACCATGTTCTGTTCTCATCCCTGGGTTACAACACCGCCAGTTGTTTCTCGGAAGTGCTGTTAGCACAGTTAACACTTGCTCCTGTGTTACTGGGGTTCAGTAATGTCAGCTGTTCCCCTGCTGTGTGAACGGCAAAAAGTCCTGCTGCCTCCACCATGTTCTGTTCTCATCCCTGGGTTACAACACCGCCAGTTGTTTCTCGGAAGTGCTGTTAGCACAGTTAACACTTGCTCCCTGTTTACTGGGTTCAGTAATGTCAGCTGTTCCCCTGCTGTGTGAACGGCAAAAGTCCTGCTGCCTCCACCATGTTTCTTTCTCATCCCTGGGTTACAACACCGCCAGTTGTTTCTCGAAGTGCTGTTAGCACAGTTACACTTGCTCCTGTGTTACTGGGTTCAGTAATGTCAGCTGTTCCCCTGCTGTGTGAACGGCAAAAAGTCCTGCTGCCTCCACCATGTTCTGTTCTCATCCCTGGGTTACAACACCGCCAGTTGTTTCTCGGAAGTGCTGTTAGCACAGTTAACACTTGCTCCTGTGTTACTGGGTTCAGTAATGTCAGCTGTTCCCCTGCTGTGTGAACGGCAAAAGTCCTGCTGCCTCCACCATGTTCTCTTCTCATCCCTGGTTACAACACCGCCAGTTGTTTCTCGGAAGTGCTGTTAGCACAGTTAACACTTGCTCCTGTGTTACTGGGGTTCAGTAATGTCAGCTGTTCCCCTGCTGTGTGAACGGCAAAAAGTCCTGCTGCCTCCACCATGTTCTGTTCTCATCCCTGGGTTACAACACCGCCAGTTGTTTCTCGGAAGTGCTGTTAGCACAGTTAACACTTGCTCCTGTGTTACTGGGTTCAGTAATGTCAGCTGTTCCCCTGCTGTGTGAACGCAAAAAGTCCTGCTGCCTCCACCATGTTTCTCTTCTCATCCCTGGTTACAACACCGCCAGTTGTTTCTCGGAAGTGCTGTTAGCACAGTTAACACTTGCCCCCGTGTTACTGGTTCAGTAATGTCAGCTGTTCCCCTGCTGTGTGAACGGCAAAAAGTCCTGCTGCCTCCACCATGTTCTGTTCTCATCCCTGGGTTACAACACCGCCAGTTGTTTCTCGGAAGTGCTGTTAGCACAGTTACACTTGCTCCTGTGTTACTGGGTTCAGTAATGTCAGCTGTTCCCCTGCTGTGTGAACGGCAAAAGTCCTGCTGCCTCCACCATGTTCTGTTCTCATCCCTGGTTACAACACCGCCAGTTTGTTTCTCGAAGTGCTGTTAGCACAGTCTACACTTGCTCCTGTGTTACTGGGGTTCAGTAATGTCAGCTGTTCCCCTGCTGTGTGAACGGCAAATAGTCCTGCTGCCTCCACCATGTTCTGTTCTCATCCCTGGGTTACAACACCGCCAGTTGTTTCTCGAAGTGCTGTTAGCACAGTTAACACTTGCTCCTGTGTTACTGGGTTCAGTAATGTCAGCTGTTCCCCTGCTGTGTGAACGGCAAAAAGTCCTGCTGCCTCCACCATGTTCTGTTCTCATCCCTGGTTACAACACCGCCAGTTGTTTCTCGAAGTGCTGTTAGCACAGTTAACACTTGCTCCTGTGTTACTGGGGTTCAGTAATGTCAGCTGTTCCCCTGCTGTGTGAACGGCAAAAAGTCCTGCTGCCTCCACCATGTTCTTTCTCATCCCTGGGTTACAACACCGCCAGTTGTTTCTCGGAAGTGCTGTTAGCACAGTTAACACTTGCTCCTGTGTTACTGGGGTTCAGTAATGTCAGCTGTTCCCCTGCTGTGTGAACGGCAAATAGTCCTGCTGCCTCCACCATGTTCTGTTCTCATCCCTGGTTACAACACCGCCAGTTGTTTTCTCGGAAGTGCTGTTAGCACAGTTAACACTTGCTCCTGTGTTACTGGGGTTCAGTAATGTCAGCTGTTCCCCTGCTGTGTGAACGGCAAAAAGTCCTGCTGCCTCCACCATGTTCTGTTCTCATCCTGGGTTACAACACCGCCAGTTGTTTCTCGGAAGTGCTGTTAGCACAGTTAACACTTGCTCCTGTGTTACTGGGGTTCAGTAATGTCAGCTGTTCCCCTGCTGTGTGAACGGCAAATAGTCCTGCTGCCTCCACCATGTTCTCTTCTCATCCCTGGGTTACAACACCGCCAGTTGTTTCTCGGAAGTGCTGTTAGCACAGTTAACACTTGCTCCCGTGTTACTGGGGTTCAGTAATGTCAGCTGTTCCCCTGCTGTGTGAACGGCAAAAAGTCCTGCTGCCTCCACCATGTTCTGTTCTCATCCCTGGGTTACAACACCGCCAGTTGTTTCTCGGAAGTGCTGTTAGCACAGTTAACACTTGCTCCTGTGTTACTGGGGTTCAGTAATGTCAGCTGTTCCCCTGCTGTGTGAACAGCAAACAGTCCTGCTGCCTCAACTTTAATTTCCATGGGTACCTTCTGCTACTCATCCGGGTTCCAGTACCGTCAGCTGGTTCTCCGCAGTGCCTTTGGCCTAGGTGCCTCCATGTCGGTATCCGAGTTCCAGCAACGTCTGCTGGTCCTTGGTAGTGCTTTGGAGCACAGGTACCTCCTGCTTAGTAACCGTGTCCCAGTAACGTCAGCTGGTCCTCGGTTGTGCCATTGGCTCTTTTCCTTCTGCTGACCCTCCGGGTTCCAGCACAGTCAGCTGGTCCTCGTTACTTTCATTGGCTCTTGTACCTTCTGCTACTCATCCGGGTTCCAGTACCGTCAGCTGGTTCTCCGCAGTGCCTTTGGCCTAGGTGCCTCCATGTCGGTATCCGAGTTCCAGCAACGTCTGCTGGTCCTTGGTAGTGCTTTGGAGCACAGGTACCTCCTGCTTAGTAACCGTGTCCCAGTAACGTCAGCTGGTCCTCGGTTGTGCCATTGGCTCTTTTCCTTCTGCTGACCCTCCGGGTTCCAGCACAGTCAGCTGGTCCTCGTTACTTCCATTGGCTTTTGTACCATCACCAACAGGACAAAGAAGGTTAAGACAAACTACAAGATACAGAACAAGAGACAGAAGAACAATAAGCAGAAGATCAAAAAGCAGAAGAACATTAAGTATAAGACCAAAATGAAGAGCAAAATATATGCTCTAAATTCTAAGCAGAAGAAGACTAAGCAGTGTATGGGGGTGAGTCCGTTCCTCCTCGTGGTGCCCTGGAAAATGCCTGATGCTGCTGCAGGCTAAACTGAACGCGGACAAATACTGTTGTAATTAAAATCTTTTGTGACAGCAAGAACGGAAGGATGAAAATTCAGAGTTTTACAGATTACAAGTACAGGAATGTCTGTCACAAATAAGAATATGATGAAAAGGATGAATAGGAAGAAGATGAAGAAGTAGAATATGAAGAATAATAACTGTTTAATAAGAACAATATAAGTAATGTTAACAAAAAGATGAATAGCAAGAAGTTTTAGAAGATTAAGAAGGTGAAGATGAAGAATAATTTGATGAGAAAGATGATGCTGCTGAAAATTATGAAGGAGAAAGTGTGTGAAAAGTTAAAAAGGTGAAGACCATGGAAGTTGTGAAACAGACATATTTGACAAAATAGAAAAAAGGTTAACAACATTGTCAATTTGTTCGTCAATCCGAACGTATTTCCTAAAAAAAAATAAATAATGCTATTCCATTGGATTGGGTCAAACATCTATGCCTTTAATGTCTCCTCAACCTCCCCCAATACATTCTACATTACTCTTTGTTGTTTTCCTTCATGTACAATTAACCAACAAGACAAGAATGGTTTTTTTTTAATTTCGATATTTTGTTCCCATAGACTTACATGGGACTTCCGGTATCGGTATCGGGTATCGCCGATATTTTAGTGATATCGGCGATACCATTACGATTCCGATACTTTAGGATATCGGAAAGTATCGCTCAACTCTAATCAGCATACAAAAAAAAAGTCCTTACCCGACCCAAGATCACGAAAAATGGAGATGCTATGGGTCTTTGAAAATGGCGCGATTTTTTTTTTTAACAAAGTGTTTAATTTTTATTCACCACTTAGATAAAAAAGAACCGAGACATGTCTGGTGTCTATGAACTCGTAATGACCTGGAGAATCATAATGGCAGGTCGGTTTTAGCATTTAGAGTAAATATAAACTAGGCACACAGAATTTGTGATTCCAGTGAAAAAAATGTAATAGAGTACAGTACATACCATACAGATGTTTGGGTCTCAGCGACTTTCATCAAAGTACTAAGTAATGTACTGTTACTTGTAAAATAATTGTAAGAATAGGGTCAATAAACCCCTGAAGCGTGGAACAGTGCTAGATTGTGGTATGTCAGACTGGTTAAAATGCAGCATTAGGGGTATGGAAGCGGTATCCACCACTAGTAGCTGCGTCCATACCCCACACGCTGCATTTTGGCTGGCGACTAGCGGTGTATACCGCGTCCATACCCCCCACGCTACATTTCAACCCGTCTGACATACCGCACTCTAGCGGTGTTCCACGTTTCAGGGGTATATTGACCCTATTCTTACAATTATTTTACAAGTAACAGTACACTATTTAACGTCTATATTGTATGTACTGTACTCTATTAAATTTTTTTCACTGGAATCACAAATTCTGTGTGCCAAGTTTATATATACTCTGATACGGACACGGATTAGGATCCTACATGCGCACCACTAGTCACAGTTGTGCTAACAGCTTTGTGTACAGTTTTAGCATTTAGTTAACCTAACAAAAAAGCCAAACAAAAAACAAGTGTGGGATTGTACTTTTTTTGCAGTTTCACAGCACTTGGAATTTTTTCCTGCTTTGTAGTACACGGCATGGTAAGACCAATCGTGCAGTTGAAAAGTACAAGTCATCCCGCAAAAAATAAGCCCTCACATGGCCATATTGACAGAAAAATAAAAATATTATGGCTTTGGGAAAAAGGGAGCGAAGAACAAAAACCCAAAACTGAAAAAAGCTCCGGGGGTTAAGGGGTTAATCACTATTACTGTTGTATTGAAGCTTAGATCCATTTCTCTGAGCTCTAATGTCAGATACATTCATTGAACTAGAATGGTGTATTTGTAGAAGAAAGTAGCCATTTTGTATATAATACAGTCCCTTATATAAGTTAGACAAAGAAAATATTCCAAACATATCTCTAACTCTAATTGTCTGTGCACGCCCATGCATCACATGGTTGCTCATTCATTTGAATAAATGTGCCTTGGAAATGAGTGGGACAGGATAGCTACATATCATAAATATCAGTCCCTTCAATGCTTCTTGATGCAGTTTCCAGATGAATAATGCATCTAGCACCCATTGTGTATGGTATGGGCTCAATTCCCGTTCCATACACGAGACATGATTTGTAATCTATTCATAGTTGTGGGTTCTGCTACTGGGACCTTTACCAATCAGAAAAAGAGGGTTTTTTGACATTATTTAAGTTGAGCAGTAATTTGCATGTGTGACTGCCGTTCCATTCACGCATCATACTGCTTCCATAGACCCATAGAAGTCAATAGAGTTGTGTTCACACAGGAGCATTATTGCTTTGTTCACATAAGATTTTAGGACCCATGTTCTCAGGATCGCCAGAGATTCCTAGAGATTCAGTAAGACTCCTGCTAATCATAAATGTATTACTTATCCTGTAGAGCTCTGATGAATGATATTTATGAAAGAAACACTTGAAGGTTTGAGTTTGACCTATTCGCACTATATGCAAAGTGGTTCAAAACATTGGACTGCTTTAAAGTCACCTCAGAAAAGGCAGAGTCAGGAAACTGGAGCGTTCCTTCATATTAAATATTCCTTGAATACAACACAAAAAGAAAATAAATAGTTAGAATAGAGTGGCCCAGCTAGACCAGCTGACGACTGGACTTCTTCATATTAATCAGTTAACGAACCGGCCAATTAACCCAACTTCCTGACTAGGGACATTTGCGGATTTTACTATAATTTTTCTCTCATTTATGGTAAATATTCACCTAATTTTTGTCTGTATTTTTCGCATCACATGAAGCTTATTTGTTATGTCATTTTTATATTTATTTTGTATTCTTTTTTTTGGCTGATATTGTGGGAAAATGTAAAGAAAAATAGGAAATACGTGTCAATTTTTTCACATATTATTTATTAGACTTGTGTTATGAAACCACAAAGGACCACTAAAAATATTTTAAATAGTGTTTTCTTTCCATTGAAAATAGTTGTACATATTGGACAGATTATTTCAATATGTGTGAAAATGCAGAAGCTACAGGTCCCAAAAAATTACGCCTTTTATTTCTCTTTTACAAACCTTCGATTTTTTTCACCACTTGAATAAAAGAAAACCTATACATGTTTGGTATCTGTGTACTCGTACTGAAATGGAGAATCATACCAACAACATTTTTGTGAGCATAGTAGTAAAAACAACCAATAAACAATAGTGGAATAGCACTTTTTTTTGCAATTTCACTGCACTTGGATTTTTTTCCCGTTTTCCAGTATACTATATGGTAAAATCAATTGTGTCTATCAAAAGTACAACTTGTCCTGCAAAAAACAAGCTCTCACACTGCCATATTGACAAAAAAATAAAAAAGTTATGGCTCTGGGAAGAAGGGGAGCAAAAAACGAAAACGCAAAATCAAAAGGTCGTGTACAGGTGCACAAACACGCTTTATGGCCAATATACAAACATAGATACACGATGCATCAGCACACTGCCATTAATGAGTACATGAACTACAATATTGCGGAAAACATTAGAACATAAGGTACTTAGTATTTTATTATCAAAGAGCGCAAAATCCATCCAACCACATATCGGCGGGTGTGGCCCTTGCAGGACTCATCACCATTATTCACCCATCTTTCCCATACTATGTTTTCATTTTGAGCTACACCTGATTCCCTTCTCACCACACATTCAGATGAAGCCTGATTTTGAGGTAGAACATAGTGGTTAGGGACTATTTATATTAAAAGGTACACCTTAACGTGGTTGGATGGATTTTTCCCTGTTTGACCAAAAATGCCAACTAAAGTACCTTAAGTGTTTAATTTAATGTTTGCAGCAACATTGAAGTTTATGTATTCATGAGTGACAGTGTGCTGATGTAAGGGGTGTACGGAGGCCAGTTTATACCCCGCTCGCCTTGCACATATTCCTATGTCCCTGTAAAGCTGATAAACTTCATATGTCTCATAATGTTGTTATACTGTGTAATGCATTGTACATATATTTATATGTTGAGGAGATATAGGGAAAGAGTAGGACTTAGACCAGTAGGGGGAGCGCAATAGGATAGGATAGAAATTAGTTAGACCAATAGGATTAGGCTAGTTAGGAGGGCATGAGTAAGAGTAGCTAGGGAGCTTCCTAGAGTTAGTTTAGTTTTTTGAGAGCGGGGAGCTGACAATGGCTTCAATGGAATGAACGTTAGTTGAGTATAACTGTTTTTGTTATTTTTAAATAAAAAAAGTGTTTTTTTAGTGCAAAAAAGAACTTTAGTCTGGATGTGTGCTTATTTGACACCTCTCCATTACCAAGCTGTGGGTTTGATGTCACCGGACAACACAAAGGTGACATCAATCCCAAAGATATGAACTCCACTTGCTACCACCACAGGGCAAGTGGGAAGAGCAGAGCAAAGCGCCAGAATTGGAGCATCTAATAGATGTGTCTTTTCTGGGGCGGCTGCAGGCTGCTATTTTTAGGCTGTGGGGGGGAAATATCCATGGTCCCTTACCAGCCTGAGAATACCAGCCCCCAGCTGTCAGGTTGGCTGGTTGTCAAAAACTGTTGATAACTTTTGATAACTAGTCTTGCTAAAGCTGACAGCTAACGGTTGCAGCCCACAGCTGTCAGTTTTGCCTGGCTGGTTAACAAAAATTCAGTGGAACCCATGTCATTTATTTATTTATAGGAAGTAGTAATCTTATCAGTGATTTCTTTTCAGTGATTGCTCCATTAACACAGGTGTGGGTGTTGATGAGGACATGGCTGGAGATCAATCTGTCATGATTAAGTAAGAATGACACCACTGGACACTTTAAAAGGAGGCTGGTGCTTGGCATCATTGTTTCTCTTCTGTTAACCATGGTTATCTCTAAAGAAACACGTGCAGTCATCATTGTAATGCACAAAAATGGCCTAACAGGGAAGAGTATCGCAGCTAGAAAGATTGCAGCTCAGTCAACAATCTATCGCATCATCAAGAACTTCAAGGAGAGAGGTTCCATTGTTGCCAAAAAGCTCCAGGGCGCCCAAGAAAGACCAGCAAGCGCCAGGACCGTCTCTTAAAAGTGTTTCAGCTGCGGGATCGGGCTACCAGCAGTGCAGAGCTTGCTCAGGAATGGCAGCAGGCAGGTGTGAGTGCATCTGCATGCACTGTGAGGCGGAGACTCTTGGAGCAAGGCCTGGTCTCAAGGAGGGCAGCAAAGAAGCCACTTCTCTCCAGAAAAAACATCATGGACAGACTGATATTCTGCAAAAGGTACAGGCAGTGGACTGCTGAGGACTGGGGTAAAGTTATTTTCTCTGATGAATCCCCTTTTCGATTGTTTGGGACATCAGGAAAACGCCTCATTCGGAGAAGACAAGGTGAGCGCTACCACCAGTCTTGTCTTATGCCAACTGTTAAGCATCCTGAAACCATTCATGTGTGGGGTTGTTTCTCAGCCAAGGGAATCGGCTCTCTCACAGTCTTGCCTAAAAACACAGCCATGAATAAAGAATGGTACCAGAATGTCCTCCAAGAGCAACTTCTCCCAACCCTCCAAGAGCAGTTTGGCGATCAACAATGCCTTTTCCAGCATGATGGAGCACCTTGCCATAAAGCAAAGGCGATAACTAAATGGCTCAGGGAACAAAACATAGAGATTTTGGGTCCATGGCCTGGAAACTCCCCAGATCTTAATCCCATTGAGAACTTGTGGTCAATCATCAAGAGACGGGTGGACAAACAAAAACCTAAAAATTCTGACAAAATGAAAGCATTGATTGTGCAAGAATGGACTGCTATCAGTCAGGATTTGGTCCAGAAGTTGATTGAGAGCATGCCAGGGAGAATTGCAGAGGTCCTGAAGAAGAAGCGTCAACACTGCAAATATTGACTTGCTGCATTAACTCATTCTAACTGTCAATATAAGCTTTTGTTACTCATATGTTTGCAATTATATTTCTGTCTGTGATAAAAACATCTGTCAAACACACATAAAAACCAGAGGGCAGCAGATCATGTGAAAATATAATATTTGTGTCATTCTCAAAACTTTTGGCCATGACTGTATATAGTATGTATCCTTATTCCAACTAATGCACCTTTAAAAGTATGGCACATGCACATGTTACAATGCTAAAGAAAGGTCCATTATATAATTATATAGACAGGTATATTATATATTTACATGTGCTGTATATAATTATACAGAGGTGTATTACTATTATTATATATCTTACATACAAAAAAATAGTAATGGTAAATGTATTCGGACAGAAGTTGTAGGAAAATAAGAAGACACTTAAGAAAAACTCTTTTCCGTTCAAGCATTTTTCTTTAAGGAGTCTTACCTGAGCGTAGATCTGTAACCGCAATCCATGCAAACACTACTAAGCCAACACACACACAGATGAACATGACAAGCAGTGTGATGAGCCATATTTCCAAGTTGGTCAAGGGTCTTCTCCTGCTCTTCTTTACTGGCACCACTGATATATCATTAGACTTCATCACGTAATTGTCACTTTGACTACAAAATGTTCTTACTGTCTAATAAAGGTTATGCCAACCATAGAAAACAGAAGGAATATATATACAGATGAGCCCTTAAGGTAATAACATCATTAATCTCGGGTGATGGATTCTCAGACAGACCACAGGAGTCTTGAAAACATTAAGAGCTGCGTGTCCAGCACAGCGAGAAATCTGCATTCAAACAGCCACCAAGGTCATAAATCTTAATTGCCGGTTGTATATAAAAAAGATTTGTTGTGAAACTATTTAAATGGGGACCTAAGGCTATTAATCTGGAGATAAATATTAACTCCTAACATGTCACAGCATTATCTGACATCTGACATCATACAGTAGCAAAAGATACAAACCCTAGCATCAAATGTCCCAATCAATCGCTCCACTACCTAATAGCTAAGGTGGTGTCAAAGGTCTCATTCTTGCAGGAGCTTGTGTTTTATTGCTTCCAGAGTCCTTCGAGTGAATTGTGTGACATTATTATATGTTCCTGTGTGGAGGGAACCGATTTTACTACAGTTACGGGTCAATTAAACCTCTGTTCGGACCGCCACTAGGGTGCATTCTGTTACGGTTTCATTTCTTTTGGTGCTCAAAATGATGCAGTAAGTTGGGCTGTTTTTTTGCTTCAAATGATAAATAATGGTAACACAATGGAGCCATTAGGATCAGTGTTATGAATGGTGGAAGCCATAGAATTGATGTTGGATTTCCATACAAGATATGCTACAAGATTAGCATCCTCCGTAATACAGTATGACATACTGTATAATAAAGCATGACATATTTTCCTTCACAATTTTTACAGCTAAATAAAAAAAGACTACTAAATATGACTCAAACAAAGCCTTTAACACACAATCCCTTCTTTAAAAAAGTAAAAATAAAATAAAGCACCACTATATTTTTTTTTGCTTATTTCAGCGCTGGAATGGAGTCACTAATATAAGTTCCCCAACTAGTTCTAATACTCAGCATCCGTTGTCTTCCTCTGTTCCTTGCTTCTGCACTGGTCCCGTGCCGCCATCTTGTGACCATAACTTCTGATTTTCTGAACAAGCGACCTTGCCAGCAATCTCTCTACATGTGACACATAGCGGTGACCGGCACCCCGCTGCGATATCGCTGATCGTGCCGGAATGTCCTAGGCCATTTTTTGATCGCTGGCGTCCCGCTGGCCAGCATGTATCGCTGTGTTTGACACCATGAAAACGACGAGCGACCTCGTTGGTGACTCAGAACTCAGCGACGGCGTGATTTTGCTTTGTCTTTGTCAGAATCGCTGCTGTGACAAGGTCCCAACAACCGCCGAGGTTGTTATACAAATCGCAGTATCGTTGCTGCGTCATTGAGTAGATCTGCCTGTTTGACAACTTACTAGTGACCATGTAGCGACGTACCAGCAATCCTTACCAGGTCGCATCGTTGTCGGGATCGCTGGAGCATCGCTATGTGTAACGGGGCCCTTACATTGAGTACTGACTTATGATGAGCCCAGCAAGCACTGAAGGGATTTGGCTGGTGAGTGTAATACCGCAGGCAGAGAACGTAGGTTAGTAAATCCACTCTAGTGGTAAATTACAAAAAAAACTCTGAAGTGGTTCTTGAAAGATGAGCAAAGTTCATATGTAGTTATGAATGAGTCAGCTGAGGCAAACTGAATTTGCCTCGAGCTTTACAATAAGTCTTTATTCTCTTCTCTTCCTGCTCTGTAAGACAGATAAGGTATATTTGGTCAGTACAGACCAAAAGTTTGGACACACCTTCTCATTCAACGATTTTTCTGTATTTTCATGACTATGAAAATTGTAGAATCACACTGGCATCAAAACTATGAATTAACACATGTGGAATTATACATTACACTTTACAAAAAAGTGTGAAACAACTGAAAATATGTCTTATATTCTAGGTTCTTCAAAGTAGCCACCTTTTGCTTTGATTACTGCTTTGCACGCAGAAGAGGTGAACGGATGGACTCTACATGCCTGGTTCCCACCGTGAAGTGTGGAGGAGGAGGTGTGATGGTGTTGGGGTGCTTTGCTGGTGACACTGTTGGGGATTTATTCAAAATTGAAGGCATACTGAACCAGCATGGCGACCACAGCATCTTGCAGCAGCATGCTATTCCATCCGGTTTGCGTTTAGTTGGACCATCATTTATTTTTCAACAGGACAATGACCCCAAACACACCTCCAGACTGTGTAAGGGCTATTTGACCAAGAACGAGAGTGTTGGGGTGCTATGCCAGATGACCTGGACTCCACAGTCACCATACCTGAACCCAATCGAGATGGTTTGGGGTGAGCTGGACCGCTCACCGCTTCAATTTTGAATAATCCCCAACAGTGTCACCAGCAAAGCACCCCCACACCATCACACCTCCTCCTCCATGCTTCACGGTGGGAACCAGGCATATAGAGTCCATCCATTCACCTTTTCTGCGTGCAAAGCAGTATTCAAAGCAAAAGGTGGCTACTTTGAAGAACCTAGAATATAAGACATATTTTCAGTTGTTTCACACTTTTTTGTAAAGTGTAATGTATCATTCCACATGTGTTAAGTCATAGTTTTGATGCCTTCAGTGTGATTCTACAATTTTCATAGTCATGAAAATACAGAAAAATCTTTGAATGAGAAGGTGTGTCCAAACTTTTGGTCTGTACTGTATATAATATATATATATATATATAATATATAACCCTAAGAAGGTCTTTGCTTTCCTTGACAGGGTATTTTATAGTCCTCTCTGATGTGATAGGTGCAAGCATTAACCCCTCTCTGACATTAGACGTACTATCCCGTCCATAAAACCCGTGCCATTCTGCCCATGGACGGGATAGTACGTCATAGGCGATCAGCTGCGCTCCCGGGGTAAGCGCAGCTAATCGCCGCCGGGTATCAGCTGATTATCACAGCTGACACCCGTGACTGTGTGTCAGGAGCGGTCACGGACCGCTCCCGGCACATTAACCCCTAGCACACCGCGATCAAACATGATCGCGGTGTACTGGGGGCACAGGGAGGATCGCACAGGGTGGGGGCTCCCTGCGCGCCCCCCTGAGACCCTCAGACCAGCGCGATGTGATCGCGCTGTTCTGAGGGCTTCCTCCCTCCCAGGACCCGGATCCAAGATGGCGCCGGGGTCCTGGAGGGAGGCGGCTTCCTCAGTGCCTGCTGAGAGCAGGCACTGAGAAGCCTGCTGCACTGCCTGAGCGATCGCTGGTGTGACAGAGTGCTGTGCACACTGTCACACCAGCGATTTGATAAACTACAGTGATGTCCCACCCTGGGACAAAGTAAAAAAGTTAAAAAAAATAAAAATAAACATGTTATAAAAAAAAATCCAAAATAAATAAAAAAAAATAAAAATATTCCCCAATAAATTCATTTCTTCCTGTAAATAAAAAAAACAAAACAATAAAAGTACACATATTTGGTATCGCCGCGTCCGTAACGACCCCCCCTATAAAACTGTCCCACTAGTTAACCCCTTTAGTGAACCCCTTTAAAAAAAAAAAACAAAGCAAAAAATCAATGCTTTATCATCATACCGCCGAACAAAAAGTGGAATAACACGCGATCAAAAAGACCGATATAAATAAACATGGTACCGCTGAAAACGTCATCTTGTCCTGCAAAAAACGAGCCACCATACAGCATCATCAGAGAAAAAATAAAAAAGTTATAGCTCGCAGAATAAAGCGATGCAAAAATAATTATTTTTTATATAAAATTGTTTTTATTCTATAAAAGCGCCAAAACATAAAAAAATGATATAAATGAGGTATCGCCATAATCGTACTGACCCGAAGAATAAAACTGCTTTATCAATTTTACCACACGCGGAACAATAAAAACGCCTCCCCCAAAAGAAATTCATGAATTGCTGATTTTTGTTCATTCTAACCTCCCAAAAATCGAAATAAAAAGCGATCAAAAAATGTCACCTGCTCAAAAATGGTACCAATAAAAACGTCAACTCGTACCGCAAAAAATAAGACCTCACATGACTCTGTGGGCCAAAATATGCAAAAATTATAGCTCTCAAAATGTGGCGATGCAAAAAACTATTTTTGCAATAAAAAGCGTCTTTTAGCGTGACAGCTGCCAATCATAAAAACCCGCTATAAATAGTAAATCAAACCCCCCTTTATCACCCCCTTAGTTAGGGAAAGTTAATAAAATTAAAAAAAATGTATTTATTTCCATTTTCCCATTAGGGTTAGGGTTAGGGTTGCGGCTAAAGTTAGGGTTAGGGTTGGCGCTAAAGTTAGGATTAGGGTTAGGGTTGGGATTAGGGGTGTGTTAGGGTTAGGTTTGTGGTTAGGGTTGGGACTAGGGTTAGGGGTGTGTTGGGGTTAGGGTTGGAGTTAGAATTGGGGGTTTCCGCTGTTAAGGCACATCAGGGGCTCTCCAAATGTGACATGGCGTCTGATCTCAATTCCAGCCAATTCTGCGTTGAAAAAGTCAAACGGTGCTCCTTCACTTCTGAGCTCTGCCATGCGTCCAAACAGTAGTTTTATCCCCACATATGGGGTATCAGCGTACTCTGGACCCCAAGAGTTATTGTGCAATTTGTCCTATTTCTTCTGTTACCCTTGGGAAAATAAAAAACTGGGGCGAAAATATCATTTTTGTACAAAAAAAATTATTTTTTTGTTTTTACGGCTGTACATTATAAACTTCTGTGAAGCACTTGGGGCTTCATAGCGCTCACCACACACCTAGATAAGTTCCTTGTGGGGTCTATTTTCCAAAATGGGGTCACTTGTTGGGGATTTCCACTGTTTAGGCGCATCAGGGGCTCTCCAAATGCGACATGACGCCCCCAGACCATTCCATCAAAGTCTGCAATCCAAAACGTCACTACTTCCCTTCCGAGCCCCAACGTGTACCCATACAGTAGTTTTCTCCCACATATTGGGTATCAGCGTACTCAGGACAAATTGGGCAACAACTTTTGGGGTCCAATTTCTCCTGTTACCCTTGTAAAAATAAAATATTGGGGCGAAAAAATCATTTTTGCAAAAAAAAAAAAGATTTTTTATTTTTACGGCTGTGCGTTATAAACTTCTGTGAAGCACTTCAGGGTTCAAAGTGCTCACCACACATCTAGATAAGTTCCTTGTGGGGTCTATTTTCCAAAATGGGGTCACTTGTGGGGTTTCCACTGTTTAGGCGCATCAGGGGCTCTCCAAATGCGACATGACGCACCCAGACCATTCCATCAAAGTCTGCAATCCAAAACGTCACTACTTCCCTTCCGAGCCCTGACGTGCGCCCATACAGTAGTTTTCTCCCACATATTGGGTATCAGCGTACTCAGGACAAATTGGACAACAACTTTTGGGGTCCATTTCTCCTGTTACCCTTGTGAAAATAAAATATTGGGGCGAAAAAATCATTTTTGTAAAAAAAAAGGATTTTTTATTTTTACGCTGTGCGTTATAAACTTCTGTGAAGCACTTCGGGGTTCAAAGTGCTCACCACACATCTAGATAAGTTCCTTGTGGGGTCTATTTGCCAAAATGGGGTCACTTGTGGGGGGTTTCCACTGTTTAGGTGCATCAGGGGCTCTCCAAATGTGACATGACGCCCCCAGACCATTCCATCAAAGTCTGCAATCCAAAACGTCACTACTTCCCTTCCGAGCCCCGACGTGTGCCCATACAGTAGTTTTTGCCCACATATTGGGTATCAGTGTACTCAGGACAAATTGGACAACAACTTTTGGGTTCCAATTTCTTCTGTTACCCTTGTGAAAATAAAATACTGGGGTGTGAAAAAATCATTTTTGTAAAAAAAAAAAAATATATTTTTTATTTTACGGCTGTACGTTATAAACTTTAGTGAAACACCTGGGGTTCAAAGTTCTCACCACACATCTAGATAAGTTCCTTGAGGGGTCTTGTTTCCAAAATGGTGTCATTTATGGGGTTTCCACTGTTTAGGCAGATCAGGAGCTCTCCAAACACGACATGGCGTCCAGCCAATTCTGCGTTGAAAAAGTCAGACGGCGCTCCTTCCCTTCCAAACTCTGCCATGCACCCAAACAGTGGTTTACCCCCACATATGGGGTATCAGCGCACTCAGGACAAATTGCACAATAACTTTTGGAGTCTTGTTACCCTTGGAAAAATAAAAATTGGGGTGAAAAGATAATTTTGTGGAAAAAATATGATTTTTAAATTTTACGGCTCTACGTTATAAACTTGTGTGAAGCACTTGGGGGTTCAAATTGCTCATCAAAAATCTAGATAAGTTCCTTAGGGGGTCTAGTTTCCCAAATGGGGTCATTTGTGGGGGTTTCCACTGTTTAGGCACATCAGGGGCTCTCCAAATGCAACATGGCATCCAAACTCAATTCCAGCCAATTTTGGTTGGAAAAAGTCAAATGGTGCTTCTTCCATTCCGAGCTCTGCCGTGCGCCCAAACAGTGGTTCCCCCCCACATTTGGGGTATCAGCGTACTCAGGACAAATTGTACAACAACTTATGTGGTCCAATTTCTCCTGTTACCCTTGGGAAAATAAAAAATTAGTGACTAAAAGATAATTTTTGTGGGAAAAAAATAGGATTTTTTATTTTCATGCCCGGGCATTATAAACTTGTGTGAAGCACTTGGGGGTTCAAAGTGCTCACCAAAGATCTAGATAAGTTCCTTAGGGGGTCTAGTTTCCAAAATGGGGTCACTTGTGGGGGGTTTCCACTGTTTAGGCTCATCTGGGGCACTGCAAACGGAACATGACCCCCATTAACGTCTGCATTCCAAAACGTTACTACTTCCTTTACAAGCCCTGCCGTGCGCCCAAACAGTTTCCCCCCCCCACATATGGGGTATCAGCGTACTCAGGACAAATTGGACAACAACTTTTGGGGTCCAATTTCCTTGGGAAAATTCAAAAATTTGGGACTAAAAAATCATTTTTGTGGAAAATTGATTTTATTTATTTTTTCACACCCAGGCTTTATAAACTTTTGTGAAACACTTGAGGGTTCAAAGTGCTCACAACAGATCTAGATAAGTACCTTAGGGGGTCTAGTTTCCAAAATGGTGTCACTTGTGGGGGGTTTCCACTGTTTAGGCGCATCAGGGGCTCTCCAAACGCGACATGGCATCCAATCTAAATTCCAGCCAATTTTAGTTTGAAAAAGTCAAACGTCGCTCCTTCCCTTACCAGCTCTGCCGTGTGCCCAAACAGTGGTTTTCCCCCACATATGGGGTATTGGCGTACTCAGGAGAAATTGCATAACAACCTTATCTGTCCATTTTCTCCTTTTACCCTTGTGAAAATAAAAAAAAAGTTTGTAAAAGATCATTTTTGTGGCTAAAAAGTAAAATATTCATTTTTTCCTTCCACGTTGCTTTAGTTACTGTGAAGCACCTGAAGGGTTAATAAACTTCTTGAATGTGGTTTTGAGTACCTTGAGGGGTGCAGTTTTTAGAATGGTGTCACATTTGGGTATTTTCTGCCATATAGACCCCTCAAAGTGACTTCAAATGTGAGGTGGTCCCTAAAAAAAAATGGCTTTGTAAATTTTGCTGTAAAAATGAGAAATCGCTGGTCAACTTTTAACCCTTATAACTTCCTAACAAAAAAAAATTTTGGTTCCAAAATTGTGCTGATGTAAAGTAGACATGTGGGAAATGTTATTTCTTAACTATTTTGTGTGATATATTTCTCTGTTTTAAGGGAATAAAAATTCAAAGTTTGAAAATTGCAAAATTTTAAAAATTTTCGCCATATTTGCGTTTTTTTCAAAAATAAACGCAAGTTATATCGAAGAAATTTTACCACTAACATGAAGTACAATATGTCACGAGAAAACAATCTCAGAATCGCCAAGATTCGTTGAAGCGTTCCAGAGTTATAAACCTCATAAAGAGACAGTGGTCAGAATTGTAAAAATTGGCCCGGTCATTAACGTGCAAACCACCCTTGGGGTGAAGGGGTTAAGTGAAGGCTTGCATTGCCGTGCATCTTGAGCCCACACATGGGCTACTGCACTCTTCAATAATATGTGAACGTGCATTGGACATTTTTCTTTCTTTTGCAATTCTTGCAAATCAATCATCTTTTTTCATAATTCATCAGAAAAATTTCATGAACTACGTTTCGAAGTTGTTTTGCAGAAGATCGATTCGGTCATCTTTAGTAACAAGCTAGGACTGTTTTGAGAGGTGATAAAATGAAAAGAAGTTCCTATTATCCTTTCCTGTGACCAATAGACGCTGTATATTGGGGAAGAATATAGTAGCAGGCTGTTTTTCTTCCTGATGTCTCCTGAAAGTTAACAAGTATAACATATATTTGAATGTACTTTGAAAGTCTAACTTTTGCTTAGTATATTTTTATTGTTGACTTTAATTGGTAGCCTTAAACATGTAAAAAGAACCTTAAATCCCTGTTTTTTTATAACAATTCAGCAAGGGAGCTTACGACACACTGCGATGTGCAAAGTGTGTAGACATATTTGAAGCAAAATTGTAAATTAGGCTTCTTGAAACAGTCACACTTAACACTAAACAAATAGTCATATTGGCAAGAAATCTACTCCCTGTGATGAACAGCTACAAATGGAACTGTGAACAGTGTACAGAAAAGAACAAAATATACATTTATCATGTGAAGTGTGTTTCCTACTGAGAGCTCGTGTTTATCATGTTTTCATTTTTAATTTATTAAACAATATATATTTTTTTCATTTATTTTGATAATTACTTTTATTCTTGGCAACTTTAATACAGTATGATGATAATATAGTTAATAAGGAAGTATAATATGTTACGATAGGGTCTTTTTTGCAATACAAATTAATATTTGCTTTTATATAATAGATCAGTATATAGTTCAACAATATACAAAAATATTAAAATATAACTTTTAATAGCTATATAACATTGGTCACAGACTGCTGGTGATAGACTAATACACAAGGATAGTGAAAAATAGAACCTGAAGGATCTACCCTGCCCTCATGGTTGTTTACACAGACTTGAAGTCCACTAAAAATTGGGATAGCCAGTCCTGGAGAAAGTGAAAAATGTTCAACTATTCATCTTGTGACCTATGGAGGCTAGCACTTTCTCTATTAATCCCAGAAATAAGACTCCCTTCCTTATAAGTGTGAAAAAATGATCTGCACCCCATCAACTGTTGCATTGATTTAATAAGTGTATTGTAAATCTAATGCTAGCTGGAGGAGATTTTGTTAACCCTTTAGTGACAGAGCCAATTTGGTACTTAATGACCAAGCCAATTTTTACAATTTTGACCACTGTCAGATTTATGAGGTTATAGCTCTGGAACGCTTCAATGGATCCCAATGATTCTGAGATTTTTTTTCGTGACATAATGAAAATTTGGCAAAAATGTTGCAATTTTCAAACTTTTAATTTTTGTGCCCTTAAATCAGTCATATCACACAAAATAGTTAATAAATAACATTTCCCACTTATCTACTTTACAACAGCACAATTTTGGAAACATAATTTTTTTGTTAGGGCGTTATAATGGTTAAAAGTTGGCCAACGATTTCTAATTTTTCCAACAAAATTTACAAAACCATTTTTTAAGGACCACTTCACATTTGAAGTGAGTTTGGGGGTCAATATAAAAGAAAATACCCAAAAGTGACACCATTCTGAAAACTGCACCCCTCAAGGTGCACAAGACCATATTCAAGAAGTTTATTAACCCTTCCGGTGCTTCACGAGAACTAAAGCAATGTGGAAGGATAAAATGAACATTTTACTTTTTTCACAAAAAAAAATGACTTTGTAACAAAACTTTTTTCTTTTCACAAGGTTATCAGGAGAAAATGGACCACAAAATTTGTTGTGCAATTGTTCTTGAGTATGCCGATACCCCACATGTGGGGGAAAGCCACCGTTTGGGCACATGGCAGGGCTCAGAAGGGAGGGAGCACCTTTGGACTTTTTGAATGCAAATTTGGCTGGAATCAATGGTGGATGCCATGTCGTGTTTGGAGACCTTCTGATGTACCAAAACTGTGGAAACCCCCCAATTTTAACCCAGCAATCACCCCAACACACCCCTAACCCTAATCCTAACCACAACCCTAACCCCAGCACAGCTGTAACCCCAACAGCACAACTCTAACCCCAACACAACCTAAGCCCTAGCCCCAACCCTAACCCTAGCTCTAACCCTAAGCCTAGCCCTACCATACCCATAGCGCTAACCCTAACCCAACCCTAACTCTAGCTATAACCCCAACCATAACCCTAGCCCCAACCCTAACCCTCATTATATACCCAACTATAACCCCAACCATGACCAAACCTTAGCCCTAACACTAATGGAAAAATGGAAAAAAACATGTTTTTAAATTTTATTATTTTTACCTAATTAAGGGGTGATATGGGAGTTTGATTTGCTATTTTTTATTTTAATCACTGTGATAGGGTCTATCACAGTGATCAAAATGAACTAATAGGAAAAAAACTCCTATTGTTGGCGGGTGCCATCTGGCTGATCTTGGCAGGCACACTATGTAGGAGGACACAGCCTGAGAGACCGCGGGACACCAGAGGTAGTAGCAGGGCTCAAGGAACCCCATTTCTCTCTCCTCTGATGTTCCTATCTTCAAAAAGGGGAAGAAGGTGGACCCAGGGAACTACAGGCCGGTGAGTCTGACTTCTATACCATGAAAGATCTTTGAACAAATTATTAAAGAACATGTATGCAAGTACCTGGATAAGAATGAAGTGATTAAACAGAGTCAGCATGGGTTTGTAACTAATAAGTCATGTCAGACTAACTTAATTTCCTTCTATGACAGAATCACTGACTGGGTGGATCAGGGAAATGCTGTAGATATAGTATATCTTGACTTCAGCAAAGCATTTGACAAAGTATCTCACACAATCCTTATTGAAATGACTAAGTATGGAATGGACAAGGCAACTGTTAGGTGGATTCATAACTGGCTTAGTGATCGGACCCAAAGAGTGGTTGTAAATGGCTGCACATCCAGTTGGAAGAATGTCTCAAGTGGGGTACCACAAGGCTCTGTTTTGGGCCCTGTATCGTTCAACATCTTTATCAATGATTTAGATGAAGGAATTGAGGGTAAACTGATCAAATTTGCTGATGACACAAAGCTAGGAGGGGTAGCTAATACTAGAGAAGAGAGAGAGAGGATTCAAAAATATATACATAAACTGGAGCAGTGGGCAGCAACTAACAGAATGGATTTTAACAGGGAAAAATGCAAAGTACTACATCTGGGCAATAAAAATGAAAAAAGCATATACAAAATGGGATGAATAGGGCTAAGTAACAGCACATGTGAAAAAGACTTGGGTATACTAATTGATCACAGACTTAACATGAGTCAACAGTGTGATGCAGCAGCAAAAAAGGCAAATGCAATTCTAGGATGTATCAACAGAAGCATACAGTCTAGATCACGTGAGGTCATTATTGCCCTCTACTCCTCTTTGGTCAGACCTCATCTGGAATACTGTGTCCAGTTTTGGGCACCACATTTTAAAAAAGACATCAACAAACTGGAGCAAGTTCAGAGAAAAGCCACCAGAATGGTGACCGGTCTGCAAACCATGTCCTATGAGGAACGGTTGCAGGATTTGGGAATGTTTAGCTTGCAAAAAAGAAGACTGAGAGGAGACTTAATAGCTGTCTACAAATATCTCAAGGGCTGTCACATTGTAGAAGGATCATCTTTATTCTCATTTGCACAAGGAAAGACTAGAAGCAATGGGATGAAACTGAATGGGGGGGAGACACAGATTAGATATTAGAAAAAACTTTTTGACAGTTAGGGTGATCAATGAGTGGAACAGGCTGCCACAAGAGGTGGTGAGTTCTCCTTCAATGGAAGTCTTCAAACAGAGGCTGAATAGACATCTGTCTGGGATGATTTAGAGAATCCTGCTTTGAGCAGGGGGTTGGACCAGAAGGCCCAGGAGGTCCCTTCCAACTCTACCATTCTATGATTCTATGATTCTATGATGTGCTAGATCATATTAGAGGAGAATAAATACAAAATCAGACTTTTAAAAAAAAAATTGTGATCGCCGTTATTCCATGAATAACGGTGATCGCAACAGTGGGGTAGGTAAAAACCGACCTAAATCATGTTCTCCGGGTCTCGGCTGCCCCCAGTAGCCGAGACCCCAGAGATTTTCCAATGCTGGGGGGCGCTATAACCTTATTTCTCAGCGCTGTTAAAAAGTGGCGCTGAGGAATAAGTACCCTTAACTGCAACCGTCAAAATGCGAATCGGCGGTCGTTAGGGGGTTAAAGAAAGGGTTATCAATTATTGAGAAGTTTAATGAGGAGTTTCAGCTACTTTAAGGGGTTATTGGGGCCTAGTTCACCAGAACGCCTATACAGTTAGATCCAGAAATATTTGGACAGTGGCACATGTTTTGTCATTTTAGCTGCTCAGTGCTTACCAAAACATTTTCAGGATAAAGTTATAAAATCAATATGGGATAAAAGTTCAGTCTCTCAGCTTTAATTTGATGGGAATCACATCATAATTGGAGTTATGGTTTAAGAATTACAGCTTTTTAAAATGTAGCAGCCTCTTTTTAAAGGGACCAAAAGTAATTGGACAATTACCTCAAAAGCTCCATAATTGTCTGCATTCTCTTATTAATCCATCATCAGTTGAGCAGGAAAAAGATCTGGAGGTGATTCCAGATGTGGCATTTGCATTTGGAAGCTGTTGCTATGAACCCACAACATTCAAATGAGCTATCAATGGAAGAAAGCAGACCATAGCAAGGCTGAAAAATAGAATAAATCCATATGAGAGAAAGCAGAAAAGTTAGGAGTGGCCAAATTAACATTTTGGAAAATTCTGCAAAAAAAGCACACTAGTGAGCTTGGGAATTCAAAAAAGGCCTGGATGTCCAAAGAAAAACAGTGGTGGATGTTCGTAGAAGCTTTTCCATGGTGAAGAAAAAAGGCTTTATAACATCCTCTTGTTAAAGTGAAGAACAGTCTCAAGGATGTAGGTGTTTCTGTATCTAAGTCTTGTCAGGAGCACCGCACTGCACTTGCTCACTGAGCCAGTGCGCATGTCCTGAGTAAAACAAACTGTGCTCAAAGATACCTGTGGAGCGAGGCAGCAGCAGTGAATGATTTGTACTTCAGACTAACAGGACCTGAAGCATGTGACTGCTGGGGGCGTGGCCTAAGCTCCAGAGATCTAAGAGCTGAAGGAAAACTAGCAGGGTAACGACATGATAAAGTTACCGAGGGGCATAGACAGGGACAAAAACCAGGACAGGCCGAGATCAGAGCACAAGATAGCACGACAGTACCAAAGGATTAGACAGAACGGATAGTCAGGACGTAGCAATAGATCAGTAAACCAGAATGGGCAATGGATGGTACAATAGGGACAAAACTGTAGCAGAGTGTCAATAGCCAAGCCAGGAGGTCAGAACCGGAGAAGACAATATTAGCAAAATGTGAGACAGAGAGCAGAGTGAGCAAACAGACCAGGTCATATACGGGAATCAAACAAGCAGAGAAGTATACATGCAAACAAGGGGGGTCAGACCCACAGTCAAAACAACAGTATAGCTGACAGAGAATCTTCCTCTGGACTGGGTATAAATACCCTCCCAGATTCAAAGGAAGGCCAGCAAAAGTTAACCCTGATAGAGCAGGACATTAACCATGTCCTATACCATGACAGGAGGCCAGCAAAAGTTAACCCTGAGTGGACAGGACATTACCCATGTCCTATACCATGATAGTTCTACCATAAAAAGGCTTTATTAGAGCAAATACAGAGGGTTCACCACAAGGTGCAAACTATTAATCAGACGTTAAAATAGCATGGCCAGATTAGATTTTGCCAGAAAACATCTAAGGAAGCAGCCCTAAAGAAGCATTCTGAAAGCAGATGAAACTAAGCTCAACTGTATCAGAAGTGCCTGGAAACCCGAAGTGTACCTTGGTTACCAGCTCCCCTGCAGCAGCGCGCTGGTATCCAACGTACACATTGGATTTCCAGGCACAGCCCGCGCCTGGAAACCCGAAGTGTACCTTGGTTACCAGCTGATCGCTGGTCTCCTGCCTGTCACACGCAGCGATGCGTGCTGGCCAGCGGGAGACCAGTGATCAAAAAAAAGTCCTGGCATTTCTGACACGACCAGTTATTCACAGCAGGGGCCTGATCGCTGGTACGTGTCAGACATAGCGAGATCGCTGCTGAGATCACTGTTTAGCAGCGATTTCGCTAGCGATCTCGCTATGTGAGACGGGGCCTTTTGGTTTGCTACCTGCCTGAGTCACCATGGTGCCTCCAGTATGCCTGTGCCTGTGGCTTTCAGTCTTTGGCTCTCCAGTCTGCCTGCTTTCTTCAGTAACTCTGTAATCTGTCTGAGGTCTGAGTTCTTCAATAATTTTGCAATCGCCTTTGATCTTCCGTATTTCCCACACATGCCAACGGCTTCCAGCATTCCACCTAGTTGCCTGCTATCTGCTGGACATTTTCTACTTGCTTGCAGTTTCTAGCATCCCACCAGCTTGTCTATGATCTTTTGGATGTCTTCTGCCTGCCCAAAGTTTTCAGCATCTTGCCTGCTTGGCTGTGGTTGCCTTGATATCTCCTGGCTTCCAGCAGTTTCCAGCATCCTGCCTGCTCGCCTGAAGTCTCCCACTTGTGCCTGAAGTTTCCAGCATCCCACCTGCTTGTTTGTGGTTTCCATGACTTTATTAAGACTTTTGGTTTGCCTTCTATGTGTATGGCTGTGGTTCCAGGACTTTATTAAAACTTTTAGTTTGACTTTTATGTGTGCGCCCATTTGCCTGTGGTCTTATGGACATCTCCTGCTTGCTTGTGGTTTCCAGGATCCATCATTTTACCTGTCTACCTGCAGTTTCCAGTCCCTTATCTGTCTGTGTTTCACGTTCTTCTCCTAGCTGCTGCACCAATACCATGTGCCCACTCAGACCTTGTGCTTAGGGGATCCACATAACCCAGTGAGCCCACTTAATATAACAGAAGGCTTGGAGCGGTTCATGATCCAAAGAACACCACATCTTTTGTGTAACATGGTGGAGGCAGTGAGACAAAATGTGCATGCATGGCTTCCAATGACACTGGCTCACTAGTTTTTATTGATGATTTGACTGTAGACAGAAGCAACTGAATGAATTCTGAAAATGTACATGGCTCTACTTTCTGCTTTCTGCTCAGATTCAAACAAATTCAACCATTCAAACAAATTTCATGTCTTGGATAATTTTTGATATTGTTATTTTGCACTAGTTTGTGTCTCAACAAGAATTGTTTTTGCTTTATCATGTACTATACTAATACCTAACAATTGTTTGGTCACATGTTCTATATAGGGATGTTTTTTAACTACAACTGGCACCCTTTTTTGAAATTTAAAACTATTTAAGTCTATCTCTTTTATTCTGTTCTATTATTGTGGTTCTCCTGATGAAGGAGTTTGTCCAACTTCGAAACGTGTTGAGATCAAAGCGCATTGTTTCTCCTCCACATCGTCTGTATTTTATTGAGACCACAGTATCAGCGGGGAAGATCACCACTCCAAACACTTGATTTACATGGCAGTTTCCTTGGACCCGATGGTGCTGCAGCAGCAGTAAATCTTTTGATTTCTTAATTATGGTTACACAAGCCCAAATGGTGAGCAGTTAGTTTTATATTTCAGTTCACCTTTTGTCCATCAAATAAGACCCTATGGCGCTTGGTGTCCCGCCTTGTCTCTTGAAGCATTATTCGGTAGCATTTTTTTTTTCTTATGTTTTTTAAGTTTAGTTGAGCTTATTTTCCTTTAAAAAAATTGCATTAATAATTTGTATCATAAATGCTTTAAGTTCTTTATGGTAAATGTTTCAGATATTACTAATAAAGGGAGATATTTTTCATATTTACTCTATTGAATGGAGTCTTTGTGTAGATGATGTGCTTGTGTTCCGATATGGAGATGATAATTAATAGGTAGGTTTGATGTAGAATGCACCGATGCAGTCTCCTTTCAAGTGCTGTAATCTATTAAGTATGGGTCACTAGATACATTTCTATCATCTAGAAATGAAATGCCTTTTGTATTGTAAAACATCTTATAAAGCTCTATGATTAGAATTCTTCTTTTTATCGAGCTGCTGTCAGACTGGTACCATTATTTACACATTGAAGGCCAAACAGCAAGTGTCCTATGAGAACCTAACACACATTACACAACCTTGTCATGTAATAGATCATAACAGGGGTAATTCATGACTCTGGTCAAACTGTGCCAAAGATACAAAGCCTTTATGCTTGTGTGCTAACAGCATAAGGATTCTGCATCAATGCTATAACACATTGTTTCAAATGCAAAGCACAATAATATAATCAGAAGAAAAGTAGGTTTGATATCCCAATGAGAACATTCATGCCAATATCAATATTGGAGTCAATGACCCATATAAAATCTTGACAATTTTTGGGCTTTGTTCAGACAATGAGCATTTAGCGAGTTCTTGTTGTTGCAGATTTTCTGCAGCATTTCTACATCTATCAACTAAATTAAGTTACATTAGGTTAGCCTTTTACATTGTTTTTACTTGTGTTTTTATCATGTTTATGACTACTCTGCATTTTTTTACTCTTTTTGATAACGTCATGTTTTATATAAAACTACTTTGTTTTTTTCCCTCATATTTGATTTTGAAGAAACATTATTTATACAGTCAATAGCAGATTACATGTGTTCTTAGTGCTTTACACAGTTTAAACATTCTACAAGTACAGAAAAAGTGAATTTTTTACTTGTGGATTTTCTGCATCCTATGCAACTCTATGGGAAAATTCACACATAAAATTCTACGTGCCCCACAAGAGAAATTTGTGGCTTTTTTTGGCATTTTCTAAGATTTCAAACACGCCCTACATTTCAGTTTATGCAGCATAGAAAAAGAACATGGTCACAAGATTTCTATAAATCCCATTTATTTTGAAGAAAGTGTAAGGCTACTTTCACACATCCGTTTTTTACAATCAGGCACAATCCGTCCAAGTTTAAAAAAGACGGATCCAGTGCAGAATGTAAAAAACTGATGCGACGCATCAGGTTTTTAGACGGATCAGTCATGAAGTTTTGAACCCGAGAAATGCAGTCTGAGCATTTCTGGAACGAAAGAGAGAGAGAGAGATATTCTGGGCATGCTCACAGTCAAAAAAACGGAATGCCGTGACCGGATCAGTCTTTTGCCTGATCCGGCGCCCATAGACTTGCATTGTAGAAAGAGCCGGCAGCGCCGCATCCGCTGCTGACTGATTTTTTTGCCGGAAGCAAAAAACGTTCCTAGACATGTTTTGTCCGGCTTTTTAAAAAAAAAGACGGATCGCGCATGACGGCAAAAAACGGATGTGTGAAAGTAGCCTAAGACATTGCTTTTTCGCTTAGGGAAAATATGCAGAGTCATAAACTCATAATTAGAACTTCATCTAACTGAAAAAAAACTCTGTGACTGTTGGAATGCAAAATATTACCAATGTATATATATTTTTAATATATGTTTGGAAAAGTCAAGAAAATACAGATATGTCTACCCTTACCATTCCACTAATTTCATTTCAGACTCAGTTTCTTACATTAGAAATATAATGAATTATTATAATATGCCATAATAACTCTTAGGAGGCTATAATTTACAGCACATGAAGACACATATAACATAGACATCTCCTGGCAGAGTATCACAAAATCATGTTTTATTGAATTTTTTAAAGCTGCTCAATTAGGTCCATTCTTCTATGGATATGTAGAGGCAAGATATAAGGTAAGGAAGGATACATCTTTATGTTATCAAAACTTTTTTCAAATAAATTTAAAACACTTGTCTGATCAGGAGAAATCCCAGTTCATTTGCTTTAGGATCACCTTTCAGTGGTGAAGCTCAGGACCAGGATAAGTAAGGCAAAGAATTTCTCAACATTGCATGTCTATTTTCTATTATTTAACCCCTTCACCCCAAGGGTGGTTTGCACGTTAATGACCGGGCCAATTTTTACAATTCTGACCACTGTCTCTTTATGAGGTTATAACTCTGGAACGCTTCAACGGATCTTCGCGATTCTGAGAATGTTTTCTCATGACATATTGTACTTCATGTTAGTGGTAAAATTTCTTCCATATAACTTGCGTTTATTTTTGAAAAAAACGCAAATATGGCGAAAATTTTTAAAATTTTGCAATTTTCAAACTTTGAATTTTTATTCCCTTAAAACAGAGAAATATATCACACAAAATAGTTAAGAAATAACATTTCCCACATGTCTACTTTACATCAGCACAATTTTGGAACCAAAATTTTTTTTTGTTAGGAAGTTATAAGGGTTAAAAGTTGACCAGCGATTTCTCATTTTTACAGCAAAATTTACAAAGCCATTTTTTTTAGGGACCACCTCACATTTGAAGTCACTTTGAGGGGTCTATATGGAAGAAAATACCCAAAAGTGACACCATTCTAAAAACTGCACCCCTCAAGGTACTCAAAACCACATTCAAGAAGTTTATTAACCCTTCAGGTGCTTCACAGTAACTAAAGCAACGTGGAAGGAAAAAATGAATATTTTACTTTTTAGCCACAAAAATTATCTTTTACAAACTTTTTTTTTATTTTCACAAGGGTAAAAGGAGAAAATGGACAGATAAGGTTGTTATGCAATTTCTCCTGAGTACGCCAATACCCCATATGTGGGGGAAAACCACTGTTTGGGTACACGGCAGAGCTCGTAAGGGAAGGAGCGACGTTTGACTTTTTCAAACTAAAATTGGCTGGAATTTAGATTGGATGCCATGTCGCGTTTGGAGAGCCCCTGATGCGCCTAAACAGTGGAAACCCCCCACAAGTGACACCATTTTGGAAACTAGACCCCCTAAGGTACTTATCTAGATCTGTAGTGAGCACTTTGAACCCTCAAGTGTTTCACAAAAGTTTATAAAGCCTGGGTGTGAAAAAAAAAAAATCAATTTTCCACAAAAATGATTTTTTAGTCCCAAATTTTTGAATTTTCCCAAGGAAATTGGACCCCAAAAGTTGTTGTCCAATTTGTCCTGAGTACGCTGATACCCCATATGTGGGGGGGGGAAACTGTTTGGGCGCACGGCAGGGCTTGGAAAGGAAGTAGTAACGTTTTGGAATGCAGACGTTAATGGGGGTCATGTTCCGTTTGCAGTGCCCCAGATGAGCCTAAACAGTGGAAACCCCCCACAAGTGACCCCATTTTGGAAACTAGACCCCCTAAGGAACTTATCTAGATCTTTGTTGAGCACTTTGAACCCCCAAGTGCTTCACACAAGTTTATAATGCCCGGGCATGAAAATAAAAAATCCTATTTTTTTCCCACAAAAATTATCTTTTAGTCACTAATTTTTTATTTTCCCAAGGGTAACAGGAGAAATTGGACCACAAAAGTTGTTGTACAATTTGTCCTGAGTACGCTGATACCCCATAAGTGGGGGGGAACCACTGTTTGGGCACACGGCAGAGCTCGGAATGGAAGGAGCACCATTTGACTTTTTCCAACCAAAATTGGCTGGAATTGAGTTTGGATGCCATGTTGCAATTGGAGAGCCCCTGATGTGCCTAAACAGAGGAAACCCCACACAAATGACCCCATTTGGGAAACTAGACCCCCTAAGGAACTTATCTAGATTTTTGATGAGCAATTTGAACCCCCAAGTGCTTCACACAAGTTTATAACGTAGAGCCGTAAAATTTAAAAATCATATTTTTTCCACAAAAATGATCTTTTCACCCCAATTTTTATTTTTCCAAGGGTAACAAGACTCCAAAAGTTATTGTGCAATTTGTCCTGAGTGCGCTGATACCCCATATGTGGGGGTAAACCACTGTTTGGGTGCATGGCAGAGTTTGGAAGGAAGGAGCGCCGTCTGACTTTTTCAACGCAGAATTGGCTGGAGCCATGTCGTGTTTGGAGAGCTCCTGATCTACCTAAACAGTGGAAACCCCCATAAATGACACCATTTGGAAACTAGACCCCTCAAGGAACTTATCTAGATGTGTGGTGAGAACTTTGAACCCCCAGGTGTTTCACTAAAGTTTATAACGTACAGCCGTAAAATAAAAAATTTTTTTTTTTTTTTTACAAAAATGATTTTTTCGCCCCCAATATTTTATTTTTACAAGGGTAACAGAAGAAATTGGAACCCCAAAGTTGTTGTCCAATTTGTCCTGAGTACACTGATACCCAATATGTGGGCGAAAACTCTGTTGGGCACATGTCGGGGCTCGGAAGGGAAGTAGTGACGTTTTGGATTGCAGACTTTGATGGAATGGTCTGGGGGCGTCATGTCACATTTGGAGAGCCCCTGATGCACCTAAACAGTGGAAACCCCCACAAGTGACCCATTTTGGCAAATAGACCCCACAAGGAACTTATCTAGATGTGTGGTGAGCACTTTGAACCCCAAAGTGCTTCACAGAAGTTTATAACGCACAGCCATAAAAATAAAAAATCTTTTTTTTTTTTACAAAAATGATTTTTTCGCCCCCAATATTTTATTTTCACAAGGGTAACAGGAGAAATTGGACCCCAAAAGTTGTTGTCCAATTTGTCCTGAGTATGCTGATACCCAATATGTGGGAGAAAACTACTGTATGGGCGCACGTCAGGGCTCGGAAGGGAAGTAGTGACGTTTTGGATTGCAGACTTTGATGGAATGGTCTGGGTGCGTCATGTCGCATTTGGAGAGCCCCTGATGCGCCTAAACAGTGGAAACCCCCCACAAGTGACCCCATTTTGGAAAATAGACCCCACAAGGAACTTATCTAGATGTGTGGTGAGCACTTTGAACCCCAAAGTGCTTCACAGAAGTTTATAACGCACAGCCGTAAAAAAAAAAATCTTTTTTTTTTTTACAAAAATGATTTTTTCGCCCCCAATATTTTATTTTCACAAGGGTAACAGGAGAAATTGGACCCCAAAAGTTGTTGCCCAATTTGTCCTGAGTACGCTGATACCCAATATGTGGGAGAAAACTACTGTATGGGATACGTTGGGGCTCGGAAGGGAAGTAGTGACGTTTTGGATTGCAGACTTTGATGGAATGGTCTGGGGGCATCATGTCGCATTTGGAGAGCCCCTGATGCGCCTAAACAGTGGAAATCCCCAACAAGTGACCCCATTTTGGAAAATAGACCCCACAAGGAACTTATCTAGGTGTGTGGTGAGCGCTTGAAGCCCCAAGTGCTTCACAGAAGTTTATAATGTACAGCCGTAAAAACAAAAAAATAATTTTTTTTGTACAAAAATGATATTTTCGCCCCCAGTTTTTTATTTTCCCAAGGGTAACAGAAGAAATAGGACAAATTGCACAATAACTCTTGGGGTCCAGAGTACGCTGATACCCCATATGTGGGGATAAACTACTGTTTGGACGCATGGCAGAGCTCAGAAGTGAAGGAGCACCGTTTGACTTTTTCAAGGCAGAATTGGCTGGAATTGAGATCAGACGCCAAGTCACATTTGGAGAGCCCCTGATGTGCCTAAACAGCGGAAACCCCCCAATTCTAACTCCAACCCTAACCCCAACACACCCCTAACCCTAGTCCCAACCCTAACCAAAACCTAACTCTAACACACCCCTAATCCCAACCCTAACCCTAATCCTAACTTTAGCGCCAACCCTAACCCTAACTTTAGCCGCAACCCTAACCCTAACCCTAATGGGAAAATGGAAATAAATACATTTTTTTAATTTTATTATTTTTCCCTAACTAAGGGGGTGATAAAGGGGGGTTTGATTTACTATTTATAGCGGGTTTTTATGATTGGCAGCTGTCACGCTAAAAGACACTTTTTATTGCAAAAATAGTTTTTTGCATCGCCACATTTTGAGAGCTATAATTTTTGAATATTTTGGCCCACAGAGTCATGTGAGGTCTTATTTTTTGCGGTACGAGTTGACGTTTTTATTTGTACCATTTTTGAGCACGTGACATTTTTTGATCGCTTTTTATTTCGATTTTTGGGAGGTTAGAATGAACAAAAATCAGCAATTCATGAATTTCTTTTGGGGGAGGCGTTTTTATTGTTCCGCGTGTGGTAAAATTGATAAAGCAGTTTTATTCTTCGGGTCAGTACGATTATGGCGATACCTCATTATATCATTTTTTTATGTTTTGGCGCTTTTATAGAATAAAAACAATTTTATATAAAAAATAATTATTTTTGCATCGCTTTATTCTGCGAGCTATAACTTTTTTATTTTTTCGCTGATGATGCTGTATGGCGGCTCGTTTTTTGCGGAACAAGATGACGTTTTCAGCGGTACCATGTTTATTTATCTCGGTCTTTTGATCGCGCGTTATTCCACTTTCTGTTCGGCGGTATGATGATAAAGCATTGATTTTTTGCTTCTTTTTTTTTTTTTTTTTTAAGGGGTTCACTAAAGGGGTTAACTAGTGGGACAGTTTTATAGGGGGGGTCGTTACGGACGCGGCGATACCAAATATGTGTACTTTTATTGTTTTGTTTTTTTTATTTACAGGAAGAAATTAATTTATTGGGGAATATTTTTTTTTTTTTTTAATTTATTTTGGATTTTTTTTTATAACATGTTTATTTTTACTTTTTTAACTTTTTTACTTTGTCCCAGGGTGGGACATCACTGTGTTTTATCAGATCGCTGGTGTGACAGTGTGCACAGCACACTGTCACACCAGTGATCGCTCAGGCAGTGCAGCAGGCTTCTCAGTGCCTGCTCTCGGCAGGCACTGAGGTAGCCGCCTCCCTCCAGGACCCCGGCGCCATCTTGGATCCGGGTCCTGGGAGGGAGGAAGCCCTCAGAACAGCACGATCACATCGCGCTGGTCTGAGGGTCTCAGGGGGGCGCGCAGGGAGCCCCCACCCTGCGCGATCCTCCCCTGTGCCCCCAGTACACCGCGATCATGTTTGATCGCGGTGTGCTAGGGGTTAATGTGCCGGGAGCGGTCCGTGACCGCTCCTGACACACAGTCACGGGTGTCAGCTGTGATAATCAGCTGACACCCGGCGGCGATTAGCTGCGCTCCCCTCAGGAGCGCAGCTGATCGCCTATGACGTACTATCCCGTCCATGGGCAGAATGGCACGGGTTTTATGGACGGGATAGTACGTCTAATGTCAGAGAGGGGTTAAAGAGAAGAAGATGAACATGATTCATCACCGGTAGATAGAGCAATATGTTAATAAATTCATATTATAAATCCAGGCTTCAAACTCTATTGACTTTTGTGGGATACAAATACTACAAAATAAGTACTTTATTTGATACTCTGCCAATTTTGCAAGTTTTCCCAATTACAAAGAATGGAGAGGTCTGTAATTTCTACTGTAGGTACACTTCAACTGTGAGAGACAGAATCTAAACATAAAAATCAGAAAATCAGATTGTATGATGTTTAAATAATTAAATTGAATTTTATTGTATGAAATAAGTATTTGTATTTGATCACTTATCAATCAGCAAGGTTTCTGGCTCCCCCAAACCTGTTAGTTTTTCTTTAAGAAGACCTCCTATTTTGTACTCATTACCTGTATTAATTGCACCTGTTTGAACTCGCTATCTGTATAAAAGTCAACTGTCCACACACTCAAAAAATCACACTCCAGCCTCTCCACCATGGCCAAGACCAAAGATCTTTCTAAGGACACCAGGGACAAAATTGTGCGACTGCGCAGGGCTGGCATTAGCTACAACACAATTGGCAAGCAGCTTGGTGAGAAGGCAACAATTGTTGGTGCAATTCTCAGAAAATGGAAAAAACGCAAGATGGCTGTGTTATGCGTCAGGATTCTTCCACTGCACGGAATAAATCCTAAGCCTTGTCTGCCTCTGTGGTCTCCCATTCTGGTTTTGCTGCTGCAGGTGATGCTCAGCATAGATGTTGGTCCGAGCATCTTGCTTAGGCTCTTGCTACGTGGTTGGTTACTGCTGGATCTCCAGCCAAGTCTCTACTAACCAGTAATATTCAGGCGCATCCTGGCATTCTGGAGTCTAAGTCCTGAGATCACTGTACTGGGCATGCCTGTGATGTGACGTCTACCTATTGGTGGTCGGACATCAGCTGCTCTGGTGATGTGACAGCTCTGGATTGGCCCACTGGTGATGTCAGCTTGAGTGTTTGGGGTGGAGATTTGGGTATAAAAGGCTCCCAGCGACACCCGCGGGCGTGCTAGTATCATTCATGGTTGGTGTTTGTGAGTGGATACGCTACCACTTTGACTGCACGTGTGTGTTAGCTTCCTCCTGGATTTTAGCCAGTTAGGGAATTTAGTAACCGCTTGGCTTAGCATCTGTTTCCGTCTTGTGTGCGGTTAGCACAGACAAGTTACAGAGCAAGATCAAACCAAAGAGCTTTGCTCCCCTTGAAGTCAACAGGGTTTTTTGTAGCTAGCATCAGTTTAGCTTTTTCTTTGACTCAGCATCAGTTTCTGCCACGTGTGCAATTGGCACAGGTCAGTTACAGATCAAGCTCAACCCTATAGCTCCATCACTCTGTGAATCTAACAGAGCTGTGTGTAGTGCGTACAGTTCGTACTGCGAAGAGTTAGCGCAGTTGTACGCTCTCTGTTTAGTTCCGTCTTTGTGCTCAGTAGCAGCAGCTTACATCTCTGCACAGTTGACCCTGGGTTGCAATTGCACATCACTATTATTTTATATTTAGTGCGATCCGCAAACCCTAACAGTATACTAGCGCCAGGGTCTGGCTAGTATTGGTGGACGAACAGCATCTCCAGCAATGCATCCAGCAGCAAGAGGGCAGATTGTCCACCTAGAACGGATGACCTCGACTGTGGATCTATCCTCTGTAGCGGCACAAGCAGCCAGCGAAGCCACTATTAGGGTTTCTGCTGTGACTCCAGTTCCATCTCTTTCACATTTCCCACTTCCCGATAAGTTCTCTGGTAGTAGCAAGGCTTGCAGAAGATTCGTGAACCAATGCCCAATCCAGCTGGAACTACTGGCCTCACGTTTTCCATCTGAACGAGCTAAGGTCCCTGTTGATGGATAGAACATTGGAGTGGACTACGCCGCTATGGGAGTGGAAAGACCAGGTTGTTCAGAACACCTCTCTCTTTCTGGCTGGGCTGAAACAGTTCTTTCTTGGATGCTGCACTCCAACTCTTGGCGTTAACCCTGGGTTCATCCTTGGTCAGCCAGTTTGCCATCCAATTCTGGACCTTAACTTCCAAATTGGAGTGGTCTGATAAGGTCCTAATTCCCATATTTTGGAGAGTCCTTGCCGACCATGTAAAGGATGCTCTGGCTACTAGGGAGATTACAATTACACTGGAGAACTTAATATAAGTTTCCTCTCACATTGATATTCGGCACGCTGAGCGAAGTTTGGAGTGAGACCAGTATAACCAAACGATTCGGCTAGCTCCTAACTTTACCAATCCTTTGGAATCTCCAGCTCAAACGAGCAAGTTGGTGGGGCCCAGGTTGCGATTGCACATTACTATTATTTTATATTTAGTGCGATCTGCAAACTCTAACTGGCTGTCAGTCTTCATTGGTTTGGGTCTTCATGAAGGTTCTCACCTCATGGAATAAGGATGATTCTGAAAAAGGTCATCTCAGATCTGGTCATAGCAACACTTTATGCCATCATTGATTAAAATGCAGGGCAAGGTCCCTCGGGGGCTCATGCCAGCACATGAATGACTGCACTGTATTGAAGGGAGGATGGATGGGGTCATGTATTGGGAGATAAGAGCATGGAAGATGGGTAATGGCTGGATCTTCCAGCATGACATTGACCCGAAACGCACAGCTATGGCAGCTACGAAGTAAGAAGCATTTCAAGGTCCTGTGGTGGTCTAGCCAGTCTCTAGATCTGAACTCAATTGAAAATGTTTGGATGGAGCTGAAACTCAACGTTGCCCAGCGACAGTCCTGAAACCTAAAAGATCTGGAGAAGATCTGTATGGAGGATTTTGACAAAATCCCTGCTGCAGTGTGTGCAAACTTGTCAGGAACTACAGGAAACGTCTGACCTCTGTAATTGCAAACAAAGGTTTATTTACCAAATATTAAGTTCTGTTTTTCTATTGTATCAAATACTTATTTCATGCAATAAAATGCAAATTAATTATTAAAAATTATACAATGTAAATTTTTTGGGGCTTTTTTAAGATTCTGTCTCTCACAGTTGAAGTGTACCTACGATAAAAATTACAGATCTCTCCATTCTTTGTAGATGGGAACACTTGCAAAATCAGCAGTGTATCAAATACATATTTTCACCATTGTATGTTATGTGTGGTACACCAAAGGGGGTCTTGCTGGATGGGAGATATATTTCTCCCAGCAGGCTGAAGTTTGGTCAGGATTTTCCCTGATCACAAGGACCTGTGATGAGGTCATAGTCACGTGATCAGATCAGCTGATGTGTACCTCACCTGAGGGTGTGGACTAGGCCTATTTAACAAGGAGCTGTTGTAGTATGTGGGTGTGTGGATGGAAGGAGTTTAGCTGGAGACAACCTGGAAGAGTGATTTCTGTTACAGTGTGTCAGTGCGCACCAGGAAGTAAGTTTCAGACCACCCGGGAATAGCACCTGGTGGTCCCTGCTGGCCGGCAGCCGCTTAGTTAAGCCCGTCCCAACAAGGGTGAGTCTGAGACCAGTGGTTCTCCAATCTGGAGTATTTCATGTTCTATTTTGATTTTTGTTATCTGGACTTTGAACCTGTCATTAAAACCACTGAACTTGGAACTGAAAGCCTGTGTGTTTGCCTAATTACTGTGGCCTGGCCCATGCCTACCAGAGCGGATTACTACATATGTTAATACTAGGGATGAGTGAATCTGCCAAAATTCAGTAGATTTTCTCAGATACCTGGGAAATTAGATGCAAATTTATTTATTGTGAATCAAATTTGACCTGATTGTGGATTAAAAACAGTGCATTAGACTCTATGTTAACCAAACCCCAAAACATAATAATAAGCAGATGGAGGCAGAGAATTAAAAAAAAAATCCATACTAACCTATTCCCTATCCTCCAGGGATCTTGCTCTGCTCTTGAAATAGCATCTGGAAAGGAGTTAAAAACAATAAAATTCATACTCATCTAGTACCTCCACTGTGCATCAAGATCTAGCCGATGCCAACAATTTGACATCAAGACATTATGATTTCATGATGTCAGTAGGCTTGTCATCATGTGAAGAGTAAACTGGCATTGGATGCCAGTGGTGAACTGGTGAGGAACTGGGACAAGAGGAACAGGTGAGGTACTAGACGAGTATGAATTATATTATTTTTAACACCTTTCCAGCTTGCAATTTTGCTGGATATTTGCTGCAAATTCCCCAGAACATGGAATTCACTAGAATATGGGATTTTTTTGGAAATTTTACATTAATCTGCTTAATTTAAAATCGACATGCTCATCCTTACCTAATATGTGTGATCTAACACAATAGAAAATAAATTAATCCAATTGGTAAACAGCGTAATAAAAAACAATTGAAATACCAGAATTATGTTTTTTGGTAGCCGCAAAATTGCAATAAAATGCAATAACAGGTGATCAAAATATTGTATACACCAAAACGTCAGCTCAGTGTGCAAAAAATAAGTCATCACCAATCCCCAGACACTGAAAAATTGAGACCATTGGTAGGTCAGTTTTACCATTTAGTGAACATGGTAAATAAAAACCCCTAAAAACAATTATGGAATATCTCTTTTTATGCAATTTCACCGCACTTTTCATTTCTTTCCCGTTTTCCATTACAATATGTGGTAAAATCAATGGATGTCATTCAAAAGTACAGCTCGTCCCTCAAAAGACATGGCTATAAAAGGCTAAATTGATAGAAAAAGAAAAACGATATGGCTCTGGGAAGAAGTGGAGCAAAAAACGCAAAAATGCAAAAACGGAAAATTACAAGTTTTGAAAGCGGTTAATGTTACTCTTTGCATGAGTGCTTAGTAATACAGTACCTGAGTGATGAAATTGTCCTACAACTTTGAGTCAAAATGGAATGAAATACTGTAACACAGAGCCACATTCCAAAACACATTGTTTTCTACAAGAGAAATGTAGCTCAAAAATAACAAATATGTCTATTTCTAAAAAAAATCACCAAATCATATCGTTGCCCATGACCATACCTAATAACTCGAAACATATGTTTAAAACATGAATGATTTATTCTTATAGACAATACAGTATTAGTAAAGTTTAGTAGTACAATTTGGATGGTGAAAATTTCCATATCACAATGTAATAAACAGCAATGAACGTTTCATAAGACTCACAATAATAATTAGAACTTAGAAATAGGTTTTTATTTAAGGACTTTCTGACCAAGCAAAGGTGGACATGTGATTTTACACAACTCCTTTAATAATACACAATATTAATTCCATAACATATTACTCATTTTCCACAGGACCCCAAAGGAGTTGGCACAATGCAGAAAACAATTTCAGCTTGCCACATGTAGAATGAAGCTTTGCGGGTTTACATAATTAATTGTATATTATTATTAGATTCTGTATCTAGCATTATAGCTTTAGTTATTCACGATTTTTTGCAACTGTAAATGTACATTTTTCATCTTATGTATTCAGCTCTGAGAGGTACAACAGATGTATAATCACTTTATCCTCCGTCACTTCTCACTGCACATCCTATATCCGACACATTATCTAGGCACTACGTATTTAATATTTTTCAGGTCACAATGGAGCTTGGGATCCATTTAAAGCTCTGAAACCATTGTCATTGTGTGATTCTCTAATCCTCAGTTATACAGTGATGCTACCTGGAGAAACTGTGAGCTCTGGTTATCTGATGGAGCCCTACAGTTTAATCTGACAATAGCTCAGATTAGTCGGGATTATTGCTGATAGTGCTGTCAAACACAAACTCCTGGGGGAGGAATAATGTGGAAGATGCGGTTGGCCATCGACATATTAAATGTAATAAAGCTTCATCTTTTTCTTATTATCCTATATTACAATTTTCAACATTTGTATATTGGGTAGAAACTGCATATTGACTATCACTATTACTATTATGATTGTTATTATTATTGTTATTGCTACTTTCAGAGATAAATGTTGGTCTGACTTTTGGAACTTTCACTTCACACATCCATATAAAACACATAGGTGAAAAAACAGTTCCAGTGTCATCAGTGTTTTCCACCAGTGTGTCATTCATGTGTCATCCGTGTGTTAGTTTTTACTATCAGTGTGTCATCAGTGTTTTTTCAGTATGCATAAAGAAAGAAATTACAAAGCTTCTCCAATACTTTGCAATATCCACGGCATATTGATGTGCTGTACATCTTTTGCATTGTCCCTTGTCATCCATGCTGCTGGTAAAAATCAGATGTGTCTCCTTGTAGCTTGCAGGGACATAGGATCCATGTAAAAAACATGGACTTGTGAGTACCTCGATAGGTTATAAGAAGTAAGCATGATGTCCCTGAACAAAACAGAATGACACACATACTGGAAACAAGGACATATGAAGGAGGCCTAATCATAGAAAGGTTTCCAAACCTTGCTATTCCAACCACCTTCATAACTTTGTTGGAGGAAAGATGCACTGATATGTTCTTTCTTTTGCTTCCATATGAGTTGATTTGAGTTGAGTGGAGCAAGGCAACCATGACTTTGCAATATTCTGTCAAGAGATGTTTATGCTATGAGTAGCCACAAAGTGGCTGTGATGCCATTGTAAGCTGTTGTGGCTGTGATGCCATTGTAACCTGTTGTGGCTGTGAAGCCATTGTATCCTGTTGAGGACCACTTGTGGGAAATTTGTGGGAAAGAGCACACAATACAGTCACCCTATTTAAAGTAGGAAGATTAAATTAAACAAAGGTGTTGCTCACCTAGGAGATGGCATTGTGCCCTATTTTAGTAGCTAATGCCTCTTCTTAGCAGGTAAAATCTGAAAAAAAAGGAATAAAAGCACTATTAAAAATAGGCTACAAAGATGGAAGAAAATTTCTTGCTGCAAGATGCTTCAATGAGGGTTCTTTTTAAAAAATTCTCATCAAAGCATCCTGCAGCATGAAGTCTTCTTCCATCTGCACAGCCTATTTTTAATAAATGCTTTTATTCTTTACTTGAGGGAAATTGTAGTCTTTATTGAAATTGAAGGAAATGTAAGGGTGGAGCAGTATCTAAGGAGCTAATCCATAATTTTTTTGTATATGACAGGAACCACTAAGAGCTCTCACTTGGCTATTTCTATACCTCTCATAGAGATATATTAATTCCTTCTTCTGGTCCAAAATCTGGGGTCATCACTGATATAACATTTTTTTTAGAGTTGGAGACACAATATACAGCAAAAAGTATGAGAACATCCTGTAGCAAAAATGTACAAACAATCAAGCACATAGCCATGTAATCGTCATAGCAAATCACTGCAGTCTTGCTGAAGAGCTCAGTGACTATAAACGGTGCCACTGTGGCCAGTTTCTCATGTGCTTGAGTAGCCCAGTCAACTGTGTTATTATTCTGAAGGTGAAAAATGAAGGATCAATAATAGCAAACCCACTCACTAGAGAGTTCCAAATTCTATTTTAAGTGAAATTAATGTAAAAAAGTTCATGAAATGAGTTTGAAGCAGATTTAAACAATTTTTTTGCGGCTCCCAAGCATAATGCCAAGTATTGGCTTAGAGATGTACGACAGGTCACCACTGGACATTGAATCAGGAAACACTTGTGCTCTTATAGTGATGAAATGTTTGACTTTGTAACAGTCTAATGGCTAAAGATGGGTTTTGTGGATGCCCAGAGTACATTAAATGCCATAATGTACAATTCCTACTGTAAAAGTGGGTGGCGGAAGAATGAGGGTTTGGAGATATTTTTTAGGAATTGGGCTTCTTATTTCCAGTTAAGGTTAATTTTTGTATTAGCGTAAGCATAGTCATTTTAAACAATTGATTTTGTGGCAAATTGAGAAGCTACTTTCTTGTTCCAGCATGACTGGTCACAAAGTGTGGTCTGCAAAGACATTGAAAAGTTTGGTGTGGAGAAACTGGAGTGGCTGCAGAAAACCCTGACCTCAACCCCATCAAGCACTTTCAGGCCACACTGAGCCAGACCTTTTTATTAAACATTGGTGCCTGACCTCACAAATCCTATTTTGGTTAATAGGGTGCAAATTTTCCAGGGTTAAGACCTAAAATCTTCTGGAAAGCCTTCTTAGAAAATTTGTGACTATTGTAGCCATAATAAATGGCCCATCTCTATATTGCCACCAATAGTTTTAGAATACGATGTCTAACAAGGTCATACCAATGTATGTGGTTAGGTGTCCACATACATTTAGTGTATATAGTAATAACTGAATTGTCATTTAAAATATACAAAGACTAATTAAATTTTATTCAGTCAAAGGAAGCCAGTAAAATAAGAGATTTCAGCTTTAATATATTTCACTTTAGAAGTTGTCAGTTCAGAAGTTTGCTGATGATCGAGATTAACTTCCTAAGTGCTATAAATTTATAATTAAAAGATAAGTGAAAGTAATTATTAATTAGGGATTTTAATGATTGACTATGAAAACACAGCTAAGTTAAATGTAATAGATAAATGAATGGAAACGTCACAGCTTAACTGAATGCATTGATTTGACCACATTAGCAATTCTTTGATGTGATAATGTTGCTTTACTCCATGTGAGATCTTCAGCTTTATCTTCCATTTATGGCCACTGTAAAGCAGAATGATATGGGACACATTTCAAAACCTATTACCAAAATTATTTTATGCTTTTTTTTATATAAGCAAATGAATTACTAAGAGACTTCTAAAATGAGAATGTACATTAAATATGAGATTTTTAACCTGGTGTTTTACATAAAGATGCGGCCTTCTTCTAGCTGTAAGGTTCAGGAGCATTGAATCAATGAACTTTGCCTGATGTACTATGCACGCTGTATCTTTTACATTCCAGTGATATCTTTAGGTTTTAACTGAACAACCTGACGAAATATTACTACTAAATTCATACAGGAAAAAGACATATGGCGTATTTTTCAGACTCTAAGACACACCGGACGCATCCAAGTTTTACTGACTATGGGACGCATCAAAGTTTTAGACAGCAGAAAATAGAAAAAAAGTATTTCAGACCAAATAAAATATCTCTGTCTAAATAAATGAAAAACTTAATGTCGGTAACTCAAGTCACTACAGCATGTGATGGTTTCACAGACTAAGGAAATTAGCTTTTATGTTACCCCAATATCAAAGAGTTTTCCAGGTTTATGATGGCCTTAATGGGAACCAATCTCATACAGAAATTAAGTGGCAAGATCCCTCATGAATCGTGGTGAAAATTTTAAATATTGCTCGGGCTCTAGGAGTCAATAAATCAGATATCACATAATAATAATAATCTTTATTTTTATATACATTACTTTGTCCAACAATAACTGTTATATGTTGGACAACTTGTCCTTGTGGACTACATTTTTTTTTTTACTGTAAATTGCTATTGATGTTTCAGGGGCCTTGGCCTGGTGACTTGCTTAAGGTGGTTTTCCACTTTTAGAATAGTGGTTTCCAAACATTTGTTCATATGAAAAATAACAAACAGATGCTACTCACCCTCCTTGGGTCTAGAGACATCACTTTGCCATGGATTCAGTCTTTGAATCATGGTTGTAGTGTTGACATCACAAATGCAGATCACTTTACCACTACTGTCAATCAGTTAGCTCTGCTTGTGCCATCTACATTTGTAGAGCCACTGAGTTCAGTAATTGGTTGCTACAATGATGTGTGCTGCTTTCGTGACGTCACCGTTACAGCAAAAACACAAACACTTAGTGACCTCCCTATGTAACTTTGCGTGGTCTGTTGATCCATGGTTGAATTGCTTTGGCTCCTAAATGCTTTAAATTTTCAGTTATGCAACTCACAGTTTGTTGTAGAATATTTAGGAGAGCAGAAATTTCTGACTTGTTACAACGATGGCAAAGGACCACGCTCAACTTCAGGAAGCTGTTTAGAAGCATCAATGCTTCATATACAGCTCTGGCAAAAATTAAGAGACCACCACATCAAAACCCTGTCATGGGCAGCCTATTCTCCAGACCTGAACCCCATTGTAAACCTCTGGAATGTGATCAAGAGGATGATGAATAGTCACAAGCCATCAAATAAAGAACAACTGCTTAAATTTTGGTGCCAGAAGCAGAGTGAAAGACTGATGGAAAGCATGCCAAGACGCATGAAAGCTGTTTTTAAAAATCATGGTTATTCCACAAAGTATTGATTTCAGAACTCTTCCTGAGTTAAGACATTAGTATTGTTGTTTCTAAATGATTATGAACTTGTTTACTTTGCATTATTTGAGGTCTGAAAGCACTGTTTTTTTTTAATTTTCATCATTTTTCTTTGTCAGAAAAAAATACAAAATTTATTGCTTGGAAATTTGGAGACATGTTGTCAGAAGTTTATAGACTAAAAGAACAATTTACATTTTACTCAAAAATATACCTATAAAGAGAAAAGTCAGACAAACTGAACATTTGAAAGTGGTCTCTTAATTTTTGCCAAAGCTGAAATGTTTGTTAAGGCTGATTGCATGGCTAAGTGCTTTATTTTATTCATCTATGGCAATGTGACTAAATGAAAAACCTGAATTCTATTTTTAAGAGGTGTGTATCAATAATTATGTCCATATAGTGTGTACTAGTTTATACTACAGTATAATATATATGTAGCTGAATGTTGGCTGTATATTCCTTGAATTGTGCTCTAGCCAACCACTGGACATGACTAGGAATCCATTGTAGTTATAGGTTCCCTGTTAAATATAGTATTCTTTTGTCATAATGTAATCATTGATGGGGATCTCATCTCTAAAGGCACTTATATATATATATAAGAAAAAAAGGTAGCACACTGTAGCGCTAAAGCTTGCGGACACAAAATATGAAAATATGAAAAATATGAAAAATGAATTGTATCACTGCCTTAGAAATATGAAAAATTGAGAAGTCTTAGCGCATAAAAAGGCCAATTTATGTGTACCTGGGAGCCATTTAAGGCTCTTCTCGTATCCCAGGTCCTAACTATGCCAACCTCACTTAAAAAAGTCTGTCTGTATGGGAACATATGCATCCTCTCTTCAGACTAAAATCTACATCTCTGTGGAGGGGTAATGAACCTGGTGTAATTAAAAAGCCTGTGACAACAGGTGAAGTGATCAGGCAGAAGGTAAATGAATACACATCAAAAAAACTGACCGGCACATCCAAACATAGTGTCATGTATAGTGTACAGTTCCTATAGCATCTTGTGCTTGGGTGCGAGGGAAACACATGAGACATAGGTTGGTATGAAATGACTTGTATTACTTCATAAAAGCATGCAGAAAAGGTCACACAGTTTGCAGGAAACAGAGGCAGAAGACACAGCAGGCCAGAGTAACTTCAAGCTCTACATAACTCTCCAAAGCAGGTTCAGGATCTCTTCTCTGTACCGTAATTCCTCTGCAAACATGGATTTCACCAGACAGCAGGTTTCCAAAGTCCAATAGTATTCCAAAGTTCCTCAGTAGGAAATAGCTGGAGTCCAAAATCCTAGGTTTCCAGGAGTCAGGTCACAGGCTGACTGAGGCTTGGTTCAGGAGCACTGATTGTTCAGCTGAAGCTGCTTAAGAAGCAAGAGGGAGAGAATCAGGGCGGGAACATGAAAACTGGAAACTCCATATTAACTGAGGGCAAGAGCTGCAGAAAGACAGAAAGCAAAATGGCCGACGGAAAACTGAGTTTCAAGGAACATGTCAAAAGAGACAAAGAACCTTACATTACTCCCCCCTTAAGGACATCCTCCGGATGACCTCAGACCAGGCTTGTCAGGGTACCTCTGATGAAACTGGCGGAGCAGGCGAGGAGCATTTACATTATTGATTGGTTCCCATGAGTTGTCCTCCACTGGGTAGCCCTGCCATTTAATCAAATATTGCAACTGATTTCTGTACAACCTGGAATCTAGAATCCTTTCCACCATAAATTCTTCCTGACCATCGACCAGCACTGGGTCAGGGCAAGGAGAAGAGCGTCCAGGAAACGTATTGGGTGTTGCAGCCTTTAGTAGGGATACATGAAAGACAGGGTGGATTCTCATAGTTCTGGGCAGTTGAAGACGACAAGCAACCGCACTTATAATCTTACTGATCTTATAAGGTCCAATGTACTTATGTCCCAATTTAGACGATGGAATCTTTATTTTAAGATTTCTGGTTGACAGCCAGACCAAATCTCCTACCTTGAAAGCTGGTGCAGGTTTACAAAATTTATCTGCTGCTTTCTTGTACCTTTCCTGAGCCAATTCTAGATTTTCCTTTAGAAGATCCATATTCTTTTGTAAAGAAGTGATTCTTTCAGCCACTGCCGGCAAAGGCGTATCTATGGAAAATCGAGGAAGAATGTTAGGATGATAACCTAGATTGGAGTAAAAGGAGACTGCTTAGTGGAGGCGCTCTGAGAGTTGTTATAAGAGAACTCAGCCAGTGGAAGTAGATCCACCCAATCATCTTGTAGGTGGCAGATAAAGCAGCAGAGATACTGCTCCAGGGTCTGATTGGTTCGTTCTGTCTGTCCATTAGTCTGGGGATGAAAAGCAGAAGAAAGGTTTACTTTAATGTCCAATGCGGCACAGAAATTTTGCCAAAACCTTGAAGTGAATTGCACCCCTCGATCCGAAATGACCTCATTCCGGTACTCCATGTAAGCGAAACACATTCTTAATCATCAAGTCTGATGTCTGTTTTGCAGTGGGTAAGCCGACACAAGGGATAAAATGAGCTGCCTTTGTTAGACGATCAACCACCACTAGAATGGTGTTCTTCCCGTGAGAGGTTGGTAACTCCACAATGAAGTCCATAGAAATGGATCCCCATGGGCGGGACGGGGTGGGAAGAGGTTGTAACAGACCAGTTGGTGAGGAGCGAGGTGTTTTGCATCTTGCACAGACTTCACATGAAGTGACATAGTTTAAAACATCTTTCCTGTAAGTGGGCCACCAAAAGAAACGAAGAAAGAAATTCTTGTGTCTTTAGAATTCCTCTATGCCCAGCTATCTTGGAATCGTGGATGAGTTGCAAAACTCTCAATCTGACTGTTTCAGGTATATACAGACGTTGTCCCTGAATCCACACACCATTCTTAAAGACAAGACTTACGTCCCTTGAGGGTTGAGCCAACAAAGAATCCGCATGGTATGCTTCCTTGATGTCCTTAAGTAGGTCTTGATTATGAATCACTCCCAGGAATCTAGAGTCAGGAAGAATAGTCTTAGGAGGAGTAAGTGGACGTGTCTCTGTTGAATGAATCCTAGAGAGTGCATCAGCCTTTCCATTGCGCGATCCTGGTCTATAAGAAATTACAAAATTAAATTGGTTTAAGAAAAGATTCCAGCGAGCCTGGCGAGGAGTCAGGCACTTAGCCGACCTGATAAATTCAAGGTTACGATGGTATGTCAGGACGACTATTTGCTGTGCAGCTCCCTGAAGAAGGTGTCTCCATTCCTTGAAGGCGGCAATAATGGCCAACAATTCTCTATTGCCCACATCGTAGTTCCTCTCAGCCGAAGACAACTGCTGGGAAAAGAAGGCACAGGGATGCAAGACATTCTTCTCACTTGTTCTCTGAGAGAGTATAGCTCCAACGGCACAGTCTGAAGCATCCACCTCTATTATGAAGGCAAGCTCGGGGTTGGGATGTACTAAGATAGGTGCTGTGGTAAATTTATCCTTTAAACAGGAAAATGCTTCCTGAGCTTGCGGGGTCCAGGAGAACCTAGACTGTTTCCGGGTAAGTTGGGTGATAGGTAACACTACCTCAGAGAAATTCCTAATGAAACGTCTATAGAAGTTGGCAAACCCGATGAAGCGCTGCACCTCCTTCACATTTCTAGGAATTGGCCAATCCTTGATGGCTTGGGTCTTGCTTCCATCCATACTAATCCCTTGCGTAGATAGTACATACCCCAGAAATTGAATTTCGGTCCTATGGAACTCACACTTTTCAAGTTTGATGTAGAGATGGTTTTGTCTTAGGCGTTCTAAGACCATTCTCACATGTCCATGATGTTCCTCTGTGGAGTTAGAAAAAATTAGAATATCATCCAGATAAATCACCACAAATGTATCTAGGAGATCCCTGAAGATGTCATTCACCAAGTGTTGGAAAGTGGCTGGGGCGGTACTCAGACCAAAAGGCATAACTAGATATTCAAAGTGTCCATAGCGTGACCTGAATGCAGTCTTCCATTCATCCCCAGGTCTAATACGGACCAAGTTATAGGCCCCACGGAGATCCAGTTTAGAGAAAATTTTGGCATGCCGCACTCTCTCCAACAACTCAGGGATTAAAGGCAATGGATAACGTTTCTAATAGTAACCTTATTGAGTTCCCTATAGTCTATGCAGGGTCTCAGAGATCCATCTTTCTTCTTCACAAAGAAGATGGGTGCACCTGCGGGAGATGAAGAGGGGCGTATGAAGCCTTTGGCTAGATTTTCATCTATGTAGTCTGTTGTGAATGGGTTTGAGATGAGTTCTGAGCAGAGGCTCCCTCTGGTGGTTACAAGCGGTACTAGTGAAGATTGGAGGACTGGGAATCAGGTGTTACTGACTGGTCTTATATAAGGGAGTCATTTTCCCATCAGGGTTGCCGGTGATCAATTGTTCTGGTCTGAATCCTTCATTCCAGTTTCCCTTGTAGCCTGCTGTGTCGTGTCTGCATCTCCTGCTACCAGATAAGATTTTTTCTTCTTTTGTGTTATTGCTATATTTTTGTATTTTGTCTTGCACTTCTTTGGGGGCCTTCTGGGTCCCCTCCGGGGGCTTCTGCCTTCTCAGTTTAGTTCAGCCACTGAGTTTTGTTCTTTTGCTTTTTCCAGTTTTTTCAGTGGCTGCTGTTTTGATTTTGTTACACCAGAGAGCTAATTTAGGTGGTAGAGGTCGTGTGATCTCAGGTGATTTTGAAATTAGTAGAGTTGGTGTTTTTCAGGGTTTTCTGGGATTGCAGTAAGTACCCTTCCTGTCCTTTTCTTTTTAGATAGTTTGGGCCCCAGCGTTTGCTCATTCTATTTTCTTTCTGTGTCAGTATTTCCTCTTGTCTAACCGCCATACATGTTTGGGGGCTTTCTATTATCTTTGGGGTTCTGCTCCGGGGCAGATAGCTTTCCTATTTCTATCTTTAGGTGTAGTTAGTTTCTCAGGCTGTGACGAGGCGTCCAGGACCAACGTAGGAATGCTCCACGGCTGCCTCTAGTTGTGGTGGTTAGTCAGGGTACTGCAATCCCATAGATTCCAACTGCTCTGGTGTATTGCCTTTTTTTTTTTTTTTACCTGCACTCCTCAGCTACCGAAACATAACAGTATCACCGGCCAATAGAAAATTGTATGGTACTCACAGAAGGGAAAAAAATATGTGATAGAAAAAAAGGTTGTCAGAGTTGTCGGAGATATTTTTCTGTTTGTTGCATTTTTTTTTTTTTCCCTCTGTATCTCTGGGTGCTGGGGAGGATCTTTTCTCCCAATGGAGTTTGCACAGTTGTCTGGCCGTGTGGATCAGCTTGCCACTGAGGTTCAGAGTATTGCTGCATATCTTGCTAGGTTGCCTGTTGTGGAACCTAGGATCCCCATGCCAGATTTGTTTTTAGGGGATCGAGCTAAGTTTCAGAATTTCAAAAATAATTGTAAATTGTTTTTTGCCTTAAAATCTAAGTCCTCAGGAAACGCAGCGCAGCAGGTTCAAATTATCATCTCTCTCCTGCGCGGCGATCCTCAGGATTGGGCTTTTTCCCTGATACCTGGGGATCCTGTTTTGAGTGATGTTGATGCGTTTTTTCAGGCTTTGGGGTTATTGTACGATGAGCCTAATGTCACTGATCAAGCTGAAAAAGCCTTGTTGGCATTAAATCAGGGGCTTGATGACGCTGAGTTATACTGTCAGAGATTCCGTAGGTGGGCAGTCCTGACCAAATGGAATGACGACGCTTTGGCGGCCCTTTTCCGGAAGGGTCTGTCAGATAATGTAAAGGATGTTATGGTGGGATTCCCTGTCCCCTCTGGTCTCAATGATTCTATGTCATTAGCGATTCAAATTGACAGACGTTTGCGTGAGCGGAGAAGTATGCGTGGAATGGTGTTGCCTTGTGAACCAGCTCCTGAAACCATGCAGTGTGATAGAGTGGTGTCTGGGGCACAGCGTCATGAGTTTCGAAAGCGCAATGGGTTATGTTTCTACTGTGGTGATGCCTCTCATGCTATTTCAGTCTGCCCTAAGCGGGGAAGACGTTTTGCACGCTCAGTTGTCTTGGGTAGTGTTCAGACTAAGTTTTTATTAACTGTCACTCTGATATGCTCTCTGTCCTCATTTTCTGCTCAGGCTTTCGTTGATTCTGGAGCAGCTATTAACCTGATGGATTATGATTTTGCTAAACGTTGTGGGTTCCCCTTGATACCCCTACAGAAGTCTATTCCCCTACTGGGGATCGATTCTACCCCTTTGGCTGAGAATAAACCCCAGTTTTCTACTCAGGTGATAATGAGGGTTGAACCTGATCACCAGGAGTGCTGCAAATTTTTGGTTCTATATAATCTGCATGACATTATCGTGCTGGGTTTCCCTTGGTTGCAGTCTCATAATCCTGTTTTGGATTGGAAGTCTGTGTCTGTGGCCAGTTGGGGCTGCCAATGTGTTAATACCAACACTCCTGTTTTTTCTGTCTCCCCCAGGCTCAGGATGTTCCTGACTTTTTGTTTGATTTTTCTGATGTGTTTAGCGAAAGTAAATCTGCATCCTTGCCTCCCCATAGGAGCTATGACTGCGCTATTGAATTAGTGCCGGGTAGTAAATTCCCTAAAGGTCGCCTTTTTAACTTGTCTGTACCTGAACATGACGCTATGCGGTCTTATATCAAGGAATCTTTGGAGAAGGGTCATATCAGACCATCCTCTTCACCCTTAGGTGCCGGTTTTTTCTTTGTGGCCAAAAAAGATGGTTCATTAAGGCCGTGTATTGATTATCGTCTCTTGAACAATATTACTGTGAAATATCAATACCCGTTACCCTTGATTTCTGACCTGTTTTCCAGGGTGAAAAACGCTACTTGGTTTACCAAGCTTGACCTCAGGGGGGCGTATAACCTTATTCGCATTAAGCACGGGGATGAATGGAAGACGGCATTCAATACCCCTGAAGGGCATTTTGAGTACCTAGTGATGCCCTTTGGGCTCACTAATGCTCCTTCCGTCTTCCAGTCCTTCATGAATGACATTTTCAGGGATTTTGTGGACAAATTTCTGATTGTTTATTTGGATGATATCTTGATTTTTTCTAATGACTGGGACTCTCATGTGAAACATGTTCGAACTGTGTTCCAGATTTTGAGAGAGAATGCTCTGTATGTGAAGGGATCAAAGTGTCTTTTTGGCGTACAGAGGATCTCATTTCTGGGATTCATTTTGTCCCCATCTGTTATTGAAATGGACCCGGTCAAGGTTCAAGCCATCTGTGATTGGGTCCAACCTACTTCATTAAAGGCTCTTCAGAGATTTTTGGGTTTTGCCAATTTTTATCGTAAATTTATTGGTAATTTCTCGGTTATTGTTAAACCATTAACTGATTTGACCAGAAAGGGTTCTAATGTGGTGAATTGGCCTCCTGAGGCAGTCTCTGCATTTCAGGAACTTAAGCAGAGATTCACTTCTGCTCCTGTTCTACGGCAGCCTGATGTTTCTCTGCCATTTCAGGTGGAGGTTGATGCCTCTGAAATTGGGGCAGGTGCCGTTTTGTCCCAAAAAGATCCAGAGACCTCTAAAAGTAACCCTTGTGCCTTTTTCTCTCGAAAATTTTCTCCTACTGAACGTAATTATGACGTGGGTAATCGGGAGTTATTGGCCATGAAGTGGGCTTTTGAAGAGTGGAGACATTGGCTGGAGGGAGCCAAACATCAGGTGGTGGTCCTTACGGACCATAAGAATCTGGTCTATCTGGAATCTGCCAAGCGACTCAATTCTAGACAGGCCAGGTGGGCCTTGTTTTTCACACGTTTTAATTTTGTGGTTTCCTTTCTTCCTGGCACTAAGAATGTTAAGGCGGATGCCCTCTCGAGGAGTTTCCTTGCGGACTCTCCTGAGTTATCTGATCCTTCTGTTATTTTGAAAGAGGGTGTAGTTCTTTCCGCCATCTCGCCCAATTTGAGACTTGCTCTGGAGGGGTGTCAGGAGGATAGGCCCGAGCGCTACCCTGTTGGAAAATTGTTTGTCCCGGACCAATGGAAAAAGAGTGTGATGTCTGAGATTCATTGTTCCGCATTGGCTGGGCATCCCGGAATTTTTGGTACCAGAGACTTGGTTAGTCGGTCCTTTTGGTGGCCTACCTTGTCTCGTGATGTCAGGGAATTTGTGCAGTCCTGCGGGACTTGCTCTCGCTCCAAGCCTTGCTCTCGCTCTAGTGGTTTGTTGATGCCATTGCCTGTGCCCAAGAGACCATGGACCCATATCTCTATGGATTTCATTTCCGATCTTCCTGTTTCTCAGAGAATGACCACCATCTGGATAATTTGTGATAGGTAATGGCACAAGATGTATCATTTTGGAAAACCTAAGTTGCCTTCCTCCTCTGAATTGGTGCCGTTGTTCCTTCAGCACGTGGTTCGTTTACACGGCATTCCTGAGAACATTGTGTCTGACAGAGGAGTCCAGTTTGTTTCCAAATTTTGGAGGACTTTTTGTTCTAAACTGGGTGTTCAATTGTCTTTCTCCTCGGCATTTCATCCTCAGACCAATGGTCAAACTGAGAGAACAAACCAGACATTGGAGACTTATCTTAGATGCTTTGTGTCTGCTGATCAGGATGACTGGGTCTCTTTTTTGCCTTTGGCTGAGTTTGCTCTTAATAATAGGGCTAGCTCTGCCACTTTGATGTCTCCGTTTTTCTGTAATTCTGGGTTTCACCCTCGATTTTCTTCAGGACAGACGGAGGCTTCTGTCTGTCCAGGTGTTGACTCTGTTGTGGAGCGTATGCAACAGATTTGGGACCAGGTAGTGGAGAGGTTGTCCCTCTCTCAGGAGAAGGCCCAGCGGTTTGCTAACCGGCATAGGACTGATGGTCCTCGGTTTAAAGTGGGGGACTTGGTCTGGTTGTCCTCAAAGAATATTCCTATGAGAGTAGCATCTCCTAAATTTAAGCCTAAGTTCATTGGACCTTATAAGTAGAGTTGAGCGATACTTTCCGATATGCTAAAGTATCGGAATCGGAATGGTATCGCCGATATCACTAAAATATCGGCGATACCCGATACCGATACCGGAAGTCCCATGTAAGTCTATGGGAACAAAATATCGCAACTAAAAAAACCCCATTCTTTCCTTGTAAACACTAAATATACACACATAGAATACATATATATATATATACATGTCATTGTGACATATATATATACATATATGTATAGTTTATACACTTCTACATAGTAAAATATCCTTTGATTCAATTGCCGGGTAAAGCCGGCTTCAGTGAAAAGACAGAAGCACCCGACATGAAATGACACTTGGTGTACATAGGGTTAAACATTTATTTTCATGTCCTTTGCTATCTAATTTGCACAAACAATTAAATCAGACTATGTGTGCAAAATTTCACACCTGTAGGGGTTAATTAAAGGTGTAAATTCGTTGTAAAAAAAACAGACTTTTTTGCTACGAATTTACACCTTTAATTAACCCCTAGAGGTGTGAAATTTTGCACACATAGTCTGATTTAATTGTTTGTGCAAATTAGATAGCAAAGGACATGAAAAGACATGGTTAACCCTATGTACACCAAGTGTCATTTCATGTCGGGTTCTGCATTTTCACAAAAGCCGGCAATTGAATTAGCGGCTATTATACTATGTAGAAGTGTATGAACTACAAATATAAATATATATATATATATATGTGTCACAAATTCAATGACATGTAATATATATATATGAGGTGTAAAATTGCTGAAAAAAAATGCGTGGGCTCCCGCCCTATTTTCGCAACCAGACAGACAAAGCCAGTGAGTGGGGGCAGATAATAATAGCCCAGAGAGGGACCATTATTTTTGCCCCCCCCGGCTACTAACATCTGCCCCCAGACACCCCAGGAAAGACAAATCTATAATTAGATTCGCCCTTTCTGGCACTTTGCCCGTCTATTCCCATTGCCCTGTAGCGGTGGCGAATGGGTTAATATGGAGTTAAAGCCACCTTGCTATTGAAAGGTGACCTTAAGCCAGGTTAATAATTGAGAGCTGTCAATTAGACAACTATCAATTATTAATCCTATTGCATGAAATAAAAATAAAACACACACACTTTAATTAAAAATCATTTTAATGAAATAAAGACACATGTTTTTGACCATCTTTTATTTTACTGCAAAAACCATTTCCTGTAATAAAAATAAAATAAAAAAGCAAAATTATTCTTACCTATCCCATGCACAGTCAGGTCCCACGGTGTAATCCTTCAGAAAGGGTTAATGTTTACTGCAGGGACCGCAGCTAATGCTGCAGCCTCACAGTAAACCCCAAATGAATGAGTTCCTCTCCTGCCTGACAGGAGAGTAAAGGCTGGGTGTCACATAACGATACACCAGCGATCCCGACAACGATATGCACTTGTCAGGATCGCTGGTGTATCGCTACATGATCGCTGCTGAGCTGCCAAACAGGCAGCTCAGGCAGCGATCTGGGACAGCGACACTGCGGGTAACATCGCTTAAGGGCCCGTCTCACATAGCGATATCGCTACCGAGATCGCTGCTGAGTCACTAGTTTTGTGACGCAGCAGCGAGCTCACCAGCGATATCGCTGTGTGTGACATTCAGCGACGATCAGCCCCCCTGCCGGGTATCGCTGATCGTCGCAGAAATGTCAGGACCTTTTTTGATCGCTGGTTTCCCTCTGACAGGCACGCATCGCTGCGTGTGACAGGCGGGAAACCAGCGATCAAAGGTCCTGACATTTCAGCGACGATCAGCGATACCCGGCAGGGGGGCTGATCGTCGCTGAATGTCACACACAGCGATATCGCTGGTGAGCTCGCTGCTGCGTCACAAAACTAGTGACTCAGCAGCGATCTCGGTAGCGATATCGCTATGTGAGACGGGCCCTTAAGTGGAAAGCTTAATTGATTGCTTTCCACTTTCACTTCAGGTCAGCCAGGGACACAATCAGTGACGTCAGAGGGAACTGATTAACAAAAATAGGGGTTCCCTTCGAAAAAAAAATGGCGTGGGGTCCCCCCTATTTTTGTTAACCAGCCAGATGAAGCAGACCGCTGAGGCCTGGATTTTCAGGCTGTTAAGGAGCCAAGATCCATGGACCTTGCCAGCCTGATAATACCAGGCCACAGCAGTCTGCATATCTTGGCTGATTAACAAAAATAGGGGATCCCCTCGAAAAAAATTGGCGTGGGGTCCCCCCTATTTTTGTTAACCAGCCAGATGAAGCAGACCGCTGAGGCCTGGATTTTCAGGCTGTTAAGGAGCCAAGATCCATGGACCTTGCCAGCCTGATAATACCAGGCCACAGCAGTCTGCATATCTTGGCTGATTAACAAAAATAGGGGATCCCCTCGAAAAAAAAACGGCGTGGGGATCCCCCCTATTTTTGTTAACCAGCCAAGTAAAATGCAGACTGCTGCGGCCTGGTATTAAAAGACTGTCAAGGCCCATGGATTTTGGCCCTCAACAGCCTGATAATACCAGGCTACAGCAGCCCCACATTTGGCGCATCAAAAGATGTGCCAATTGTGGCACTTTACCCGGCTCTTCCCACTTGCCCTGTAGCGGTGGCAAGCGGGGTAATAAGGGGTTATTGTCACCGTTGATTGCACGGTGACAATAAGCCCGGTTAATAATGGAGAGGTGTCAATAAGACACCGATCCATTATTAATCCCAAAGTTATTAAATGTGTAAAAAAAAGACAAAGCAAGAAAAAAGTATTTTAATGAAATAAAAGAGACAACACAGTTTTCATTTCTTTTATTATACACTCATTCCTGCGATGCCATCGATCTCCTGTAAAAAAAGAAAAAAAACAAACCAACAGTATACCACCTGTCCGACGCAGTCCATAGTAACGACTGTCCCACGACGATCCAACTCTGCTACATCGCAATGACAGGCAGAGCCTGTCATTGCAACGCAGCACAGCTGATTACCTGCTTCCCCGGCGGTGACGTCATCGGACTGACTGCTTTACGGCCGGGATTACCCAGCAGTCACTGCAGTTATCGCGAGAAACTGCATGTGACCGCCGGGGAGAAGAGGATGGCGGCCATGAAGCAGTCCAGGACGTGACCGCCGGAGATCTTCTGCCAGGTAAGTGCCGCTGACTCCTGACAGACCCGACAGACGGACACTGACAGTGACAGTGACATCCCGATTCCGGTATCCGATAAGACGAAAATATCGGAACTCGGAATCGGAATTCCGATACAGCTAATATCGGCCGATACCCGATATTTGCAGTATCGGAATGCTCAACACTACTTATAAGATCATTGAGATTATTAATCCTGTTTCTTTTCGTTTGCTTCTTCCAGGGACATTTAAGATCCATAACGTGTTCCACAAGTCCTTGTTGAAGAGGTTTGTTGAGCCAGTGGTTCCTGCTGCTGTGCCTCCTGACCCTGCTTTGGTTGAGGGCAATCTGGAGTATGTGGTTGAGAAAATATTGGATTCTCGTTTTTCTAGACGGAAACTCCAGTATTTGGTTAAATGGAGAGGTTATGGTCAGGAAGACAATTCTTGGGTGTTTGCTTCGGACATCCATGCTAGGAGACTTATCCGTGCGTATCATAGAACTCATCCTGACCGACCTGGTTGCTCAAATGAGGGTTCGGTGACCCCTCCTCAAGGGGGGGGTACTGTTGTGAATGGGTTTGAGATGAGTTCTGAGCAGAGGCTCCCTCTGGTGGTTACAAGCGGTACTAGTGAAGATTGTGAGGACTGGGAATCAGGTGTTACTGACTGGTCTTATATAAGGGAGTCATTTTCCCATCAGGGTTGCCGGTGATCAATTGTTCTGGTCTGAATCCTTCATTCCAGTTTCCCTTGTAGCCTGCTGTGTCGTGTCTGCATCTCCTGCTACCAGATAAGATTTTTTCTTCTTTTGTGTTATTGCTATATTTTTGTATTTTGTCTTGCACTTCTTTGGGGGCCTTCTGGGTCCCCTCCGGGGGCTTCTGCCTTCTCAGTTTAGTTCAGCCACTGAGTTTTGTTCTTTTGCTTTTTCCAGTTTTTTCAGTGGCTGCTGTTTTGATTTTGTTACACCAGAGAGCTAATTTAGGTGGTAGAGGTCGTGTGATCTCAGGTGATTTTGAAATTAGTAGAGTTGGTATTTTTCAGGGTTTTCTGGGATTGCAGTAAGTACCCTTCCTGTCCTTTTCTTTTTAGATAGTTTGGGCCCCAGCGTTTGCTCATTCTATTTTCTTTCTGTGTCAGTATTTCCTCTTGTCTAACCGCCATTACATGTTTGGGGGCTTTCTATTATCTTTGGGGTTCTGCTCCAAGGCAGATAGCTTTCCTATTTCTATCTTTAGGTGTAGTTAGTTTCTCAGGCTGTGACGAGGCGTCCAGGACCAACGTAGGAACGCTCCACGGCTGCCTCTAGTTGTGGTGGTTAGTCAGGGTACTGCAATCCCATAGATTCCAACTGCTCTGGTGTATTGCCTTTTTTTTTTTTTTTTTTACCTGCACTCCTCAGCTACCGAAACATAACAGTAGTCCTTCAAAGCTTTTAGCTCGGGCCCCGCTAGGGGGTAGATCTTACCAAAAGGTATCTCGCCTCCAGGCAATAATTCGATTGGACAATCATATGGACGGTGAGGAGGAAGCTGATCAGCGTTCTTCTTGTCACATAAATCCACATAGTCCTGGTATACAGCTGGTAGTTCAGGAACTGACATGGTTCCTTTAGGCACAGAGCAAGCTGAAACTCCTTGACTTATCTGTTTCTCCGGAAAGTGTAATTCCTTGGTCTCCCAGTTAATCGTAGGATTCTGCGCCTGCAGCCATGGTAGCCCTAGAATAATGGGAAAGTGGGGAGAAGAGATAAGCATAAAAGACATTTTCTCCTGATGATCTTTACCCATAAGGACCCTCAAAGGCTCTGTTTCCTGATCCACTGGTCCAGAGGTCAGCAGGGAGCCATCCACAGTCTCCATCTGTACTGGAGTAGCCTTATTCACTGAACGTATTCCCTGTTTCAGAGCAAAGGAGATATCCATAAAATTTCCACTTGCTCCTGAGTCGATCATAGCAGAGCTAGACACCCATACTGAGTCAACCCAGAGTTTGATGGACAGGAAACAATGAGAATTGTTTCTTTTACAACTCAGCTGGGACACCGCTGAGGAAACTTGAAAAATTGCAGCGTTTATACCGTCATTGTCCCCAGAACTAACAGAGTTTAAGTCCGAAAAATCAAGATCTCTTGCAGCAGATCTCTCTGGAGTCTGAGGCTCGGACATGACAGAGTTCCTCTCGCAACACTCACAGTGAATGACTGCTGCAGTAGTCTTACGAGAACGGCTGGGGCAGTTTATAATGAAGTGCCCTGACTTACCACAGTAAAAACATAGATTTTCCTTTATACGGTGTTCTTTGCGTGCATCACTAACCCGTCTTTGTAAAGAGTCCACCTGCATGGGTTCAGGTTCTGGTTCCCTTGTGATCCTACTCAAAGGTTCCTTAGATGAGGAGGGAGGTAGGGAAAGGTTAGTGCGATTATTTTCGAACCATCTCTCTTGTCTGCGTTCAGTCAGACGAGCATCAATACGGATACAATAGTTAATAAAGTCACCTAACGAAGTGGGAGGGTCGGCACAAGCAAGTTCATCCTTAATCAATGGAGACAACCCTTTCCGAAAAATAGATTTTTTGGCGGAAGTGTCCCAAGTGGTATCAAGAGCCCATCTCCTGAAATCCAAGGCATATTCGGCTACTGAACGCTTACCTTGGCGCAAAGTTAACATGGCTGCTTCAGCTGTTGCACCTCGATTGGGGTCATCAAACACCTGCCCCATGGCTGAAATGAAAGCATACAGGTGATTCAAACAATCATCCTCAGTCTCAATCAGAGGGTTTGCCCACATCAAAGCCTTATTGGTAAGCAACATGATTATAGTAAGCACTTTGGATCGTTCAGTGGGAAATTGTGAAGCATGTGCAGAGAAAAATAGATTGCATTGGTTAATAAATCCCCTGAATTTCTCACGTTCACCGCCAAAACGAAAAGGAGGTAACTTGGGGATCCCAGAACTCGGGGTTATGACAGGAGCCTGGACTCGTTCCTCTAGAGCCTCAATCCTGGCTCGTAATTCCTGGGTAGTTTGTCCAAACACTTGCAAATTATGATTAGTGAGGTCCTGTAGGCTTGCAAAACGGGTCTTTATAGTCTGTATATCTGCAAGGATTGTATCAGTCACTCCGCAAAGCTCCTTTATGCGGGCCTCCATCTTCCAGATCCTTTAAGGCAGAAGTGCTGGAAGGAGAAGAGGAAAGGAAAAAAAAAAAAAAAACAATAGTGTTTACCTGTGGTAACACTCTAGAGTAACATTTAAGGGAATGCGCTCACCTGGAATGGTTGTGAGAAGTCACAACCACTGTCATCACAGAAGGTATTAAACGGACATCTGATATCCACAGTCCCAGCAGACACGGCTTTCCCAGACCCAGCAGACACTAAACATTGGCTCCTGAATCTTGTCATGTATAGTGTACAGTTCCTATAGCATCTTGTGCTTGGGTGCGAGGGAAACACATGAGACATAGGTTGGTATGAAATGACTTGTATTACTTCATACAAGCATGCAGAAAAGGTCACACAGTTTGCAGGAAACAGAGGCAGAAGACACAGCAGGCCAGAGTAACTTCAAGCTCTACATAACTCTCCAAAGCAGGTTCAGGATCTCTTCTCTGTACCGTAATTCCTCTGCAAACATGGATTTCACCAGACAGCAGGTTTCCAAAGTCCAATAGTATTCCAAAGTTCCTCAGTAGGAAATAGCTGGAGTCCAAAATCCTAGGTTTCCAGGAGTCAGGTCACAGGCTGACTGAGGCTTGGTTCAGGAGCACTGATTGTTCAGCTGAAGCTGCTTAAGAAGCAAGAGGGAGAGAATCAGGGCGGGAACATGAAAACTGGAAACTCCATATTAACTGAGGGCAAGAGCTGCAGAAAGACAGAAAGCAAAATGGCCGACGGAAAAACTGAGTTTCAAGGAACATGTCAAAAGAGACAAAGAACCTTACACATAGATCCAATGTGAACAGGTGCTAAAACCTAGAGTCACCAACTCATACATATTTAAGAAAAAAGGTAGCACACTGTAGCGCTAAAGCTTGCGGACACAAAATATGAAAATATGAAAAATATGAAAAATGAATTGCATCACTGCCTTAGAATATGAAAAATTGAGAAGTCTTAGCGCATAAAAAGGCCAATTTATGTGTACCTGGGAGCCACGTTGAGGTTGGCATAGTTAGGACCTGGGATACAAGAAGAGCCTTAACGCGGCTCCCAGGTACACATAAATTGGCCTTTTTATGCGCTAAGACTTCTCAATTTTTCATATTTCTAAGGCAGTGATGCAATTCATTTTTCATATTTTTCATATTTTCATATTTTGTGTCCGCAAGCTTTAGCGCTACAGTGTGCTACCTTTTTTTCTTAAATATGTATGAGTTGGTGACTCTAGGTTTTAGCACCTGTTCACATTGGATCTATGTTTGGATGTGCCGGTCAGTTTTTTTGATTTGTATCTCAAAAGGCACTGTCACATTTAGTGATCACACTAGCAATCACGACAACGACACGACCTGGCGAGATCGTTGGTGCTATCGCTATATGGTCGCTAGTTAGCTTCCAAACACAAAGATCTCATCAGAGATCAGCGATCTGTATAACGACCCACCTGCGCCGCTGGTAAAGTCGTTCATAAAGGGTGTCACACTCAGCGATTCTGGCTCACCAGCGGGACACCAGCGACCAAAAAACGGCTCAGAACGTTCATAAGCGATAAACGACATCTCAGCAGGGTCCACATCGCCGTTACATGTCACACACAGCTGCGTCACTAACGAGATCGCTACTGCGTCATAAATCGGTGACTCTTTCGCGATCTCGTTCGCGATCTCGCTTAGTGTGACAGTACCTTAAGGCACCAACAATCCTAAGAGCTAAATAATTTTCTTCATCTTTTCCCTACACAGCTGCCCTTCAGGGCCCAAATTTTTGTGAAGGGGAACTGCAACACAACCTAATTTAAGGTTTGATGATGGCCCGGAAACATTGTTTAAGGGTGCAAACTTAATGGTGCTGCAGCCCTCATTCTATGGGAAAATTGGGGGGCCCAACAGGCAAACCTCTATGATAAAAAAAATTTCCATTTCCAGTATCCCCTTAGGAAAACCTCTAAAGAAACGAGGAAGCTTATCTTCACGACAAACCTAAGTAAAAGGATCAAATCAGTGTGGGAAATTATATGGAAAACCTAAATAAAAAGGGAAAAGGTTTTGGGAACTACTTCCGCTTGTGGGACATTATATATGGGGGGGGGAAAACTTTTCAAGTTGGGTGGTAAAACCCTGGTGGCCTTTTTTAATTGGCCCTTTTGGGTCCACTTTTTTTTTTTCAATGGAAAAGGGTTTGGGCACATCAATTATTGAGAATTTCACAAGAAAAACCATTGGTGTGCTTGGTTTTTTAAAGTAACTTTAAATTTTTTCTTATTTACAAGTTTATGACCACTTAAAAAATTGTTCAAAGTGCTGCCCCTTGTGTTTGGGTTGTCAAGCAACCTCTTCTCCCCCTCTTACACACTGATACAATGCGAAGAAAAGCAGCACAGGCTTCCCCGTATCCTTTGTTTCGATCGCACATCTTGTATCTTCACAGCAAAAAACAATTGCCTTCAGAGACCCCCAAAAATAAAAGTCTAATGGGGGAGATAGGGGACCTTGGGGCCATTCACTGGCCCACGATGACCAACCACTTTCCACGAAAGTTCAGTAGGAATGTTTGGACTGACACCCTAGTGTGGGGGTGCACCATCGCTGGAAAACTAGGGAACGTGCCATCTCTTTTCCGGAAGGAAATAAAGAATAAAGATGTTAAAAACCCAAACCACCATTGTTTTTCTTGTGAAATTCTCAATAAGTTTGATGGGTTTCCCTCAA
>JARQOD010000002.1:611207941-611238047 GCA_033576555.1 Oophaga sylvatica
TGTTTACTGTCCCTCCTCTCACTGCCGATTTTTATTCCCTATTGACTTGCATTGGGTCGCTTTTTCCGATTGTCTTTTGAAAAGTCGAGCCGACCGAAACCCGACTCGACCCTCCCGGAGGCAAAGTCGCTCATCTCTAATTCTTACTTTTCTTTCCACTTCCTAACAAAATGGAAATAGTATAGGCAATAGTTTGCATGAAGAGAAGGGAGTCAATTGTACAAGACTCGTGTCTTTAGAAATAGGTTCAGATACTCACCTCGAAATTGTGTACAATCATTAATGATGAAATTGAAACACCAAGAAGGAAAAGTCATGGAAATCATATGATTGGTAGACATGGTAATGATATGCACATGATGTAAAAATGTTACATTTTTCGGTATCTTGAATGAGGGCCATGTGCAGAAATTCCCACTCTTCCAGCTTTGGCTACTATCAAATAGGTCACTAGTGGTCATTTGAGGAATGTTCTGCCACACTGAATGCCTTTGGGCAAATCATCATGATCCACCGCTGGCAGCTCTTTTTGCAATTGCCGACAAATAACCTCCCAGATGTGCTGGATGGAAGACAAGTCCAGAGATGCTGCAGACCATGGTAGAACATCCAGACAACACAAGCAGCTTTTTTCTAGTCAGCTTAACAAAAAATCACAGACAGACAAGATTTTTTACAGAAACATTGGAAAACCATAATAAACTATTATGAATAAAAGTGATACATGTTTTCAGTATATAATTCTAACTGAAGTCATTAGTTAAATTCTCTATTAACTGCAAAATTATGAGATCATTAAATTAAAATAATCTGTAGAAGTTCCTTCAGCTTCAAAAAATCATGTTAAAAGAAACAGCACAGCCAGAAGTTGAGGTGCCTTCCGTAGGTTCCCAAACGGTGAAATATAATACAGAAAACCGGGCACACTCGATTCCGCGCGATAGAAGATTTTAATTTGCAATACATACAGTAGTCAAAAATGTTTCGGTCTATCTAGACCAATCGAGTGTGCCCGTTTTCTGTATTATATTTCAAAAAAATCATGGACACCTGAAATATTTTTTACAGACAATGCAAAAGTGCCCTATTGTTACAGACTCTTCAGGAATTTATGGATGGTTGGTAACCCAGCTCCCTGGATATGCACAGTGAACTGCTGAATCAGGAGTCTATGCCCTTGTCTTTAGTGCACATTGTTGGAGAGACATGGATTTGCAAAGAGTCCAGAAGAACACTGCTCTTGCAAATTACGTTACTCACAACCACAGGAGTGTGGCAATATGATTAGTGGGACGATTAAGAAAAGAAAGCGCTTCCTCAACTAGTCGCCCACTGATTTGAATATACCTGGCTAAATTAAATACATGATTTTCTGGAAATTAAATAAACAAAATAAAAGAAAGGGGCTTATTGGAAGCAGTAGAAAGAATGGGATAAAGACCGTGGACAATTTGCAAGACATGGAGAAGTTGTCAGGTTCTCTTTATGAAAATCTTCAAGTTTTTGAACGGTTTAATGTTATCGCTAAAGGAAAGAGTCATGGAATCACTAATGGCAAGACCAGTATGATCAAACATCTGTAATGCTGGTCATACAGTTTGCATTTGCATGTTTGAGAAGACTTATTAAGACCATATTCTGATCCACTTCTTAGAGAGACGCAAATGAGAATAACAGTTAAGATATCTGTAGAAAATTGGATGCGTGTAGCTTTTATCTAGTGCTAGATACAGCCCTTAGGAAGTCAATCCTGCCATCATGAACATCAATAGAAACCAAGACAAGACAAAAATCAAAGCAGTTTGTTGTTTTAACTTATGCTACTTTTATCCAAAATGAGCCTCCACATAGGAAGACCATGATTCAAGGTCATATCATTAAGAAAACAGCCTTTTGAATTCTCTAATGGCCAGCTTAGATCAGCATTTTCAAGCGTTCTCCCTTAACCTTTGTAGTTAATAACCACATGACAAACCCATATTCAACAAAGCTCAAAGTCAGTTAGTAACAACTCTAAGATGAATATCAAGATTAGAATGTAAAACTGCGGAAGAACATCAATTATTTCAGTCTTTAGAATAGCAACCAATTATCAAATCTTTTTACTTTGTAAATTTTTGCAGTGTCAAATGGGATTTTTTACATTGCAGTTTTCAATTAGTGATTTCATCCTTTCTACACAATTACTACAAATTTTAGAGTCATTTTCTACCCTCTTATGGCGAAGATGTTGTTCTTCATGAGAGAGTAGTTCTACACAGCTAATTAAGAGCCAGTAACAAATGAGATGGGACCAACCAGAGTTGAGTTTCAATTTTTTAATTATGTCTGTCTTATACACTGCAGCCAAAAATTGAACACAGTATTTTTAAATGTGACCTCATATGGGACTTGTATAGGAATAAAACTATGAAGCCCAATTCAGTAGGATATTTATGTCAAAATTCAAGCATAAAACTTCTCAAAATGTCATATAATTTTTGTGTAGCTCGGAAGTAGTGCAAAACGTATGCAACTTTTGGCATTTTAACACCACTCCAGGCCAACTTCATGTTTAATTAAAACTGGCATGTATATTGCGGTTCCATCCTCGGGGGCCAGAGAAAATGACATTGGAGGTTCCATACCCTTGACTTAGACAATGATACTGCTGTGTTGTGAATGTGCTAGAAATGAATTCTGAGCAGAAGCTCCCTCTGGTGGTTAAAAACAGTACTGAACTATCCAATGAAGATTGTGAAGATTGGTGATCAGGTGTTACTGACTGGTCTTATATAAGGGAGGTTCCCTCCCATCAAGGTTGCCGGTGATCAATTGTTCTGGTCTCATCTTTGATTCCTGTTCACTTTGTAGCTTGCTGTTTCGTGCCTGCATCTTCTGCTAACAGATAAGACATTTCTTCTTTTAGTTTTTTGTGCTTGCTTTTTGCATTTTGTCCTGCACTTCTGTGGGGGTCTGCCGGGTCCCCTCCGGGGCTTGTGCTCCTCTCAGTTTTAGTTCAGCCACTGTTGTTTGTTCATTTGCCTTTTCCAGTTTTTTCAGTGGCTGCTGTTTAGTTTTTGTTACACCAGAGAACTAATTTAGGTGGTAGAGGTCGTGTGATCTCAGGTGTTTTTGTAATTAGTAGTGTTGGTACTTTTCAGGGTTTTTTGGGATTGCAGTAAGTGTCCTTCCTATCCTTTTCTATTTAGGAAGTTTGGGCCCCAACGTTTGCTCATACTATTTTCTGTCTGTGTCTGTATTTCCCCTTGTCTAACCGCCATTACATGTTTGGGGGCTTCCTATGTTCTTTGGGGATCTGCTCCGGGGCAGATAGTTTTCCTCTTTCTGTCTTTAGGTGTAGTTAGCTTCTCAGGCTGTGACGAGGCGTCTAGGACCAACGTAGGTACGCTCCACGGCTGCCTTTAGCTGTGGTGGTCAGTCAGGGTACTGCAATCCCATAGATTCCAACCTCTCTGGTGTATTTCCTTTTTTGCTTGCTCTCCTCAGCTACCAAATCATAACACTGCTGCCTCATTGAAGCTGGTGGCTAGATGCTGCAAAGGACTATTTATATATTAAATCCACCTTACCTGTCTTCTATACTCTTCCAGACCTTTTGGTGATGCAGACCTTACTTGGAAACCTTAAAGGGATTGTGCAGGAATGAATTGTTGATAATCTGTTCTTGTGAATGGGTTTTTTTAGGAGATCATTGGGGTCTTTTACTGGCACCCCACTGAACAGCAAAATATGTTCTGGCAATAATGGAAATCAGCAACATATGGGCAGAACTTGAATGTGAAATAAAATGTACTACTGGTTAGTGACCACTAAGTGTTACTCTATAAATTACTTCAATCTGGCCACTTCCTTGGAAGTTATCAGATGATAATTGGGAATGCCAGATATCAAAATCCAAACAGTCAGTAATATAGATATCCTATGCCTTTAATAGATCATCAGTTGTTCAGTCCAGGACCACTGATTAACAAACCCATTAATAGATAAAATTGTCTTACAACGCAAAAAAAACACCTTCGTTGCCAAACAGACGCAAGACCTTATTGGGTCCAATTATAATTCTATAACGCAGGCCCCCCACCACCAATGTATCATTTATAACACTGAATTTGTCTTATTTGTAAGAAGTGCCTTTGGGCCAGTCCATTAATGCACCAGGTCCTGGGTGCAACTTCACCCCATAATGCTAAACCGCTGGAGCCACAGTCACTATTGCAGAAGAAATATAGTATCACATGGTACTTATTCAAATTAATGGGTGAACAAAAACATGCAGTGTATTAATGGACAGAGTGAAGAGAATGGAGGCTAGCCTAAAGGTACTGCCACACTACACAATCCCGCTAGCGATCTCGTTAGCGTCGCATACTAATGAGATCGCTAGCGGGATTGTTTATATATCGCTAGTAGCTACCTATTTTAGCGATGTCGTTAGAACGCTATCGCGGTTAGCGATCTCCTTAACGACTTTAGCGGTACAAAAGTACCGCTAAATCGCTAAAAAAGGTGCCACACTCAGCGATTAGATACTTACCAGCGGGGCGCCAGCGACGAAAATAGGGTCCGGAACGATTCCAGCGACGAGCGAGATCACAGCAGGAAGCTCGTCGCTGGCAGATGCCGCACACAACAACATCGCTAACGGATCGCTAAATAGTGACTTTTTTAGCGATCCCGTTAGCGATGTTGTTTTAGTGTGGCATACCCTTTATTAGTGAAACTTTGTTATCTCCATTGGGTAAATAGCATCTTTGCAATCGCCATTTGACATATAGATGAGGGTTGCCTATATAAGACAACCCTTTTAAGGGTAAAGCCATGTTGACAGAGAAGGTAGGTTTGTTCATATTTCTGTCTTTAGTTGCATCTAATATATTTAACAAGAACAGACAAACCCAGGTCCTACAATAACAATAGCTAAAAAGCAATCCTACATGTCCTGCATAACATCAAGGTACCTTTAAGAACTGAAATAATATAGAAAACTTCACTGGTCCTGTGCTAAATGTGTCTGTGACTGGAGACAAGCTATCTAGACACATTCTTAAGAGAAGATGCAATTTCCTGCAACAGAAATCACAGCTGAAAGAGAAATGTCATTATCTATAAAATGAACAGAGCCGAGTGACTGAAACCTTAACTTTACATAGGGCTCGATTCAGGCAATAGCCATTTTTCCTATCTGTGCGGCAGTTTAAAGATTGATTTTGATATAACACGGGATAAGAAGTAGTAGATTAACAGACCAGAGACGGATATAATGAAACTGTCTCCTGTTTTGTATTTTCCCCCGCTATAGCTTGACAATATAAATAAATGAGAACCCATAGTAAATGAATGAAAATGCATTTCAGACTGAAGCTTGTGGGTGTGTGACTTCCTTCCATCAAAGGCCTCCCTTGTGTCCGCCACATATGGTGTTCATTGCTCAGGAGACGTGAAATAGAATTTGTTCGACAAGCAATACTTTGTTAATGTTCAAAATTCGTGAAACGCGACATCTGTGTAGACGGAAAGATAATTGTCTTAGATAAGATGTGCCTGTTTCAGTAACCTTGCAGTGCATTTATTTCTTTTGCTTTACTTTTCCAGGTAAGCATAATTATATTTCAAGTAGGGTGATGAGCATTGAAGGGAACCTGTAGCCTCCTTTTTCGGATATTAGCTGCGGCCACTGCCTTTCGGGCTTATCTACAGCAATAATGCAGTAATGCTGTAGATAAGCCCCCGATGTAACCTGAAAGATAAGAAAAACAAGTTATATTATACTCATCCGGGGGGCGCTCCGGTCCGATGGGCGTCGCAGGTCCGGGTCCGGCGCCTCCCATCTTCTTGTGATGTCATCATCTTTGCTTCCTGTCGGGGCTCCTGTGCAGGCAGACTGATTTGCCCTGTTGAAGGCAGAGCAAAGTACTGCAGTGCGCAGACACTGGACCTCACTGACCTTTCCCGGCGCTTACGCACTGCCCTCAAAAGGGCAAATCAGTTTGCCTGCACTGGAGCCGTGACAGGAAGCAAGGAAGATGATGACATTGCAAGAAGACGAGCGGCACCGGACCCGACATGCTACCCCCATCAGACCAGACGGCACCGGACCGCGCCCCCGGATGAGTATAAAAATAACTTGTTTTTCTTATCTTTCAGGTTACAGCGGGGGCTTATCTACAGCATTACAGAATGCTGTAGCTAAGCCCCTAAAGGCGATGGCCGCAGCTTATATCCGAAAAAGGAGGTGACAGGTTCCTTTTAATGTGCTTTCTGTAGAAAAATAGTGGATTAAAATTTTTAAAACCCACGTGACCTGCTCCAGTTCACAAAATATTTTTGTTGAAAATTATTGACTTTTGTCTTACATACTGTAGAACCTACTTTGTGTGAAATGTCCTTGGTTTGAAATAAAAAACAAGATTGGCCTGCTATAATTTAATGAGGCCATCCAGTTGGAGACTTCAAGGTATATAGATTACCCTGCTTGTAATTTTTGGAAGGTATTACACTATACATACCCTTTATGAGCTTAGGAGTAACACTACATGATAATTTGAACAGAATGTGTATGAGGCCCTCCTTTATGTCTAATACAGGTGTATCTGAGTCCCTCTTATGCCACATTTTTGGCAGTCTTGCTTTCTCCAAAAATTTACACTGAAAATTTCCAATTTTTAACTAAACATTTAAATTTTTGCTTACTTAAATTATTATTTTTAAAAAATCATTTTTAAATTTTGCCTTACATGGGAATGATTGGTGATATCAACTTCCTGTTTGTGGCACATTAGTATGTGGGAGGGGAAAATTTTTCAAGATGGGTGGTGATTATTGCGGTCATTTTGAAGTCAGCCATTTTGGATCCAACTTATTTTTTCCAATAAGAAGAGGGTCATGTGACACATCAAACTTATTGAGAATTTCACAAGAAAAACAATGGTTTGCTTGGTTTTAACGTAACTTTATTCTTTCATGAGTTATTTACAAGGTTATGACCACTTATAAAATGTGATCAAAGTGCTGCCCATTGTGTTGGATTGTCAATGCAACCATCTTCTCCCACTCTTGACGCACTGATAGCAACACCGCAGAAGAAATGCTAGCACAGGCTTCCAGTATCTGTTGTTTCAGATGCTGCACATCTCGTATATTCACAGCATAGACAATTGCCTTCAGATGACCCCAAAGATAGAAGTCTAATGGGGTCAATCGGAGACCATGGTGGCAATTCAACTAGCCCATTACGACCAATCCACTTTCCAGGAAACTGAAGATAGCACATTCCCTTTGTTTTTTCAGCAAGATGGTGCACCACCACATTATGGGTGTCAGGTCCGAGCATTACTACATGAACAGTTTACGGGAAAGTGGATTGGTCGTCAGTTGAATGGCCACCATAAGAACATCAGGAGGTCTCCAAACAGACATGTCGTCCGCTAATGATTCCACCAAATTTTACTTTCAAATTTTATGCCCAAACAGTAGTTTTCTCCAACATATGAGATATCAGCTTGCTCAGAAGAAATTGCACAACAAATTGTACAGTGCAATTTCTCCTGTTACCCTTCTGAAAATGCAAAATTTGGAGCTAAAATAACATTTTTGTTGGGGAAATTTTATTTTTTTTATTTTTAAGGCTCAATGTTATAAACTTCTGTGAAGCACCTGGTCATTAAAGGTGCTCACCAAACATCTAAATACATTCTTTGAGGAGTCTAATTTCCAAAATAGTGTCACTTGTGTGCAGTTTCTACTGTTTCGCACATCAGTGGCTCTCCACACGGACATGGCGTCCACTAATGATTCCCCGCAAATTTTGCATTCAATGAGTCAAATGATGCTCTTTCCCTTCCTAGCCCTGCCGTGTGCCCAAACAGTAGTTTTCTCCCTCATAAGGGGTATTGGCATACTCAGAAGAAATTGCACTACAAATTGTGTTGTGCAATTTCTCCTGTTACCCTTGTGAAAATGCAAAATTTGGGGCTCAAAAATTATTTTGTACGAATAAAAATGTGATTTTTTTTTTTATTTTCACAGCTCAACGTACTAAACTTCTGTGAAGCACCCGATGGTTCAATGTGCTCACCATGCATCTACATACATTCCTTGAGGGGTCTAGTTTCCAAAATGGTGTCACGTGTGGGTGATTTTAACTGTTTAGGCACATCAGGGGCTCTTCAAATGTGACATGGCATCCAATAATTGTTCCAGTAAATTTTGCATTCAAAAAGTCAAATAGCACTCCTTTTTTCCGTTTTATTTAAGTAGTGAAAAAAAAAACAATTTAAATTTGGTAAAAAAAAAAAAAAAAAAAAAAAATGGCGTCATTATCCGAGACCTTAGCATCTCCATTTTTCGTGATCTGGGGCTGGGTGAGGGCTTTTTTTTTGCTCGCCAAGCTGACATTTTTATTGATACATTTTGGTGTTGAACGCCTGTTATTGCATTTTATTGCAATATAGCAGCAAACAAAAAATGTAATTCTGACGTTTTTAATTTTTTTCTCGTTATGTCATTTAGCGTTCAGGTTAATTTTGTTTATTTTGATAGATATAGGAGAGGTTCTCGTAGTAATCCGGCAATGACAACCATAGAGGTCTGCTTCAGACCTCTTTTTGTCATGCCGACCCATCGGTGACCCACGATCATGTGACGGGGGTCATTGATTGGCGGGATTAGTATTGCACGTCCGGTAAGCACTAGTTAAATGCTGCTGTCAGAAATTGACAGTGGCATTTAACTAGTTAACAGCCACTAGTTAAAGCTATGAGTGGATCGCGATTCCAATGACGTCTGTTGCGGGCACATGTCAGCTGTATAGATCAGCTGTCATGTGCCTGGAAAGGTGCAGGCTCAGCGCTGGAGCCAAAACCAAACAGGGGAGTCCGACATTGGTGTACTGTTATGCCCAATGTCGGAAAGGAGTTAAGTTAGTATTATGTATGTAGAATGTATGTGTGCAAGACAAATTGCATATTCAAAACTTCATAATCAGCTTTCATATTTATACACCTGTCAGGATTAGGTTAATACCCGCTTTACATGTAATGCTCGCCGCCACAATAGAATATATATTGGTAGTAGTAGTATGAGAACTTACGATTAAAAGACTTCCTTTTCGGAGTGGCGTCCACCCAGCATATGAGACATCAGTGTACAACAAATTGTAAGATGCAATTTCTCCTGTTACCCTTCTGAAAATGCAAAATGGGGGCTAAAATAAATTTTTGTTGGGAAAATAAGATTTTTTGCATTTTTATGGCTGAACGTTATAAACTGCTGTGAATCACCCGGTGGTTCAAGGTGCTCACCAAACATCTAAATACATTCATTGAGGGTCTAATTTGCAAAATACTATAACTTGTGGGCAGTTTCCCTGTTTATATACATCAGGGTCTCTCCAAGTGGGACATGCGTCCACTAAGGATTTCAGCAAATTTAGCATTCAATAAGCCAAATGACCAGTACTTCAGCTGATGCTATTTTTGTGTTTTCTTTGCATCCCAAACAATTTTCCTGGCAGTTCTGTATGAAATTTTTATTGGTATACCTGACTGTGGTTTTGTTTTTACAGAGCCCCTGATTTTCCATTTGTTAATCGCAGTTTGAATGCTGCTGACTGGCATTATCAATTCCTTGGATATCTTTTTTGTATCCCTTTCCTGTTTTATACAGTTCAACTACCTTTTCCTGTAGAACCATTGACAATTCTTTAGCTTTCACCATGACTCACAATCCAGAAACGTCAGTGACTGGATGAAAGATGCAAGAGTCTCTCTGGATCCAAGAAACTCACTCAGCTTTTATGCACACACTGATTACAAGCAAACAGGTCACAGGTGAGGATGTTACCTTTAGCAGCCATTCAAACCCATTTGTGTCTACTGTGCATGTTATCAGGCCAAAATCAACAGTATATGTAAACTTTTGATCAGGGTCATTTGGATGTTTTGGGTTGTCATTATGTTTAAAAAGAGAAAAATAGTAGTTTGACAATAAATGGCTTCACCCAACCACTAACCATGAGTGGAGAAAAAGTTTTGGTGTTATCATTCATATTCTCTGAAAAAAGGCCAAGAAAGCAAAAATTCTGCTGGGGTATGTAAACTTTTGAACACAACTGTACAGGTAGCAGTAGTATGGGAACTTACGATTTCAAGACTTCCTCTCTGGAGTGGCGTCCACCCAGAGGAGCATTTCGGCTGATGCCTTTGTCAGGGGTGGAGTCATCAGAGAGACCGAGAATACAAAAAGGAGTGGAGACCAATTCAAAGTAAGGGTGTGTGCACTGGCCAATAGATTTAGGAGGGGACATGGTGTGGCCCATCCTGGCCTCATCTTGAAATATGTCCCTGATCCTGGTATATGTGCCCCATCCTGGTATATGTTTCCCAGCCTTGTATATGTCACCCAGCCTGATATATGTGCCCCATCCTGGTATATGTCCCCCATTCTGCCAGAGACGCTGTTGTTCAATGCATAGAGAAAAAACAATAAACGTTTCATTGTGTTCAGAGCAGAGCAGTCCAATGATTTCCCTGCTGTGTACTAAAAACAGCAGTGGTGAGCTGTGATCTGCAGCCTGTACTGTACACTATTATTACTGTAATATTACCGATACTCACCTCCTCTCCCATCAGCATATACAGTCATGGCCAAAAGTTTTGAGAATGACACAAATATTATATTTTCACATGATCTCTGCCCTCTGGTTTTTATGTGTGTTTGACAGATGTTTTTATCACAGACAGAAATATAATAATTGCAAACATATGAGTAACAAAAGCTTATATTGACAGTTAGAATGAGTTAATGCAGCAAGTCAATATTTGCAGTGTTGACTGTTGACCCTTCTTCTTCAGGACCTCTGCAATTCTCCCTGGCATGCTCTCAATCAACTTCTGGACCAAATCCTGACTCATAGTAGTCCATTCTTGCACAATCAATGCTTTCATTTTGTCAGAATTTTTAGGTTTTTGTTTGTCCACCCGTCTCTTGATGATTGACCACAAGTTCTCAATGGGATTAAGATCTGGGGAGTTTCCAGGCCATGGACCCAAAATCTCTATGTTTTGTTCCCTGAGCCATTTAGTTATCACCTTTGCTTTATGGCAAGGTGCTGCATCATGCTGGAAAAGGCATTGTTGATCGCCAAACTGCTCTTGGAGGGTTGGGAGAAGTTGCTCTTGGAGGACATTCTGGTACCATTCTTTATTCATGCTGTGTTTTTAGGCAAGACTGTGAGAGAGCCGATTCCCTTGGCTGAGAAGCAACCCCACACATGAATGGTTTCAGGATGCTTAACAGTTGGCATGAGACAAGACTGGTGGTAGCGCTCACCTTGTCTTCTCCGAATGAGGCGTTTTCCTGATGTCCCAAACAATCGAAAAGGGGATTCATCAGAGAAAATAACTTTACCCCAGTCCTCAGCAGTCCACTGCCTGTACCTTTTGCAGAATATCAGTCTGTCCATGATGTTTTTTCTGGAGAGAAGTGGCTTCTTTGCTGCCCTCCTTGAGACCAGGCCTTGCTCCAAGAGTCTCCGCCTCACAGTGCGTGCAGATGCACTCACACCTGCCTGCTGCCATTCCTGAGCAAGCTCTGCACTGCTGGAAGCCCGATCCCACAGCTGAAACACTTTTAATAGACAGTCCTGGCGCTTGCTGGTCTTTCTTGGGCGCCCTGAAGCCTTTTTGGCAACAATGGAACCTCTCTCCTTGAAGTTCTTGATGATGCGATAGATTGTTGACTGAGGTGCAATCTTTCTAGCTGCGATAATCTTCCCTGTTAGGCCATTTTTGTGCATTGCAATGATGACTGCACATGTTTCTTTAGAGATAACCATAGTTAATAGAAGAGAAACAATGATGCCAAGCACCAGCCTCCTTTTAAAGTGTCCAGTGGTGTCATTCTTACTTAATCATGACAGATTGATCTCCAGCCATGTCCTCATCAACACCCACACCTGTGTTAATGGAGCAATCACTGAAAAGAGGTTAGCTGGTCCTTTTAAGGCAGGGTTGCAATGATGTTGAAATGTGTTTTGGGGGTTAAAGTTCATTTTCTAGCCAAATATTGACTTTGCAAGTAATTGCTGTTAAGCTGATCACTCTTTATAACATTCTGGAGTATATGCAAATTGCCATTAGAAAAAGTGAAGCAGTAGACTTTGTGAAAACTAATATTTGTGTCATTCTCAAAACTTTTGGCCATGACTGTACTGTGAGCTACACAAAGATGGCTCTTAGGTCCTCCTACAGCAGTGACCTGACAGCCCAGGGGCATGCCCAGGTAACAGCTAAGACAGTCTCAATACAAAAGATGCAGTCAGACAGCAGCTACAGTCTCTTAATCACTGGGGCTGCCGTATTTGAGGTGTGTAAGTTCATAGTCAGACAATTACACACCAGCAAATGCTAAAAGCAGCCCTCTGTGGTTGAAGTAAAAATTAATAAACAAAAAACAGGTAAAGTAATAAATTTGATTTTGCATAAAATAATTGATGATATAATCAATAACTATCAATACAAAAATAATGATTGCTACACCTTCCCTTTAAGTCAAGTGAACTCTCCACAGATTGATTCAATCATCTCTAACCACAACCTTAAATAGTTCTATCTATCTGTATATCTGTCTAAAAAGAAAAAAAGCAAAATAAATGTTCAAGTGCTATGGCCCCCCTGTAAAATACCAAATCTAATAATTAGAAAAATTGGAGCCAGCACCTCCCTGTAAGATTCAAAAAGTACTATTTAATAGCCCATCTGCATACCATTCTTAGTGAAAAAGGGCTTCTGTTTATTAGCCCATCTTGGTGACATTTCGTTCAAAAAGTGAGAACCTTTTTCAAGCCTAATAAATAGAAGCTCTTTTTCACTAAGAATGTTGTGCTGCCTCCTGATTTTTTGGATTTCTTCATTGAGGTTTGGTCATTGCCTGTGGGGCCTTGCACCCTATTTTTTCTATTGCTTGTGCTGCTCTAACTCTTTCTTCTGTATCTATGTGTCTATCTATCTATCTATCTATCTTTTCTATCTATCTATGTCTATTGTATGTATGAAGAATTCAGGGTCTGGGCAAACTTGTCGACATTTCTAAGCCTTGTAATGACTACTATTAGTGGTTGTCAAGCAGCAGTTTGCACCTGTGAAGGAGAACAGGATAAAAGCCGGTTTCCACAAAAAACTGCATTCGTGGTTTGTTGCTAAGAAGTTTATTCCATGAATACAGGTGAGACAGTAAGTTGACATATTCCTTCTCTCCCTTTTATGGTTTATTCAGGGTTTTTCTCAAGTTTAGGTCAGGCGATGACATTTCAAATAATACTTGTTTTTGAAAACCTGTTTGTTGATGATTAGAACTCAGTGATGGAAAGTGCACGGCTAAGGATATCCTTCTGCTTTCTGACTAGTCTATGACATTTTTAAAGATTTTTCAAATACAGTTCCATAGAGATTAGGCCATAGTACTCTCCATTTCACCTGTTAAAACCACATACCGTATTTTACGGTTAATAAGATGCACTTTCTTCCCCAAAATTTTGTGTCTTATAATGCAGATATACCTTATCAGCGTGCCGCTGTGGGTGTCCGGTGCTGCAGCTGTTGCGCTGTGTCAGGTGCTGCCACTGTTGAGCTGTGTACGGTGCTGCCGCTGCTGAGCTGTGTCCTGTGCTGCTTTGGGGGGCTCTGCCGACATTTTGTGAAAGGCCAGAGCCCCCAGCAGTTCCATGGTTTCCTCCTGTGCGGTGGAACCGGGAAAATTTACGCCAGGGGTGGCGCATGAGCAGATGGAAATCTCAGCACCAAGATCTCCATCAGTGCATGTGCTGCCCCCGGCAGCCATTTTCCCAGAGTCCACCGCACAGGAGGATGCCATGAAACTGTGGGGGGCTCTGGCCTTTCATAAAATGTCGGCAGAGCCCCCTGCAGCAGCGCCGGACACAGAGCAGCAACAGCAGCACCAGACACAGCGCAGCAGCTGCAGCATCGGACACAGCACAGCAGCAACACCAGACACGCATAGCGGCACGCCACACATCGGAACACCACCTCATCCCAGCCTGCAGCATCACCCCATCCCTGACTCCTTCAGCAGTGACCCTAGGACCCCACTTCACCACAGCCCCACCCGCCGTAAGCAATAAGACGCATGGATTATAAGAAGCACCATCATTTTATAAAAAAAAAATCCTATTTTTCTCCTCAAAACTTGGGGTGTGTCTTATAATCCAGACTGTCTTAGAATCCAAAAAATACAGTAGTCAAAAATACATTGAAAAGTAATTGAACAGCAACAGTATTTAAAAATATACTTTTTTTCACTGTTTATATGCCTCAGTATTAACACAACAGCAAAGCTGTACAGAAATTTTCATCACACACTTCAGTCTTTGCCACAAATCTTTGTCTAGTCTCTGCTAAAATTTGACGAGAGGTGGTCACATATTCATCCCTCCACTTTGTCGGAGCAGGAAGCAGGGAGAAAAAGCCAAAAGTCGCAACAGCCTTCAGTTGCGTCAAAATTTTGCAACTCTTCAAAGTTTTTTATGTCAGATGTCTAATGTAAAAACTACCAATGTAGCACAGCCACAGTAAGATCATACAAAGTCCATACAGATGATGTATTTAGACAGATTGGAACCCACAAGCCTAGTGTTATCAATACATTAATATTTCAACAATAAGCTATTCTCACTTTCTTATCAGTGTGGTGGCTGAGTAAGGAAATGACCTGTGCATGGACCTGTGGATAGAATATGTTCTGAATTAGGGAGTCAGGTGCTTCCTAAGGACTCTGAATCAGTATTGTGAAATTGGAATCTACACCTTTTTGGCTTTCTGGTTGCAAGAAGGAAGCCTTGGGCTGCAAACTAAAAATGAGCAAATCTTTTGAAATTTAAATAAGCCTGCTTTGCCACAATTTTTTCCAAAAATTGGATTCTTTGTCAATCAATGCTTCACAAATAGAAAGTACTTCAAAGCCAACAATTACTCTGAAAATACACATACAGCACTCCGAGGTCTCGTATGATTGTACCCCACCTCTTTCAAGCTCTTTAAAAAGTAAATATCATTTACAGTAATGTTTCAGAATAATCTATCCTGCCTGGGTACATGGGAGAAAATATTATATCTGTCTTATAACATTTGTGTCCTGTATTTTCACCAGTTTTGCTCTTTTTATGCTTTGTCTCTAATTTGTAATCCACTGGGATATGAAGGGAATCACTAGCTGTTGTGATTTCTACTAAACACAAAATTTCACACTGAAAGGAGTCTGTGCTGTCTGGATGGTAATCTGCTCTGGGGTGAGGTAAATGACTTGTTAGAACTCTCACCTCCAACTTCCTATTGTTTCCTCTGCCTTTTTATTCTCCCTGCTCCTTATTCCCACTTCCCCTGACCTCTACATAGAATATATGTCATATAACAACATAGTAAACTGCCAGTCCATCTTGTTTTGAGCAAGACAAATTCAAGTATTGAGATTCGTGGAAATTTATTTAACGCAAATAAAATTTTGAGGGAAATTTGGCTAAGCCGGCAAATTTGAATTTTAAAAGATATGCTCATCTCTACTGGCCTCTCTTGAGTAGGGCAAGATTAGTTCTTATTCATTTGTGTAGGGGCTGATATGTAGTAACTGGGATCAAACAATGCACATAATATGAAGCATTGTCTTTGCACTCTGTATATTGTTTATATCCAGCCATTGTCAGAGCTGGTACCGGATAATCAGTGGGGGTATCCGGTGTTAGACTTCCAGAGATCTGATATCAATAATTTACAGTAAGAATAGGTCATCAAAATTTTAGTAATGGGGAACCCGTCAAAGTCAAGGCAATCCCTGTATTGTATGGCAATTTGTTTAGATCCATTATACTACATTTTGGGATTGTAACTTTTTACAACTCTCCGAATATGAATACAAGTTTCAGACTCGATTCAACTCTATTGTTTGTTAAAAAATAAACTGATTTAGGCTTTTGTAAACTATAAACTTATTGAAAGTCTTCAAACTTATGTAGATGCTGAACACTGATGCTACATAATTGCATACTGTAACCTCTAACAACCTTTTCCTCTCCGTAGAGACAAGATCAAGCCATTTACCAAATAAAGAATCCTCAACAGAACAAAGTAAATGTGATCCTTCTACGTAGAATATTGTGTCGGCTTTAATAAAGTCAGAATGATATTCAGGACTGGAGGCACTTGGGAACAATCTTTTCTACTTTCAATCGGCCTGCACAGAACAGCAAGCCAAAATATACTATTTCATTTTCTGCGCAATAATTGGCAAACAACGTTGATTTACTGACACTTAAAATTCATTATGTACATTTCAAGTAGAGAAAATGTAAAGCAAGACAACATAAGATTTCTTTGTACTTATAATGAAAGTATAATGAAAGTGCGGAGAGGCTGCTATGCATAGCATTAACATATCTACTGGAAACTGCAGGGCCTAACTTTCAAAATAATACATGCAAATATGGTGCATCTAACATATTGGTTTCACATACAAAACAGTCAAAAAAGTCAAGGATAAAGGTTATACATTTCAATATAATAGGGAGACCACTTGTACATTCACATCAGGGCAGTATGAGATGAGCTGCGCATATTGCTGACACTTTTAATTAATCCTCTCAAGTAAATAAAGCAAACAATTAAAGATTATGCAAATAGAAAAAATGAAAAATACAAGTGGGGGGTTTAATGATATTGATGCAAGAGCTAAGCATGATGTAGTTGCCTGGGGCTCCAAGGAGGGTTTTGCACAGTGTCCAACTGAGTTTCCGCTAGTTTTACTTTTATCACAATCTTTGACCTTCTTTATTTTCTTCTTGCATACCCGAACTAGTGAAAAATAAGCTTTCGGCAAGTTTTTGATGTTGCAGATTTTTCACACCATTTTTGCGCCTATGAAGTGAAATAGGTTACTTGAATTTTCTTTTAAATGCACAGCTTAAAAAAACTCACCAAAAACTTATTGTGGGAATGTAGCCTAAACTCAATGAATCTAATTACTGTTTGTTGAACAACTGGACCAAAGGACCACAAGGAAGCATGATATAAAACTATGTTCTTGGGTACTAAGAAACAACCCTCTTTAGATTGCAGAAACTCTTGGCATTGCTAATTTTGGCATAGGAAGTCTCAGCGGTCTATAGCAATTTTATGTATATATTAAATTATAATCTGTATATATCTAGTGGGCCCGTTCTAGAGTCCATATTGGTTTTGGAGGTTTGATAAGAGGCTCATATTTTCAGTGGAGGATAAAGTTGTGGACACTGTTTAACATTTTGATATTTTACAATTTATTTATTTTTTACCGCAAATTATTCTATGCAGTTTTTGTATTGAATTCAGCACATGGACAATTTTTAAAATTTTACAAATTTTGGTCCAGTGCCTGTCTAATTCATGTCTAGGGTCCAGTGTATGATCTTTTTTGAGTACATATAAGATGGAGGCTTCATACTTGATTAGAGATGAGCGAATATTTCAATATTCGGTTCAGCTCATGATCGCCGAATTTGCAATATTCGCCAATTTAATCATTGATTAAATCTCCGAATATAGCCAAAAATACACAGCACAAAAGCCGTGTTTCCCAACTTGTGTGACAGCATGGGAAACACCGGCGTAGCGCTTCTTATTGGCAGTGAAATCATCCCCGCCGGTCAGACAGCTGCTCTGTCAGAAGACAGCGTGAGCCCTCAGCTGTGATTGGAGGTAAAAAGCTTACCTCCAGTCACTGGTGTCAGCTGATGTGACTACAGCTCCCATCATCCGACACCTGCTGCTACTAATTATAGTGAGAGCAGGAGCTGCGGATGGGAGTATTCATCAGCCACTTCAGCGCAGTAAATAAAAAAAGGTGTGGGGTCCAGCAGATCGGACCCGAACCCCATTGACTGGAATGAGGGACCCGACAATACAGTGTTTGACACACTGTCAGATGCATGACAGCGTGGCATACACCACTTCTGATTGGCGGTGAAATTATCCCCAGCGGTCAGAGAGCTGCAGTTCCAAAGCTGTCAAAAGAGCACTTAGCTGTGATCGGAGGTATATAGTTTACCTCCGGTCACTGGTGTCAGCTGATGTGACTACATCCCCTATATTTTTGATATCCAGCCAGGCAAATCTCACAGCTGGGGGCTGCAACCCTCAACTGTCAGCATTAGCAATGCTACTTATCAAGAGCAGAGGTATCCCCACGCTGTTTTTTTAAATATGAACCCCACTTGCCACCACTACAGGGCAAGTGGGAAGAGTCGGGCAAAGCAGCAGAATTGGAACATCTAATAGATGTGCTTTTTCTGGGTGGTTTTGGGCTGCTAGTTTTAGGCTGGGGGACAACATCCATGACCCCTTACCAGCCTGAGAGTAGCAACTCCCAGCTATGAGCTTTAGCAAGGCTGGTTGTCAAAAATGGTGTAACCTCATGCCATTTTTTAAATTATTTATTTAAATAATCAAAAAGTACGGCATGGGCGCCCCTCTATTCTTTTTAACCAGCCTTGCTGAAGCTGACAGCTGAGGGTTGCATCCCCCAACTGTAAGTTTTACCTGTCTTGTTATCAAAAATACAGGTTTTTCTTTTAAATTATTTATTTACAGCATAGGAGCAGCTTATGAATGCCGACATCACACTCCCTTAGAATAGGGGCAATTGCTATGCGAGAAACCATCGCATACCACTTGGCCCAGTGTTAGTGTTAGGGAGTTTTTTGCTGCATTTTTAAGCTAATTTTTAGCTGCTTTTCACAGTACCAGCAAAGCCTATGAGATTTCAGAAATCTCATGCACGCACATTAGTTTTTTGCAATCAGGATTTTGTGCTTTGCAGTGTTTTTTTGACATAGAGCATGTCACTTCTTTCAGTTTTTTTTCAGCGTTTTTTTCAGCATTTTTTCACCCATTGACTTGAATGGATGTTGAAAAAATGCTTCAAATATGCAGGATGTGGCCTCACAGTCAGCTCCGCTACATTTTGATGGCAGGCTGCATGATGCGTACATACAGCCTGTAATCCAACAGAGTAGACCCGAAACCCCATTCACTTGAATGGGGAACCTGACAATATGGTGTTTGACACACTGTCAAATGCATAATAGCGCAGCAAACACCGCTTCTGATCAGGTGGTGAAACCATCCCCGCTGGTCAGAGAGCTGCAGTCAGCTGTGATTGGAGGTATAAAGTTTACCTCCGGTCACTGGTGTCAGCTGATGGGACAACCACTCCTATAATCCGACACCTGCTGTCGCTATTAACAGTGAGAGCAGGAGCGGATGATGGAGGTATTCATCAGCTGCTCCTGCACTGTAAATAACTAATTAAAAGAATCCTGCATGGGCTCCCCCTATTTTTGATAACCAGCCAAGCAAAACTCACAGCTATAGGCTGCAACCCTCAGCTGTCAGCGTTAGCAAAGCTGGTTATCAAGAATAGAGGGGTCCCCATTTTTTTAATTATATAAATAAATAATTTAAAAAAAAATGGCATGTGGTCCCCTACATTGTTGACAAACAGCCTTGCTAAAGCTCACAGCTGGGGGCTGGTATTCTCAGGCTGGTAAGAGGCCATAGATATTGAACCCCAGCCTAAAAATAGCAGCCTGCATCTGCCCTGAAAAGGAACATCCATTAGATGCGCCAATTCAGGTGCTTAGCCCAACTCTTCCCACTTGCCCCATAGTGGTGGCAAATGGGGTTCATATTTGAGGGGTTAATGTCACCTTTGTATTGTCAGGCGACATCAAGCCCACAACTTACTGTAGTAATGGAGAAGCGTCTATAAGACACCTATCCATTACTAATCCTATAGTTGTATGGTAAATAAAGACACATGCAGAATAAAGTCTTCTATTAGAAATAAAACAAACACATTTTTCCATTTTTATTTAAAATAACAAACACATTTATACTCACTGAACGCCTATTCCACCAAAGCCCTCGTTCTCCTGTAATAAACCAAAAATAAAAAACAATATCCCTCACCTGTCGGTCGTTCTCTCTCACGCCATAATCAATGTCTGGTGGATAATTAGTTTTCAATATGGATGGTACCAATATGCGACCGTCCAGGCTTAGAACCAACGGTGAATGAGCTGCTGGGAACACAATGTCAGTGACTGGTGCTGACGTCATAGAGGTTATCTCCACTCATTGAGGCTCCGTCCCAGCTGGGCTGAACTGCGGTGACTTCAGTTAGATCCCCGCTAGCACGGTGAATTATGATTTTTCAAGAAAAGAAGTTACTGACTGTCCACTACTTTACTGAAGCGTAAAGTTCCATCAAAAGTTAAAAATCTAAAAAAAAATTCCCACCTTACAACTCACCTCTCTGGCTACCATGCTCTACATCACCCTTTTCTTACTCAATGGTGTATTTTGATATTGACATCGCTGAGCACTGAATCCTTGATCTCTTCATGCTAGTCTTGTGCTTCCGGCTGGATAAGGTCATGGTGAATCTTTGCATGTGCACAAACACACATCATAATATCATTATACAGTATTATTACCTTGTGACCTTGTGCTCTTTTGTGCAGAAATGTCCCAGGCTTCATTAAAGCCGGAAGTCTTGAGCCAAGGTGAATGCTCCTAGGGATTCAGTTCTTGATGACCATGATAAGAAGATGCATCAAGGATCATACGTGTGATTGTGAGGAGTGGATGGGCTGCAGATGGAGTAATAAAGTAGGTATAAGTATTTTTTCTTATTTTTTGAATCTTATGTGCTTCTTTTCCTCTGGGGTCTGGCTATTCCTCAAAGCATAATAAGGAGCATTAAATTTGCAAAGAATAACTTAAAGGGAGTCTGTCACCCCATTTTTGGACTATGAGATGCAACCACTGCCATCAGGGGCTTATCTACAGCATTCTGTAATGCTGTAGACAAGCCCCTGATGTCACCTGAAAGAGAAGAAAAGCGAGTTATATTATACTCACTCAGGGGCGGTCCGCCGTCCGGTCCTGTCCTATGGGCATCGCAGTCCGGTTCGGCGCCTCCCATCTTCTAGCGAAGCCAGCCTCTTCTTTGCATCCCGTCTTGGCTCCTGTTGAGGGCAGAGTAGAGTACTGCAGTGGCAGGCGCCGAACTCTCTGACCTTTCCAGGGGCCTGCGCACTGCAGTACTCTGCTCTGCCCTCACCAGGGCAGATCAGTGCTCCTGCGCAGGAGCCGCAATGGGACGCAAAGAAGAGGCCGGCTTCGCTAGAAGATGGGAGGCGCCGAACCGACTGCGACGCCCATCGACTGGACCGGACGGCGGACGCCCCGGTTGAGTATAATATAACTCGTTTTTCTTCTCTTTCAGGTGATATCGGGGGCTTATCTACAGCATTACAGAATGCTGTAGATAAGCCCCTGATGGCAGTGGTCGCATCTCATAGTCCAAAAATAGGGTGACAGATTCCCTTTAAAGGGAACTTTTTACTTGAAATAATGATATTAACCTGCAGATATGAAGTTAATCTTCAGATTAATAACATTCTGAACTTACCCAGCGCCCCACTTAGACCCCGATTGCTTGAAGGAAATTACCTTATTTCTCCTAGTAATGTTCGGGTTTTAGTCACGGGTGGCACCGGCACGGGTTCAGTCACCGCACTCTAGTCACATTTATAACTATTGACAGACTACAGGAATACTACTACAATAAAAAGAATAATAATTTAAAGATTCAAATAGACATTTATTAGATCCATCATATCATATTATGACCTGGTATACATTTTCCTTGCTAACAGTTTAAATAATTCTATTCATAAATGCAATAATTGAGTCTATATTATTAGTGAAAAACACAAAAGAGCTAATTGTCTTTTAGAACTAGAAGTATACTTTCTACATATTAAATAAATAATATGCATAGAACTTTGTGAATCTTTTCACTAGACGTTCATTACTGGCAAAGCTTAAAATGATCTCTTTACAATTCTGTACTTTTATGTATATAAAATTCCCAGCAGCAATTAGCCTATTGCAACTGTTTGGAGAGATTATACTCTTTGCAAGCCTCAGTTCTCGAAAGGTATTGATACTGAGGACTTTTGATGTCAAGTAGAAGTGAAAAGCTTCAAGGCTATAAAGCATAAAAGGTAATAAAATACCAGCAGCATAAAAGGTAATTAGCGCAAAATCAATTTCTAGTTTGGATATATGAAGAGAGTTTTTATAAACTGTTAATATAGGGGAATTTATGCAACGACATCATATTGATTTACATTCAAATATCCCTGTGAAATATGAGCATGAGGATTCAAATCATTGCTTTAAATGGTTCTTTTTGTTCCTAAGTGTTCTTGATTCCATGACAACCAGACAACAAAAAAACAAAAGTCTCCATGGCCTAGATTTATCAACCTGTATGAGAGTGGAGGGGGAAAAAAGGCACTGAAATCCTTTGTAATCCTATAAAAAGGAAAGTACCGGTATATAGCTTCAACAACATTTAAGAAAGCTTAGCAGGCTGAACAGTCTAGTTAATTCCTATGGTATTCTTCAATGCTACTCTTATTATTGATTTTTACACAATTGGATTTGTAGTCAGGCATTGGAGCGCTACACAACCTGCTACTCTTTCATGCAATGTGGTGCTTAAAAAGGTCAGACAGTTCTTAATAACCCAAAGGTATAAAAAAGCTGTAGAAAAAGTGAAGTAATGACAAAGTTTGTGGACCCTTGAGAAGTATTTCGGAGCATATGAAAGGATTAAAGTGGAAAGTAAAGTAAATGGTGGATTTGTTCAGTTGTGTTTTTTTAGGCTTTTACCCATTGTTTGCATAATACTGGGAAAAAAAAAGACTACTACATATATGATCCCTCCGGAAGAGGATTTTCTAAAATCCTTCATGTACCTTACTGAAAGAAATAATTTTTTCAACAATATTGCTCAGTTGAAAGGGCAATGATACAAAAATATGTAGTGTTTGGAAATATTGAGAAAAGGTATATCACCCAAAATATTCATCAGTTGGCAATTAATTAGTTATATTTACAAGTCAACTTTTTAATAAACTATATGATGGATTGCATTTTGCAACAAGCCAAGGAATAGACCTGGGTGAAGTATCAGCCCTGCTGCTTCTGCTACGAGAGAGCAGGCATACAAAGCACCAGCCTTAACCCATTAAAGACTTATGACTAGAGATGAGCGAATTTGCAGGGATTTTGTCCCCGAATCTGTTTTTGACATATTCGGGCCATATTTGAACACTACTAGTGCCGATTGTATGTCTTATGATCGAAGATATTTGGTAATTTTTACTCCCATTGACTCTAATGACGTTCGGCTGTGTTCGACGAATATTGCAAAAACAATATTTGACTTCGATTGTATTCGGAACCGAATCCGAACAAATTCGCTCAACTCTACTTATGACGTATTATGTTCATCATAAGTTGTCTCCCTGCCTTCGATATGGGCTCACATGGCATGCCCACATCTTTACCAGCAGAAAATAACTAAAGTATTCAGCCATTATCTTCCTCTAACAGCCAAAGGTAGAGCGAAGCTCCACCCATGGCTGTTAACCTGCTAAACACTACAGTGAGTCTGTGAAAGCGGTATTAGCAGCGCATTGGCAAGGGGAGGCTTACAAATCTATCTATCAAAGGCTGACATTCGTAGAAGACCATGATTTTTGCTATATTTAGCAATGCTGTGGCATCGTTGTATACAGCACAAGTGATCAAGTGATCATACAATCGCAGTTTCAAGCTGTCTAAGGAGACTAACAAATACAGTAACAAGTGAAAAAAGTCTTAAAAACATAACAAAAAAGTTATATATAAAATAGTTTAAATCCCCACTATTCCCCTATTAAAAATTAAGAAATAAAAATAAAAAATACATGTATTTGACATAGGCTGCATTTTAAAATGTCCGATCTATCAAAATATAAAATAAATGAATTGGATCGGTAAACATTGGAACAAGATACAAATCAAAATGCCATAAGTGCAGTTTTTAAGCCACTGCAACAACAGAAAAACATGGAATTAGAGGAGACCAAAGCATTTCATATTCCCCTAAATGGTATCAATAAAAAACATTGGCACAAGGAGAAAAAAATAGGTCCCCACACAGCCACATATCCCAAAAATTGAAAACATTATAGCTGTCGGATTGTGGCAAACCATTTTTTTTATACAAATTTCTGATTTTTTTCATTACTAAAATATGACAAAAACTATACTTATGTGGTATCTGTGTGATCATACTTACCTGGAGAATAATAATGCCAGGTCAGTTTTACTATAAAAAAAATTGCAGAATTGCACTTTTTTTAATATATTTTAACACACTTTCAATTTTTTGCATGATATAATAAAATGAATGTTGCTATTTAAAAGTACAACTCGTTCTGCAAAAAAATAAGCCTTCATATAGCTACATTGATGGAAAAATAGAAAAGTTATGGCTCTTGAAATGAAAGTAGGAAAAAACTTGAAAAGAAAACATAAAATAGTCTAGTCCTTAAGGAGCTAACAGGTTTATCAGAACTTTATTTTTCTCTATGGTCTTAAGAACTAACAGTCATGTAGATGCTAACAAAGGAAATCACCTGCCTGTTCTACCTTGTGCCAGCACAAAGGGTAACTGACCACTCCTGCCAGCGAATTAGCTGCTCCATATCATCATAGCAGCTCTTCCTCTTCCTAGCTGCACTGTCAATGACTGCCTATGTCATGCTGATTGACTGCCAATTCCCTATAATTAGGCAGTGGCTATCCAACTGTCAATCAGCATGATGTCAGCAGTTATACCCATTAACAAAGCAGGGTGAAAATGAAGCCACTGCTCTGTTGACTTGACGTCAGTTGAAGTCCGTGAATCACAGTCAGGAGCAGTCACAGTCATTGATGTTGTGTCAATAGAGCAGCGGATTCTCATCTGCTTTGCTCTGTGAAAGGGTCGTGACTGCCGAGATCGTGCTGATTGGCAGATGGCTCCCTGCTGACTAACTGAGGGGAGACGGCTGTTAATCATAATGATGTTGGCAGTCATGCCCAATTGACAGAGCAGCCTGGAAGAAGAACTGTTCTGTTGACATAGAGCAGCTGAATCGCTAGCAGGATTTGTGGATGACCATTCTAAGCCAGTGCTAGGTAGAACAGGCAGCCAGCATCTTCCTGCCTCTCAATTTGTAGGTCAATAGTAAAAAAAAGATATAATAGTCCTGGATAACTGGTTTAAACCCCATTAGATGCTACAATAATAAGTGACCATGGCATCTAAGGAGTTTGAAAGAATATGGGAGCTCAGACTGTAACACTTTTATCTAGGACTAGCATTTAGAGTTTTCCAACACAGTTTGTATTCTAAAGCAGCGCACAAGTAAGTAATGGATTGTATATGTAAGTTTCCCGGGGAGGGGCAAAAAATAAAGTCCAGTGAAGTATAATAATATAATTTCTTTTTACCCCACCCAAGAAAAAATAGTTATATGTCTTGCAAAAAAAAAAAAAAAGACAAAAAACATGACGTTATTTCATTAGGCCTTAAAAATACAACACAACAGTGATGAAATCATTGTTTTGTCATCAGTAAAAGAAGGCTAGATCAAAAAAGCACTAAATACTCCTTTTATAGTAAGTCTCTCATATGAAGATGAAATATCAGTATAGTTATTTCTACTTTTATTAAAAGTTTGGAAATAGTTTTGCCAAAGAAACAGTTGTTTGTGTTTTTAACATGCACATCCTTTGCGAATACCAAAATTCAAAGGTGTTATGCTTTTTTGTCCATTGTTAATTTCTACATAACGCTGCAGGAAATAATCATAATAACATGTATAATGCTGCTTCTCTGATTATCATTATATTAGAAAATCATTTTATTTCATCTCACAACGTTCCATCAAATGCTGGTCTGCATCACATTTCTTGCCTACTAGATCATTCGTAGTTAATAATTGACCCAATTAAGCACAGCTCTTTATAGCTTTCTATATATTCCATGACCAGAACAGAGAAAAATTAATCAACGTATTGATCAGGTAGTTGAGATTCATCCCAACAATAAATCATGAACAGTGTAAAAACTTTTCCTCTCCATGCCTCATTAGTGATGATGATATAATATACAGGACACAAAGCTATCCACATTGACAATGCAGGGAATGGGATATGTTATAAATGACTATAACATAACAAAGATGTGTATCTTCGTACCGTGTTAGCCAGTAGATAGAAAAATATTTAGACTTGAGAGTCCTCAGTGGTTGATACCTTTTAATGGCTAACTGAAAAGATGGTAACAAATTGCAAGCTTTCGAGACTACTCAGGTCTCTTCATCAGGCATAGACTAATACAACATCTGAAGAATCACATATTTATACACAAAATAGCACAGAAAAAATGCAATAGGTAGGACAAGTGACATGAAGCAGAACTGTCATTATGGCAGAGGGATTAACATAAATATGACTAGTTCATAAGATAAGACCTGTACATCTATAATGACCACGGACAGGATAAAGATCCCCCAACTCCCATCAGGACTACAAGATACCAGGTACTTTCAGCTGCATCACATCTAATGTGGTGTACCTAATCATATGTACTAAATGTCCAACCGGGGGTCTGTATGTGGGGGAGACCGGGCAAAAACTGAGAACAAGGATGAATTCTCATCGCCACACGATAAGAGAAAAAAGAATGGATTTACCTGTGGCCAAACACTTTTGTATGCCCGGTCATAGCATGACAGATATGGAATTACTTGTATTAAAATCTAACTTCAAATCTGAGAAGGATAGAAAAGTCTGGGAATATAAACTTATGTGACCTTTGACACTCTTAGTGCGGGGATGAATATATCCCAGAGTTTTATGTCGTTCTACAACAATTAAGGAATCTGCCTCCCTGACCTTTTAGGGTCATCACAACACAATACCAGACCCCAATCAGAGGGTAATAAAACCTTCACTCCTTATCTATGAACTAGTCATATTTATGTTAATCCCTCTGCCATAATGACAGTTCTGCTTCATGTCACTTGTCCTACCTATTGCATTTTTTCTGTGCTATTTTGTGTATAAATATATGATTCTTCAGATGTTGTATTAGTCTATGCCTGATGAAGAGACCTGAGTAGTCTCGAAAGCTTGCAATTTGTTACCATCTTTTCAGTTAGCCATTAAAAGGTATCAACCACTGAGGACTCTCAAGTCTAAATATTTTTTTATAACATAACAAACACCTGGCATTAAACAGCACAACATCACATGAGCCTAGTAACACTTAATAACATTTCCATTGAACTACTGAATAGATGAGGGATCGATTAGTGGAGGTTTGAATCGAGTTTGAGTCAAATTTCCTGAAATCCAAAGTACCACTCAAATAAGGGAGCACACTACCATTCAAATAGTGAGGATCAAAAAATGGCTCCATAATGCCATGCAGCTATCACATCATATGACTTACCGCAACTGATCAGGGGGGGCTATCACATCCAATATAAAAAAGGCTGGTCAAGAAACCCAATTTTATACCTTCACTGTGTAGGGATAGTGATAGAGAGGCCCTGTGCAATTGTGGTGACCTATGTCAGTGCTGTTAAAACGGAATCAAAATCATGTTCATACCTGCCTTATTGTCCTTTGCCTGTCTTTTCTGTTGTTACGAGTGCCGATTGCCCATGCTCAATAAGCATGCTGCTGTTGGGGCTGCCATTGTTGACCCTAAGCTGACACATATCACTTTGACTGCCCCGTGGTAATTCTCCTGCTGCTGCCACTGCACAAAACCTTCCAGCCAAACATATCCTGGCCACCCACTGTGTTTTATAGTGTTGGGCTGTATGGTAGCTTCCATGGCTGCCATTCTTATCCAAGCACTCCCATACATGCTGTTTAATAATTTGTTCACATATCTTTCCTGGTATAGAAGTAAGGCTCACTGGCTTGAAAATTTCCTGGCTCCATAGTTTTACTTGTTTTTGAAGATAGGGACAATATTTGCCCTTCTCAAATCTTCTGGGACTTCTCCTGTTCCCAGGATTTTTGAAGGATTCTGACTAGTAGTTCTGCATTTTCCTTTGCTAACTCTTTCAGTACCCTAGGATGTAATTCATCTGGACCAGGAGATTTAAATTCACTAAATTAGCTAAGCACCATGTCTCTGTTTATAGATAATGCGGATTGTTTTATTCTTTTGATATAACTGCGAAGATCAGTTGTTACTTTTGCTTTCTTAGAGAACACAGATGCAAAACAGGAATTTAAAAGGTATTTTCTGGGTTTTGGCACCAAGGGTGGAGGATATGCACACTTCTGGACACATTCTGATTAGACGAGCACTTTTTGCTCAATACAAGAGAATGGAGCACACCTGCAGTAACGTGACTGCCTGATCTTGCTGCCAATACCAGAGAAATCCTAATAACATGAGATTCACACTCTATAAGGATTTAGAAATCTACAGTCACAGAGAGCGACTGAAGACTTTTTATCTTGAGACTGGATCCTTTTAATCATTTGTCGCCAGCAAACCTGTTGCTGGTCACAAAAAGTGATATTTTTTACACTCCTAGTTGAAAAGCAATTATGTCTTCACATTCAAAACAGCTCACCTGCTTTGTTCCCCTATTTAAAGGAATAATTTTTTGGACAGCTTGTGAAAAACCTATTGCTTCTTCATTAAGAAAGAGCAAAACTCTTGCTACTCTCCAAACAAGAATAAGTTTTTCACCCTAATATGTGAAAATGCCATGGCCCCTTCTGTCTGTACCACTTTGGTATAAACAACATCAAGGCAGGCATATAGCCCCCAAAAAGAAATTTTTGGAATGTTTATACAATATAATTAGTCTACAAAGTCTGAAACTACAGTGTACTACTACACCTACAAAGCTCTCCACAGTGCAGTACCCCCTTACATCTCCTCCCTTATTTCTGTCTATCGGCCTAAACCAACTACTGCGCTCTGCAAACGACTTTCGACTAGCCTCTGCACTAATCCGTACCTCCCACTTCCGACTCCAAGACTTCTCCCGCGCTGCGCCAATCCTCTGGAATTTTACCCCAAAAATTTTTGGATTTTAAATTTTTGTTTTTCCAGGCGCTCCCCAAAAACCACATTTTGTTAAGGGGCCTACCTTCACAACAATCATTCAAAGTGAAATTTTTGAATTTGTTTGCCCACTCACTACCCCAAAACCCCCCCCTCAAATAAGCCAAGGGTGGTTGCACTTGCTACAAAAAAATAATTCCCAGGGAAAACCCAAATTCCATGCCGAAATCAAGCTTTGCCCCTTGGAGGAAAATTGAAAAAACGGGAAGAGAGGTTATCTACAATAAACCTTTAAGGAAGGTGAAGAGTTTTTAGACAAAGCAAAAATCTTCATGTACAGAAAGAGAAGAAAACGAATGCAACGAAAACAGAGGAATGGGAACAGTGACCCGAGAAGCAGGAGGGCAGGGGGAGACAGCACCAATTCTGCTCAGGCCAAAACCAGGCCCCCAAAAGAAACGAAGAAAAAATACATCAGGGTAAACTTGCCCACAAACAACCTTTACCCCCAGAGTCCCCTGAAAGGGGAAAAAAAAACTGTTGCGAAAAGAAAAGGAGAGTTTTTGTCATGGGCGAAATTTTCCCGTTTAGAGGAAAAGAGGCCGCTATCTGCAGACCGGATATAACCCAAGAAAATGTGCTGTCTTCCAGGGCAAAAAAAAAGATGTGCCCGACAGGGTACAGGGCCTTCAGACCAAAAAAGACTACCCATTCCCCAATACTTGGGGACAAATGACACGCAAAAACGACCCGGAAACCACTCAGTGACTTTGAAACTTAGGGAAGAAAGTGAAAGAACTGGAGCGCAGGGTCTTTTTTCCATCCCCCAGTGGATGGCCCTGGAACAAGGAGGGGGAATAAATTCTGCAGGGGAACAACGGGTACTTGATGGGCCGTCAGCAAGGATTTGGGGTTTTTGGATCACGGGGGTGAATTTCCTATACATGGGCACTTGCAGGATGGGGTGCACCTTACAAACTGGAAAACTTATTTGAAATCGCCTTCTACACTCATCAGGAGAGCTTTAAACTAGAACAATGTGGGAAGGGAAGAAAAACAAAAACCA
>JARQOD010000002.1:611238147-611293366 GCA_033576555.1 Oophaga sylvatica
GGGTAATTAAAGTGTATTTCGTTGAAAAAAAATGCGTGGCTCCCGCTTGTATTTCTCCACCAGACAGACAAAGCAAAGCGAAGTGGGGGCAGATAATAATAGCCCAGGGGGTGCATTTTTTTGTGCCCCCCCCTGGCTACTAACATCTGCCCCCCAGACACCCCAGAAAGGGCAAATCTATATTAGATTCGCCCTTTCTGGCACTTTGCCCGTCTATTCCCATTGCCCGTAGCGGGGCGAATGGGTTTAATCTCACCTTACTGTCCCTTGCAATTGAAAGGTGACCTTAAGGCAGGTTAATGATTGATTAGCTGTCAATTAGACAAACTATCAATTATTTATCATTTGAAGTAATAAAAAACACACACACTTTAAGAATAAATAATTTTAATGAATAAAAACACATTTTTTTGACCATATTTTATTTTACACTAAATCCGTGCGAAGCCTTTGATCTCCTAAAATAAAGAAAAAGAAATAAAACAACATTATTCTTACCTATTTCCGCTGATCTGTCACGTCCCACGCTGTAATCCTTCACAAAGGGTTAACTACTTTGAGCCAGCAGTGCAAGTAATCCTGCATGCTCAGCTCAAAGCTCATGAATGAATAAGTTCTCTCTGGCGACAGGGAGAGGATGTGTTTCATGAATGAAGCTTAATTGATTGTGTCCACTTTCCTTTAGGTCAGGTCACTACAGTTAAATTGGCAAGAAATCAATTAGCTCATTCATGAATCTATTCCTCTACTTCGCTGGAGGAGGAAGTTATTCATTCAGGGAATACAGGTCTGAGACAGCATTATTAGCTCTCTGCGACCTGTACCTGTTAACCCTTTCTGATGGATTACACCGTGGGACTGACTGTACATCGGATTGGTAAGTATAATTTTGCTTTTTTATTTTATTTTATTACAGGAAATGGTTTTAGCAGGAAAATAAAATATGGTCAAAAACTGTGTGATTATTTAATTAAACTTATTTTTTATTAAAGTGTGTGTGTTTGATTTTTCTTTATACAATAGGATTAATAATTGATAGTTGCCTAATTGACAGCTATCAATTATTAACCTGGCTTAAAGTGACCTTTCAATTGCAAGGTCATTTTAACACCCTTATTAACCCATTCGCCACCGCTACAGGGCAATGGGAATATGACGGGCAAAAGTGCCAGAAAGGGCGAATCTAATTATAGATTTGCCCTTTCTGGGGTGGTGGGGGCAGATGTTAGTAGCCCGGGGGGGGCACAAAAAAAATGTACCCTCCTAGGCTATTATTATCTGGCCCCACTCGCTTGCTTTGTCTGTCTGGTGGAGAAAATACAGCGGGAGCCCACGCATTTTTTTTTAACGAATTTACACTTTAATTAACCCCTACATGTCTGAAATTTAGCACACATATACTCATGTAATTGTATGTTTCAAACATATATAAAAATACATGAAATTACATGGTTAAATGTGTGGAAACAATGTATCATTTCATGTCGGCTTCTGTGATTTCACTGAAGTCGCAATTGAATTAGCGGCTATAACAGTATGTAGAAGTGTAAGAACTATAAATATATGTATATATATATATGTCACAATGACATATATATATATTTATATATATATATATATATGTGTATATATCTATTCTTTCTTTTGGCATTTAAATACTATTCTTTTGGATCCATTATATGTCAGTTTGCAAGCCTGCGAGAAAATCTCGCAAGTCGGATGAAAATCGGATGTTACAAGGTACACACACATGCGATTAAATCGCATCTTTGAAGGAAAATCGGATGCCAAAGGATGTGTGATGTTTTTATTTTGATCCGATTGTCGACCGTCTAAAACGGACCGATTTTTTGTGGTTTGTGTGACTCCAGCCTAATTTGCACAAACAATTAAATCAGACTATGTGTGCAAAATTTCACACCTGTAGGGGTTAATTAATGGTGTAAATTCGTAGCAAAAAAAGTCCGTTTTTTTTACAACGAATTTACACCTTTAATTAACCCTACAGGTGTGAAATTTTGCACACATAGTCTGATTTAATTGTTTGTGCAAATCAGATAGCAAACGACATGAAAAGACATGATTAACCCTATGTACACCAAGTGTCATTTCATGTCGGGTGCTTCTGTCTTTTCACTGAAGCCGGCTTTACCCGGCAATTGAATGAGAGGATATTTTACTATGTAGAAGTGTATAAACTATACATATATGTATATATATGTCACAATGACATGTATATATATATATATGTATTCTATGTGTGTATATTTAGTGTTTACAAGGAAAGAATGGGTTTTTTTTAGTTGCGATATTTTGTTCCCATAGACTTACATGGGACTTCAGTATCGGTATCGGTATCGCCGATATTTTAGTGATATCGGCGATACCATTCCGATTCCGATACTTTAGGATATCGGAAAGTATCGCTCAACTCTAAACATAAACATTTTATGATTTCAGCAAAAGAGGGAAATCGCTCACGAGTCCAAGTGTATTCAATCTCCGTCCACCCAGACTGACAGCTGCAGCTTGTACTAAAACATGTTAGATCTCAGCAGTGGAAGAGAAACTGAGGAGCTGTCAATCTGTCAAGTCTGCAGTAATTCAGCAGCAGGAAGGCTGGACACAGATATTTTGGGCAGGTATTGAGTTTAACTTTCCAAAAGATTAGATAGCTATTTTGACATGATTTACTAATGTAGTAATATTAAGCAGAACTTCATTCTGAATTCTTCAGATTACTCGCACAATGAAGCACTATACTGTATCCTTATGTAAAAAAAAAAAGAGCTTTCATGATACTATTGAAGATTAGAGAAGCTCTGGGGGTTAAATCAATCGTTTGAATTGTTTCCAAATCAACTAACAGAATTGAAAATGAGCTATAGATTATAAAAGTGAACCTGATGCAAAAAAACAAAAGTATCTAAACTATATAACTGATCATAGATCGCAAGAGTGCGTCAGGTATAATTGGTGAAAGCATACAAATATAAGGAAAAAAGGGAGGTTATGGGCAAAGATGAGATCTGGCTAAAAAGAAACAGATTTATTTTCAGAAACCATGAAAGAATTTTTTATCATAATGTTTTGGAACTTGTAGAATACTTCTACAGTAGTAGCGAAACATTTAGTGTGATAATATGAGAGGGAAGATGTATCCCTAATTCCTTGACAGAAACACCCAGAAAGAACTTCTTATGTAGGATAATAGAAAGGATGGTTAGGGAGAAATTTGGTCCAACTTCTATGCATTTTAGCAAAAGTTGGAGGCCCAAGAGACTATATTAAATGCTTAGAATCAACAGGCAGGTTGGATTATTGTTTAATCGGGATATAAAAAGGGTAGTATTTCTTTTGTCAATTTATTGAACACTTCACATATGTCACATTTTGACCGTTTCCATAATGTGGGTAAGGCGGTCTCACTCTTGCGAGTGTGATGTGAGAAAGTCGCTCGAGTCTCTCGCATCAAAGCCCGGCACTGCCGCCAGCACTCGGGACCGGAGTGTGTGGCTGCATAGAAATACACGTGTGGATAATGTAGGATGCGTCATCCACACAACACACAGAAGAAAGACTGCATCACAAGAAGTTGGTAGGCAATGGACCATGACAACGTTGCCCATTGGACTGGACCATTTCGTAGGCAAGTGTAATAGAAGGTATTTTTTGTCTTGCAGGATGGATTTGGGACATATATACAGCACATTAGAATGCTGTATATCAGGGCTGAAAGCTGGTGGTCTTACCTCATATGTGAAAAAACTGATGACAAGTTTTCTTTAAATCCCCTAAACCAAAGTCTGGATATTTAAAAAATTATCCACTACCCTAAACCAGCTATAAGTTTTGTATACAATATTGGCAGTGTCTTCAATGGTACATTACAATTGGACATTTGACATCTAACAGAGAGTCGTCTGTGGACTATCATCCTTGACACAATTTACAACTTTAAGCTGATGCAGGTTACATTGGGATGTACTATTCCATGTATTACTTGTGTTGTGACCACGCACCACAATTGTGGGTTACCAGGGCAATGGGGTACTCAGAGCCGAGCCCATGGAAGTCTATGGGGTTGTCACAGGTAGCGGTGGCTCGGTCTGTGGCCCTGGCGGTCAGGCGTATGTTGGGGGGGGTTATTTACAGGGGATAGGTTATATATAACAGTTCGTGACGCCACCTGTAGTTCTCTGATCACTAAGACCAGCGCTGCTGTAGATCTCTGAGGGGATGATGAGGCAGCTAGATGACGGGTCCCTACAGGTGGGACTCTTCCCTCAGGTCGATAGTTATGGTGGGGTTGTGCAGGGATGCAATTAAATAACTCAGTCTCACACATAAAAGCTTCTTTCCATACCTTTTACTTCAAGTTGTTCAGGCAGGTCCCAGGGAGGCTGTTCGGGGTGGATGAATGCACGTAGCGGTAACAGTTGAGCAGGTTACAGGCCTCCTTCTCTTTCCAAAGATGAGTGAGTCCAAGCTTGCTGTAGCTAAGTTAACTCTATAGTTTTCAGCTTTTCCCACTAGCTGTACTGCCCGGTCAGTTTTGTGATAGAGCCTTATAAGTGGTGAACTAAGTACTTTCTTTTGCCGCGCGCCGGACTCAGAAGCCTTGTTCTCCTGACTCGGTAGTACTGGCACTCTAAGGGCGGCTTTCTGCAACCTAAGGTCCAGTAAGACTCTGGTTTTTCTATCACTATGCCTGGAGCTATAGTGACACTTCGGTCCCCAGTGACCGGTGACAATGTGCAAGATAATCCAATCCTTAAGGCACTTCTGGATTCCTCCACTATGCCCTTCGCCTGCTTCTGCTTTCAATATAGCACTGCAGCGTGAAGACAGAAAGTCAGTTTTCTTCCTTGGTCTCACTGAGTAACTCTCAGTTTCCTCAAAGTTCAGACTGAGTAAAAGGTAACTCTGACTAGACTCGGGATGATAACTAGTCATCCGTTACTAGACTCCACTTCGTTGAATTGGCAGGAACTAATCTTCTGCTCACCCAGAGCTCTGACAGGAATCCTCACTGTCTGGGAAGAACTAGCCCTGACTGCTCTGTACGATGACAGGAAGCTAGACTCTCTGCACTGTGCTACACGTCACTCCCCTATACACCCCTGTGGGTGTGTCTGAAGTGTAAGTGAGTGATGTTAAGCTTTAACTGTTACCTTACTGTGCATTCTCCAGATCCTGTGTGCCTTACATACCAGGGCTACACATTCCCCATGGTAAAATACAGCACTCCGGGCTGTGAAATATAAGAAGACATTTTGTTTTACATAAACAAGTAAACATTTTAAACTCATCCCATATGGGAGGTACGGATTTCTTGAACGTTGCATTCAAACATTAGATATAGAAAAATACAAAATACTAAATAAACATTTTCATATAAATAGATGACAATATTCTTGTGAAGGACCCGCACCAAACCTTCAACGTGGGTCCTGGGTGGGCTGCAGGACTTCTGAATGCAGACCTCACTCAGTGCCTCACCATACGGGTTTTATATTCAGAGGTAGGTGTGCTGGTAGAGAATGCACAAAGTGCAACTATATACAAGATCAGTTCTTGGGCTGGCTCAGTCCTCAGCCTCAGAGTCCATCATGAAACATTTTCAAGTAATTTACATATCATAACAATACTTTATACAATTATCCATACTTAGTAAACTAGTTTGCTAGGACTACTGTTGATAACGAATAGGTATCTTCCCTTTCGTTGTACGTTCTGATCTACGTGGAGTAGCTTCAGGTATATTAATCTCTAACCCAACTGTTCTACGTAACGGCAAACTATAGAACTGTCTCAATCTTTCTATGGATCTGGCAAGCGTACTGATGGCTGGGCGGTGTGAGTTAGCTTCACCAGGGGTTCCCATAGCATGGGGCGCTGCTTCCGATGATTCTTCCTCTTGAGGTTCCGCAGGTTGGGGTGCTGCTGGAGTAGGTAACTCCTGAACTGGCTCAACTGGCACCATGGGCACAACTGGAGGTAGAACTTCCTCTTGTGGCTGATAAAACTGCAACACCAGAATTATTACAGCATCTCCAGTCTCGGCCAATCCGCAGGGAAATCTCCCAGATCCGTGTGTATGACCTCTTCTTTTCTTTCTTCTTGATTGATGACAGAGTTCTCTTCACGAAGCCTTAAGGGTTCTGGACACAATTTCAAATGGTCTCTGGACACAGTGGATATTGTTCTTCCTCCGTCCTTACTGATGATACAAACTTTTCTATTGTCATATTTGGAATCTTGTACGACGTAGGGTTCTTGCTCCCACTGGTTATCCAATTTGTGCATTTTCCTTTTCCTTTTCAATACCACTTCTCCAGGCATCAAAGGCTTGGCAGGAGCATTCCTGTTGTAAATATCTTCCTGTTTTTCCCGTGCCTTGTTGAGACTTTCTTCTACACAGACTTGCACTCTTCTGTATTGCTCTTGCCGATTGATGTCCCAGTTTTCAATGGCATCATCTGCCTCCAGTTCTACCACTCCAAGTTCTAAATCCATTGGTAGTCTTCCGGGCCTTGCTCTCATAAGATAGGCTGGAGTGCAGTTAGTGGAACTTACAGGTATATGGTTATACAAGTTAACCAAATCAGGTAGTAAGTCCGGCCACCGATTTCTGTCTTCCAACGGTATGGATTTCAGCAAATCAAGGACAATGTGGTTCATTTTCTCACAAAGGCCGTTGGTTTGAGGATGGTATGGTGTTGTTCTAATTTTCTTACACCCATACATGTGACAGAATTCCTTGAATAGATCAGCTTCGAAAGCAGGTCCTTGATCGGTTAATACTTGCTCCGGATACCCATGCGGTCTGCAGAAGCTTGCTTGAAAGGTTTTTGCTGCCGTCACTGCTGTCTGATCCTTAACTGGAACAACCACCAGAAATCTAGAGTAATGGTCCACCATGGTCAAGGCGTATGAGTATCCAGATCTACTTGGCGACAGTTTGACGTGGTCCAGGGCCACAATCTCCAAGGGACGAGTCGTCCGGATAGGCTGCAGGGGTGCCCTTTGACTACCGTAGTCCTTTCTTCTGAGACCACAGGGTCCACAGTTCCGACACCACCTCTCGATGGAGCTGCGCATCCCTACCCAGTAGAACCGGCACCTCAACAAGGTCTCCAGCTTTCTCCAGCCAAAGTGTCCTGCTTGATCGTGGTATGCTTCCAACACCATTTGGACGTCTGCCTTGGGGACCACTATTTGCCAGACCATCTCGTGGGTCCTGGGATTGACGTATCTCCTGCACAACTTCTCACGGTATAGGAATAACCTGCTTCTCTCGTTCCACAGGAGCTTTGCTGACATAGGTGCATCTTTTTCCAAGGAGGAACCTTCCTGTCTTAACAACTCCTTGATACGGCTGACCACTGGATCGCTGTCCTGAGTCTCTTTCCAGCTGTGATGGGGTAAAGGATTTAACGTTGCACCATACTGCTTTCTGTAGACTCGATGCTCGTGGACTACCCCATTTCGATGGAACGCAGGTAGCTCAATTTCTTCCAGGTCGTCCGATTCTTCCTCCGTGTCAGAGTCATGCGGCATTCGGGACAATGCGTCAGCATTAGCATTCTTTCGGCCTGCACGGTACTTGATAGTAAACTGGTAATTGGACAACCGAGCCATCCAACGCTGCTCCATGGCGCCCAGCTTGGCGGTTTCCAGGTGCGTTAACGGGTTGTTGTCTGTGTACGCCGTGAACTTGTTGGAGGCGAGGTAATGCTTAAATCTTTCAGTAATGGCCCAGACCAGCGCCAGAAACTCCAGCTTGAAGCTGCTATAATTTTCCGGATTCCTCTCAGTTGGCCTGAGTTTTCTGCTGGCATAAGCGATGACTTTTTCTTGGCCATTCTGCTTCTGACTGAGAACTGCTCCTAAACCTTCATTACTAGCATCGGTGTACAGCAGGAACGGTTGGCTGTAATCAGGATACGTCAATATCTCATCACCTGTAAGGATCTCTTTCATCTTTTGGAATGCTTCAGCCTGTTCCTTACCCCAATTGAAGGGAGGGTTTCTGCTCTTTAGGGATTGGCCTACTAGGAGGTCCTGTAGAGACGCTGCCTTCTTCGTGTAATCTTTCACGAACCTTCTGTAGTAACCCGTTAGTCCCAGGAACTGTCGTACTTCCTTGAGGTTCTTCGGCTCCGGCCACTTCTGGATGGCAGTGACTTTCTCTGGGTCCGGCGCTACTCCTTCCGAACTGACGATGTGCCCCAAATATTGTACCTTCTGTTTGAGTAGATGGCATTTTGAGGGTTTCAACTTCATCCCGTATCTGGACAGGGACTCGAATACTTCTGCCAGGTGCTTCAGATGGTCCTCATAAGTCTTGGAATACACGATAACGTCGTCTAGGTATAGCAGCACGGTTTCAAAATTGAGATGTCCCAGGCAATTCTCCATCACTCTCTGAAATGTTCCTGGGGCACTGCTGAGCCCAAACGGCATTCTGTCGAACTCACAGAGCCCCATTGGGGTGGTGAAAGCCGTTTTCTCACGATCCTCCTCAGCCACAGCCACTTGCCAGTATCCACTAGTCAGATCAAGTGTAGAAAAGTAGTTAGCCGTTTTCAGAGCAGCTAATGACTCCTCTATACGTGGTAACGGGTATGCATCCTTGTGTGTTATGCGGTTCACCTGCCTGTAATCCACACACATTCTCAAGCTACCATCTTTCTTTCTAACCAGGACTAGAGGTGTTGCCCAGGGACTACAACTATCCCTTATCACTCCGGCCTCTTTCATATCTCGCAACATTTCCTTAGCCTTCTGATAATGGGCTGGGGGTATAGGCCTATACCGCTCTTTGATGGGAGGATGACTGCCTGTAGGGATATGATGTTGTACTCCCTTAATTATCCCAAAATCAAGTGGATTCTTGCTAAATACTTGGGCGTACTCTTGCACCACCCGTAATACCCCTTGCTTCTGGTGAGCGGGAGTGGTGTCCGTCCCAACATGGAGTTGCTGACACCATTCCGCCACCTGGGTTGCCGGGTCATTGTCCTCCGCTATTTGGCGGGAGTCTAAGGACTCAGCCGGGAGAATAGAATTATTGTCAACAGCATGTAGTTTAGCAATGGTTGCATAACGGGGTAAGTTTACCTCATCATCTCCCCAGTTGAGAAGCCGTACCGGTACTCTTCCATTCACCACTTCCACTACTTCCCTAGCAGTCATAAGTGTAGGTCTATGTTCTGACGGGTGGGGTTCTACTACAGCTTGGTAGTTCTGTCCTCTCAGACCTATGGCTGCCCTGCACCAGATTATCATTTCACTCATTGGGGGTATCACAATGGGATTCGAGTCAGTGACCCGTACATTACCAATTTCGCCGTCTGTAAGCTTCGCTTGCTGCTGACACACCAGGGCCCGGATCTCTCTTTGGATTACTCCTTTCTGCCTTGGTCGGGCAATCTCAGCGAGCTGTTGGAGTAAGAAACAACTTCTCCCAAACAATTACTGATAATGTTGGTACCCAAAATTATATTTAAACCGTTCTCCTCATTTACAGTCTTTACTACCAGAAGCCCCTGGTCTTTCAACTCCTCTCTGCCCACTTTCACATCTACACATTTTGTCCGAGTACTTCTACAGGAAGACCATTAGAAGCATACACGGTAAAGTCAGGGCTCGGGGTTTAAGACTGTCCATTGACCAGAACTTAGTATATAGGACATCAGGTATTAGGGTCACCTGAGACCCAGTGTCTAACAACGCCGGAACAGCAATACCATCTAGAATGATAGACAGGTAGGGTCGCCCACCCACATACCTGCGGTTCCAGTCTAGGGGGCCTGACGGGTCTCCTCCTGGGTGTTGGCCCTCTGACCCAGGTTCTGCCCGTTTAAAGGACACTGTGGAGACATATGACCTTTCCGGTTGCATCGGTAACAGGTGATCTCCCGACGAGGAGGGTGTTGATCAGAGGTCGCTCCTGGGGGTGGCGTTGTCCTCCTCCGGGGGGGCGACGTCTTCCTTCTTCTCCGGTTCATCCACGGAACGTCTTCTGGGCAGTCCGCTAATAAGATCTTCCCTTCTTCCTCTTTCCGCAGCTGCAGGGCACTCATCACAGCAGCCAGATTTTTAGTCAGCTGGCGCACCTCTGAGCGCGAACAGTCCAATTCACTAGGGGTGTCACCTGCGTTTTGGTTTCTGCCACTAGCGAGGAAAAGGGGTTGCCGCCGGCTCCAGAGTGACTTCAGCCTGATGATGTTGGGTTGCCACCTCAGGTTTGCCCAGGGGCCGCAGCCCTTTTATTGCCATGTCCTTTAGGGCATCAAAGGTAGCATCAGGGTGATCTAAAGACCACCAATTCACAGTTCTGCGTTCCGCTTGGGACCTCAGTCCTTGCACAAATTGTTCTTTCAGCATCTTATTTTCATCAATGACACTTATGGTATTAACCTGCTTGAGGGCTCTCAGGGCCCCTTGTAGTCGGCAGGCATAGTCCCTTATGCTGTCACTTGGTTGCTGTGAACAGTTATAGAATGCCATCCGGAGATCTGTTTCGGTGCGATCTTCAAAAATGGCCTGTAACTTTAAGAGGATTGCAGGCACCAACTCCTGGTCCGTGGTAGCCCAAGTCTCCACTTCTCTCTCAGCAGCGCCAGTTAGCTGCCCTATTAATACTGCAGCTTTTTGCCTCTCAGACATAGAGTACATTTCCAGGACACTGCATATCTTCCGTTTGAATCCTGCTAAAGTGCCTGGCTCGCCGCTGTACTGGGGAAGCCATTTCGCCCCAGGCATATATGGAAGCGTTAGTGGCATGAGCGGGACCACCGGACTGGGTGCTGGGCTTGCGCCCCCATCTGGCGCTACAACGCCAGGCGGTGCGGGATCGGGGCCTCCGGCTGGGGCCGCACTGTCGGCCGGTTGTTGTGACATCTTAGCGCCCCCTTGGTTAAACGGAGCCTACCGGTTTCAGAAGCTGCTATTTCACAGGCACAGCAGTGGGAACAGGACCTTCGTCGCAGGCGCTCTGATGTCAGAGCGTCCACTTCCTGTCGCAGGACCTGCCGCTGAGTCAGAGCCGGGGGCGTGTCCAAGACTTTGCGCGCTCTTTCAGGTACGCCCACCTTCTTCTCCAGCGCCTCAGGGCGCGAATATGGCGGCAAATATGGCGGTATTTGGCGCCAAACAACAGCAACAGTCTTTTTCACCAAAACACTCCACAGGCACACAGGGCTCGCAATTCTGCAAGTTTCGGATCCTGTTCGTGACGCCAAGTTTTTGTTGTGACCACGCACCACAATTGTGGGTTACCAGGGCAATGGGGTACTCAGAGCCGAGCCCATGGAAGTCTATGGGGTTGTCACAGGTAGCGGTGGCTCGGTCTGTGGCCCTGGCGGTCAGGCGTATGTTGGGGGGGTATATTTACAGGGGATAGGTATATATATACAGTTCGTGACGCCACCTGTAGTTCTCTGATCACTAAGACCAGCGCTGCTGTAGATCTCTGAGGGGATGGTGAGGCAGCTAGATGACGGGTCCCCTACAGGTGGGACTCTTCCCTCAGGTCGATAGTTATGGTGGGGTTGTGCAGGGATGCAATTAAATAACTCAGTCTCACACATAAAAGCTTCTTTCCATACCTTTTACTTCAAGTTGTTCAGGCAGGTCCCAGGGAGGCTGTTCGGGGTGGATGAATGCACGTAGCGGTAACAGTTGAGCAGGTTACAGGCCTCCTTCTCTTTCCAAATGATGAGTGAGTCCAAGCTTGCCTGAAGCTAATTTAACTCAATAGTTTTCAGCTTTTCCCACTAGCTGTACTGCCCGGTCAGTTTTGTGATAGAGCCTTATAAGTGGTGAACTAAGTACTTTCTTTTGCCGCGCGCCGGACTCAGAAGCCTTGTTCTCCTGACTCGGTTATGTACTGGCACTCTAAGGGTGGCTTTCTGCAACCTAAGGTCCAGTAAGACTCTGGTTTTTCTATCACTATGCCTGGAGCTATAGTGACACTTCGGTCCCCAGTGACCCGTGACAATGTGCAAGATAATCCAATCCTTAAGGCACTTCTGGATTCAACCACTATGCCCTTCGCCCTGCTTCTGCTTTCAATATAGCACTGCAGCGTGAAGACAGAAAGTCAGTTTTCTTCCTTGGTCTCACTGAGTAACTCTCAGTTTCCTCAAAGTTCAGACTGAGTAAAAGGTAACTCTGACTAGACTCGGGATGATAACTAGTCATCCGTTACTAGACTCCACTTCGTTGAATTGGCAGGAACTAATCTTCTGCTCACCCAGAGCTCTGACAGGAATCCTCACTGTCTGGGAAGAACTAGCCCTGACTGCTCTGTACGATGACAGGAAGCTAGACTCTCTGCACTGTGCTACACGTCACTCCCCTATACACCCTGTGGGTGTGTCTGAAGTGTAAGTGAGTGATGTTAAGCTTTAACTGTTACCTTACTGTGCATTCTCCAGATCCTGTGTGCCTTACATACCAGGGCTACACACTTGTTTTCCTAAACACGGCGACAATACTGTTGTCATCCCTGTTTATGTACACCAAACAGGCTAGGTTTATATGGCAATACACTAATCATTCATTTGGTAACCCTTTATAGCCTGGTTGGTCTCTCTTCCTTTTTAGGAATTGTGAGTGGTCTCTGTGTAGACTCTGAAATGTATGCTATGAATGTAAAATATTAAGTTTGCTGCTATCTGTGGTCAAGTGAACAATCACAACCATACTTATTACATTCACTTTTTTTATACATTTTTATTATATTGGTTGCTCTCTCACACAAGTGGCTACTTGAGCGGTAAATTGGTCCTGCTGGGCCATCTTTCTAGTGTAATGGGTTTTTATTATTTATTAGTTTTACTGCTAGTTTTGTCATAAATGGCAAAAATAGGATAATTTTAGGATAATTCCTCTAAAGATTTCCATATACTTTTTCTGCAAAGTTTCGTGTTGTTTTAATGTCATTCTGCCTTGGTCCCTGTGCCCTTGGCCAACTCTGTTGTCATAGCAATCACTTCATATTCACAATCCTCTGCTCCCTTCTTACTACTTTTCCCAACATTCCTTGTGCTTCGCTGCAAGCCAGAAGTGAGCACAGACCTGTAACTCTACCTAAATCCCTCCCACTTCTCCCCCAGAATAACATACATAATTAACATATCATTGCGGGGAATAGAAGTAATGCATAAAGCACCAGAACACCAGCCCAGACAATAAAGTTTATCCCCTACTCCCGTCACTGATTAATAGATGGATGGGATGAATGGATATATATATATATTAAATGGATGGGATAGATTGGTGGGATGGATCAATTTGAATGAGAGACATTTGAATGTATATGCATTATAAGGGTAATATAGAGGGATGTATATACATTACATAGGGTATATAACAGTGTGCGCACAGGTAAAGACACATGCATACAGATACACATGCTGGGACTAGGTCTGCAGGGAGAGCTTGTTCAGCAGATAGAGCTGGGACTTCAGCTGCAGCATTCATCGAAACCAAATGAGCTCTGCTGAATGTAGCCACGCCCATCTGTGTTGCAAGCCCCACCCACACATCAGAGACGGGAACTGAGGGAGATTTTGACATGACATCACGGAAAGCAGGAGATTCTCAGCCAGAGATCATGTGACCAGAAGAGCAGCGCAGATTATAGCAGAATTTGGCAAAACAGGGTATTTAGTAGAATACTTATTTATGGGAATTTAACACATAAGAAGACTGGGACATGGGCATGAATCAAATATTTGGGGAAAATTTGGCAAATCTGATGAATTGAATCAATTCATTTCTGCTCATTGTGCAGAAAATAATCGGAACAGTATCTGTGCAGAAATTGTATTGCAGTGCTGATTTTAAAAAAATATATTTTTGTTGCCACAAACCACAGCAAAATCTTTTTTTCAATCTGCATTTAACTTATCTGGATTTAGTGAAAATTTGTTGTGAATTGTGATGCAAATTATCATTAATGGAGATTTCCACCTTCAAGTTTCTCCTTGATATTGGCAAGTACTGTCTAAAAGTAAGAAAAATAGATGGTGCTAATGATCCCTGGTTCCAGCATCTGCTCTACATCGCTGCTCAGAACTGTGTATAAACTGAAGCGAGGACATATGACTATAGCATACATCACTGCGACATACAATCACTAAGTTCAGTGGCTTGCGCTATTTACAGCGAACATACCATGAAATCCGACCTTCACCAACACTGTCTGATGACAAATGCACATCTAGCAGGATGCTGCAGGCCTCCACTAATAAAGGCAGAGTGCAGCACAGGTGCAAACTACTGATAAAAACAGCCACCCCAGCACCTATTATGGAGGGGTTGGCTGCCTAGTAGAAAAAATGCACATTGATAAGACTTGCATAGGTCGCCAGTCAAACAGACACTAGGCAGCCATCCCCTCCATAATAGGTGCTGGGGTGGCTGTTTTTATCAGTAGCTTGCACCTGTACTGCACTTTGCCTTTATTAGTGGAGGCCTGCTGCATCCTGCTAGATGTGCATTTGTCATCAGACAGTGTTGGTGAAGGCCGGATTTCATGGTATGTTCGCTGTTTTTCAATTTATGATTTTTTTTTGACGTTAGAGTAGTTACTTGCAAATAATGGGGACCCTTGTCGTGGGTTGCAAGCTTATCTATCTTGGCCAAAATAGTAACCAATACCTCATTTAGTGTATTTATCATATACATTAATTTTTTGCACATTTTTTTTTTCATTTTTTGCAGGATGCGGCTAGGCCTCTTTTTGTTGGCTTAGTTTATTAGGATGTCTGTCCCTGTGTGGTGCAGATTATAGTGCTTAGCAGCCCGCCTCTTAATATGAGGGCGTCATTAATAGGTTGTGAGTCAGACACTTTGCCTCACACTTAATTTCTGTATGTTCATGACATGGAGGTTAATGTACCAGGAAGTATTAATAACCAGATATTTGCTTATGTTGACGTGTAGTAGATCATGCAAAAACGTGGTGGTGTTCATAGTTTCTAGGAGACAGTCTTACTGTACGTGTTTGGTCATGTTTTTCTCTACTTTTAAAGGCCTTCATACAAATTAGATTGAAGCCATCCTGAATGTACCATTATTTGTGGAGCCTTCTGACTAATGTGGATGATGGCCTCCCAACTTTTCACTATAGTAGAATACAGTTGAAAAGTTTGAACTTAAAAACTAAACCCCTTTGTTCTCTGGGAGATAAGCTGCCACTAAAGTTGTCTAGCACCAGCTTTCTTCACTCTCCTTCACTTGGCTGAGCCAAGCGTGTTTTGGAGATACCACAAAGGTACAGTAGTTGGATGTTGAACAAGTAAGTAATCTGCCAACCAAAATCGCATATGCTTCAAAAGCTAAAGTCTCTAGTGAGTCAGAGACTCATTTGAAATGTGGTAGTGGCACAACAGGTGATGGAGGAGTGATTCAAACCCAAAAGGCCTGGTTTTGTACTATTAAGTGGAAATGATGGTATATTCAAATCTTTTGTTTAATATGTACGTATGAACGAGCCCTTAGTACAGGGTCAGGCGAGAGTATGAAAAATTATGAAAAATTATCCGATTTCCTTCCAGAAAACTTGAACAATTTTGATCCATATTGTCATCCATGTGCCATCTGTGTGTCCATATTTTACATCTTTGTGACATCCGAGAGGTATCCTTATTTAGACAACAATTTAGGGACAGACATAAAATTGGTGCAACATGTGCAGCCACACATGGGCCAAGGAGGTAAAAGGGCCCAACTCCGAAATGCACAGCAGGATTAATTGTGCATTATGATGACCTATTGGATTACAAAGGGCCAATAAATTGTTCTTTCACATGGTTCTTCTTCTGTTTGTGTTTGGTCTTGCATCAAATACAGTTTGCTAGGTCCATGATGATAAAGTATTTGTAAAATTGGATGCAATATAAATGTTCTGTATAGTATGCATTTTTTTTGCTCACCCATAGATTAGAATGGAGGAGTCCCATCTAATATAGAGACTAGAGTTGAGCGATACTTTCCGATATGCTAAAGTATCGGAATCGGAATGGTATCGCCGATATCACTAAAATATCGGCGATACCCGATACCGATACCGGAAGTCCCATGTAAGTCTATGGGAACAAAATATCGCAACTAAAAAAAACCCCATTCTTTCCTTGTAAACACTAAATATACACACATAGAATACATATATATATATATATACATGTCATTGTGACATATATATATACATATATGTATAGTTTATACACTTCTACATAGTAAAATATCCTTTGATTCAATTGCCGGGTAAAGCCGGCTTCAGTGAAAAGACAGAAGCACCCGACATGAAATGACACTTGGTGTACATAGGGTTAAACATTTCTTTTCATGTCCTTTGCTATCTAATTTGCACAAACAATTAAATCAGACTATGTGTGCAAAATTTCACACCTGTAGGGGTTAATTAAAGGTGTAAATTCGTTGTAAAAAAAACGGACTTTTTTGCTACGAATTTACACCTTTAATTAACCCCTAGAGGTGTGAAATTTTGCACACATAGTCTGATTTAATTGTTTGTGCAAATTAGATAGCAAAGGACATGAAAAGACATGGTTAACCCTATGTACACCAAGTGTCATTTCATGTCGGGTCACCCGACATGAAATGACACTTGGTGTACATAGGGTTAAACATTTCTTTCATGTCCTTTGCTATCTAATTTGCACAAACAATTAAATCAGACTATGTGTGCAAAATTTCACACCTCTAGGGTTAATTAAAGGTGTAAATTTGTTGTAAAAAAAACGGACTTTTTTGCTACGAATTTACACCTTTAATTAACCCCTAGAGGTGTGAAATTTTGCACACATAGTCTGATTTAATTGTTTGTGCAAATTAGATAGCAAAGGACATGAAAAGACATGGTTAACCCTATGTACACCAAGTGTCATTTCATGTCGGGTTCTGCATTTTCACAAAAGCCTGCAATTGAATTAGCGGCTATTATACTATGTAGAAGTGTATGAACTACAAATATAAATATATATATATATGTGTCACAAATTCAATGACATGTATATATATATATATGAGGTGTAAAATTGCTGAAAAAAAATGCGTGGGCTCCCGCCCTATTTTCGCAACCAGACAGACAAAGCCAGTGAGTGGGGGCAGATAATAATAGCCCAGAGAGGGACCATTATTTTTGCCCCCCCCCGGCTACTAACATCTGCCCCCAGACACCCCAGGAAAGACAAATCTATAATTAGATTCGCCCTTTCTGGCACTTTGCCCGTCTATTCCCATTGCCCTGTAGCGGTGGCGAATGGGTTAATATGGGGTTAAAGCCACCTTGCTATTGAATGGTGACCTTAAGCCAGGTTAATAATTGAGAGCTGTCAATTAGACAACTATCAATTATTAATCCTATTGCATGAAATAAAAATAAAACACACACACTTTAATTAAAAATCATTTTAATGAAATAAAGACACATGTTTTTGACCATCTTTTATTTTACTGCAAAAACCATTTCCTGTAATAAAAATAAAATAAAAAAGCAAAATTATTCTTACCTATCCCATGCACAGTCAGGTCCCACGGTGTAATCCTTCAGAAAGGGTTAATGTTTACTGCAGGGACCGCAGCTAATGCTGCAGCCTCACAGTAAACCCCAAATGAATGAGTTCCTCTCCTGCCTGACAGGAGAGTAAAGGCTGGGTGTCACATAACGATACACCAGCGATCCCGACAACGATATGCACTTGTCAGGATCGCTGGTGTATCGCTACATGATCGCTGCTGAGCTGCCAAACAGGCAGCTCAGGCAGCGATCTGGGACAGCGACACTGCGGGTAACATCGCTTAAGGGCCCGTCTCACATAGCGATATCGCTACCGAGATCGCTGCTGAGTCACTAGTTTTGTGACGCAGCAGCGAGCTCACCAGCGATATCGCTGTGTGTGACATTCAGCGACGATCAGCCCCCCTGCCGGGTATCGCTGATCGTCGCAGAAATGTCAGGACCTTTTTTTGATCGCTGGTTTCCCTCTGACAGGCACGCATCGCTGCGTGTGACAGGCGGGAAACCAGCGATCAAAGGTCCTGACATTTCAGCGACGATCAGCGATACCCGGCAGGGGGGCTGATCGTCGCTGAATGTCACACACAGCGATATCGCTGGTGAGCTCGCTGCTGCGTCACAAAACTAGTGACTCAGCAGCGATCTCGGTAGCGATATCGCTATGTGAGACGGGCCCTTAAGTGGAAAGCTTAATTGATTGCTTTCCACTTTCACTTCAGGTCAGCCAGGGACACAATCAGTGACGTCAGAGGGAACTGATTAACAAAAATAGGGGTTCCCTTCGAAAAAAAAATGGCGTGGGGTCCCCCCTATTTTTGTTAACCAGCCAGATGAAGCAGACCGCTGAGGCCTGGATTTTCAGGCTGTTAAGGAGCCAAGATCCATGGACCTTGCCAGCCTGATAATACCAGGCCACAGCAGTCTGCATATCTTGGCTGATTAACAAAAATAGGGGATCCCCTCGAAAAAAATTGGCGTGGGGTCCCCCCTATTTTTGTTAACCAGCCAGATGAAGCAGACCGCTGAGGCCTGGATTTTCAGGCTGTTAAGGAGCCAAGATCCATGGACCTTGCCAGCCTGATAATACCAGGCCACAGCAGTCTGCATATCTTGGCTGATTAACAAAAATAGGGGATCCCCTCGAAAAAAATTAGCGTGGGGTCCCCCCTATTTTTGTTAACCAGCCAGATGAAGCAGACCGCTGAGGCCTGGTTTTTCAGGCTGGTAAGGATCCAATATCCATGGACCTTGCAAGCCTGATAATACCAGGCCACAGCAGTCTGCTTAGCTTGGCTGGTTAACAAAAATAGGGGATCCCCTCGAAAAAAAAAACGGCGTGGGGATCCCCCCTATTTTTGTTAACCAGCCAAGTAAAATGCAGACTGCTGCGGCCTGGTATTAAAAGACTGTCAAGGCCCATGGATTTTGGCCCTCAACAGCCTGATAATACCAGGCTACAGCAGCCCCACATTTGGCGCATCAAAAGATGTGCCAATTGTGGCACTTTACCCGGCTCTTCCCACTTGCCCTGTAGCGGTGGCAAGCGGGGTAATAAGGGGTTATTGTCACCGTTGATTGCACGGTGACAATAAGCCCGGTTAATAATGGAGAGGTGTCAATAAGACACCGATCCATTATTAATCCCAAAGTTATTAAATGTGTAAAAAAAAGACAAAGCAAGAAAAAAGTATTTTAATGAAATAAAAGAGACAACACAGTTTTCATTTTTTTTATTATACTCTCATTCCTGCGACGCCATCGATCTCCTGTAAAAAAAGAAAAAAAACAAACCAACAGTATACCACCTGTCCGACGCAGTCCATAGTAACGATTGTCCCACGACGATCCAGCTCTGCTACATCGCAATGACAGGCAGAGCCTGTCATTGCAACGTAGCACAGCTGATTACCTGCTTCCCCGGCGGTGACGTCATCGGACTGACTGCTTTACGGCCGGGATTACCCAGCAGTCACTGCAGTTATCGCGAGAAACTGCATGTGACCGCCGGGGAAAGAAGATGGCGGCCATGAAGCAGTCCAGGACGTGACCGCCGGAGATCTTCTGCCAGGTAAGTGCCGCTGACTCCTGACAGACCCGACAGACGGACACTGACAGTGACAGTGACATCCCGATTCCGGTATCCGATAAGACGAAAATATCGGAACTCGGAATCGGAATTCCGATACAGCTAATATCGGCCGATACCCGATATTTGCAGTATCGGAATGCTCAACACTAATAGAGACACAAGAGAATAGTGCATATTGTGATTTTTTTTTAGACAGACGCTTAACCCCTTACTGCCATCGGACGTACTATCCCGTCCATGGTACCTGGGCCCGTATGACCATGGACGGGATAGTACGTCTCGTGCGATCGGACGCGCTCCCGGGTGTCAGCTGTATATCACAGCTGACACCCATGACTGTGTGTCAGGAGTGGTCACGGACCGCTCCCGGCACATTAACCCTTGCACACCGCGATCAAACATGATCGCGGTGTACTGGGGGCACAGGGGAGGATCGCGCAGGGTGGGGGCTCCCTGCGCGCCCCCTGAGACCCTCAGGGCAGCGCGATGTGATCGCGCTGTTCTGAGGGCTTCCTCCCTCCCAGGACCCGGATCCAAGATGGCGCCGGGGTCCTGGAGGGAGGCGGCTACCTCAGTGCCTGCCGAGAGCAGGCACTGAGAAGCCTGCTGCACTGCCTGAGCGATCGCTGGTGTGACAGAGTGCTGTGCACACTGTCACACCAGCGATCTGATAAAATACTGTGATGTCCCACCCTGGGACAAAGTAAAAAAGTTAAAAATATAAAAATAAACATGTTTTAAAAAAAAATCCAAAATAAATAAAAAAAAAATATATATATTCCCCAATAAATTCACTTCTTCCTGTAAATAAAAAAAACAAAGCAATAAAAGTACACATATTTGCCGCGTCCGTAACGACCCCCCCTATAAAATTGTCCCACTAGTTAACCCCTTCAGTGAACCCCTTAAAAAAAAAAAAAAAAAACAAGCAAAAAATCAATGCTTTATCATCATACCGCCGAACAAAAAGTGGAATAACACGCGATCAAAAAGACCGATATAAAAAAACATGGTACTGCTGAAAACGTCATCTTGTTCCGCAAAAAACGAGCTGCCATACAGCATCATCAGCGAAAAAATAAAAAAGTTATAGCTCGCAGAATAAAGCGATGCAAAAATAATTATTTTTTATATAAAATTGTTTTTATTCTATAAAAGCGCCAAAACATGAAAAAACGATATAAATGAGGTATCGCCGTAATCGTACTGACCCGAAGAATAAAACTGCTTTATCAATTTTACCACACGCGGAACGGTATAAACGCCTCCCCCAAAAGAAATTCATGAATTGCTGATTTTTGTTCATTCTAACCTCCCAAAAATCGAAATAAAAAGCGATCAAAAAACGTCACGTGCTCAAAAATGGTACCAATAAAAACGTCAACTCGTCCGCAAAAAATAAGACCTCACAGGACTCTGTGGGCCAAAATATGCAAAAATTATAGCTCTCAAAATGTGATGATGCAAAAACTATTTTTGCAATAAAAAGCGTCTTTTAGCATGACAGCTGCCAATCATAAAAACCCGCTATAAATAGTAAATCAAACCCCCCTTTATCACCCCCTTAGTAAGGGAAAAATAATAAAATTAAAAAAAAGTATTTATTTCCATTTTCCCATTAGGGTTAGGGTTAGGGTTACGGCTAAAGTTAGGGTTAGGGTTGGCGCTAAAGTTAGGATTAGGGTTAGGGTTGGGATTAGGGGTGTGTTAGGGTTAGGTTTGTGGTTAGGGTTGGGACTAGGGTTAGGGGTGTGTTGGGGTTAGGGTTGGAGTTAGAATTGGGGGGTTTCCGCTGTTTAGGCACATCAGGGGCTCTCCAAATGTGACATGGCGTCTGATCTCAATTCCAGCCAATTCTGCGTTGAAAAAGTCAAACGGTGCTCCTTCACTTCTCAGCTCTGCCATGCGTCCAAACAGTAGTTTATCCCCACATATGGGGTATCAGTGTACTCTGGACCCCAAGAGTTATTGTGCAATTTGTCCTATTTCTTCTGCTACCTTGGGAAAATAAAAAACTGGGGGCGAAAATATCATTTTTGTACAAAAAAAATATTTTTTTGTTTTTACGGCTGTACATTATAAACTTCTGTGAAGCACTTGGGGCTTCATAGCGCTCACCACACATCTAGATAAGTTCCTTGTGGGGTCTATTTTCCAAAATGGGGTCACTTGTTGGGGATTTCCACTGTTTAGGCGCATCAGGGGCTCTCCAAATGCGACATGACGCCCCCAGACCATTCCATCAAAGTCTGCAATCCAAAACGTCACTACTTCCCTTCCGAGCCCCAACGTGTACCCATACAGTAGTTTTCTCCCACATATTGGATATCAGCGTACTCAGGACAAATTGGACAACAACTTTTGGGGTCCTATTTCTCCTGTTACCCTTGTAAAAATAAAATATTGGGGCAAAAAAATCATTTTTGCAAAAAAAAAAAGATTTTTTATTTTTACGGCTGTGCGTTATAAACTTCTGTGAAGCACTTCGGGGTTCAAAGTGCTCACCACACATCTAGACAAGTTCCTTGTGGGGTCTATTTTCCAAAATGGGGTCACTTGTGGGGGGTTTCCACTGTTTAGGCGCATCAGGGGCTCTCCAAATGCGACATGACGCCCCCAGACCATTCCATCAAAGTCTGCAATCCAAAACGTCACTACTTCCCTTCCGAGCCCTGACGTGCGCCCATACAGTAGTTTTCTCCCACATATTGGGTATCAGCGTACTCAGGACAAATTGGACAACAACTTTTGGGTTCCAATTTCTTCTGTTACCCTTGTGAAAATAAAATATTGGGGCAAAAAAATCATTTTTGTAAAAAAAAAAAGGATTTTTTATTTTACGGCTGTACGTTATAAACTTCTGTGAAGCACTTCGGGGTTCAAAGTGCTCACCACACATCTAGATAAGTTCCTTGTGGGGTCTATTTGCCAAAATGGGGTCACTTGTGGGGGGTTTCCACTGTATACGTGCATCAGGGGCTCTCCAAATGTGACATGACGCCCCCAGACCATTCCATCAAAGTCTGCAATCCAAAACGTCACTACTTCCCTTCCGAGCCCTGACGTGCGCCCATACAGTAGTTTTCTCCCACATATTGGGTATCAGCGTACTCAGGACAAATTGGACAACAACTTTTGGGTTCCAATTTCTTCTGTTACCCTTGTGAAAATAAAATATTGGGGGCGAAAAAATCATTTTTGTAAAAAAAAAAGGATTTTTTATTTTACGGCTGTACGTTATAAACTTTAGTGAAACACCTGGGGGTTAAAAGTTCTCACCACACATCTAGATAAGTTCCTTGATGGGTCTAGTTTCCAAAATGGTGTCATTTATGGGGGTTTCCACTGTTTAGGCAGATCAGGAGCTCTCCAAACACGACATGGCGTCCAGCCAATTCTGCGTTGAAAAAGTCAGACGGCGCTCCTTCCCTTCTAAACATTGCCATGCACCCAAACAGTGGTTTACCCCCACATATGGGTATCAGCGCACTCATGACAAATTGCACAATAACTTTTGGAGTCTTGTTACCCTTGGAAAAATAAAAATTGGGGTGAAAAGATCATTTTTGTGGAAAAAATATGATTTTTAAATTTTACGGCTCTACGTTATAAACTTGTGTGAAGCACTTGGGGGTTCAAATTGCTCACCAAAGCTCTAGAAAAGTTCCTTAGGGGGTCTAGTTTCCAAAATGGGGTCATTTGTGGGGGTTTCCACTGTTTAGGTAGATCAGGGGCTCTCCAAATGCAACATGGCATCCAATCTCAATTCCAGCCAATTTTGGTTGGAAAAAGTCAAATGGTGCTCCTTCCATTCCGAGCTCTGCCGTGCGCCCAAACAGTGGTTCCCACCCACATATGGGGTATCAGCGTACTCAGGACAAATTGGACAACAACTTATGTGGTCCAATTTCTCCTGTTACCCTTGGGAAAATAAAAAATTAGTGACTAAAAGATAATTTTTGTGGGAAAAAAATAGGATTTTTTATTTTCATGCCCGGGCATTATAAACTTGTGTGAAGCACTTGGGGGTTCAAAGTGCTCACCAAAGATCTAGATAAGTTCCTTAGGGGGTATAGTTTCCAAAATGGGGTCACTTGTGGGGGGTTTCCACTGTTTAGTCTCATCTGGGGCACTGCAAACGGAACATGACCCCCATCAACGTCTGCATTCCAAAACGTTACTACTTCCTTTCCAAGCCCTGCCGTGCACCCAAACAATTTCCCCCCCCACATATGGGGTATCAGCGTACTCAGGACAAATTGGACAACAACTTTTGGGGTCCAATTTCCTTGGGAAAATTCAAAAATTTGGGACTAAAAAATAATTTTTGTGGAAAATTGTTTTTTTTTTTTTTCACACCCAGGCATTATAAGCTTTTGTGAAACACTTGGGGGTTCAAAGTGCTCACAACAGATCTAGATAAGTACCTTAGGGGGTCTAGTTTCCAAAATGGTGTCACTTGTGGGGGTTTCCACTGTTTAGGTGCATCAGGGGCTCTCCAAACACGACATGGCGTCCAATCTCAATTCCAGCCAATTTTAGTTTGAAAAAGTCAAACGGCGCTCCTTCCCTTACGAGCTCTGCCGTGTGCCCAAACAGTGGTTTTCCCCCACATATTGGGTATTGGCGTACTCAGGAGAAATTGCATAACAACCTTATCTGTCCATTTTCTCCTTTTACCCTTGTGAAAATAAAAAAAAAGTTTGTAAAAGATCATTTTTGTGGCTAAAAAGTTAAATATTCATTTTTTCCTTCCACGTTGCTTTAGTTCCTGTGAAGCACCTGAAGGGTTAATAATCTTCTTGAATGTGGTTTTGAGTACCTTGAGGGGTGCAGTTTTTAGAATAGTGTCACTTTTGGGTATTTTCTGCCATATAGACCCCTCAAAGTGACTTCAAATGAGAGGTGGTCCCTAAAAAAAATGGCTTTGTAAATTTTGTTGTAAAAATGAGAAATCGCTGGTCAAATTTTAACCCTTATAACTTCCTAACAAAAAAAAATTTTGGTTCCAAAATTGTGCTGATGTAAAGTAGACATGTGGGAAATGTTATTTCTTAACTATTTTGTGTGATATATTTCTCTGTTTTAAGGGAATAAAAATTCAAAGTTTGAAAATTGCAAAATTTTAAAAATTTTCACCATATTTGCGTTTTTTTCAAAAATAAACGCAAGTTATATCGAAGAAATTTTACTTCTAACGTGAAGTACAATATGTCACGAGAAAACAATCTCAGAATCGCGAAGATCCGTTGAAGCGTTCCAGAGTTATAACCTCATAAAGAGACATTGGTCAGAATTGTAAAAATTGGCCCGGTAATTAACGTGCAAACCACCCTTGGGGGTGAAGGGGTTAAACACTTCAATAACATTGGTCGCTGTACTGCCTGATATTTACTTGGATAGCACACATCCATATAATTTCCATATCACAATAGGTTCATGGAAAAGTTTTAAAAGGGTTGTGCTAAATATAAAATCCTCTGTATAAACATGACATCTATTTTAAGCCCTAAACACATTTGTAATTTTCTTTATTTGATAATTCCCTACTGTTCGTCCTATACAGCTAATCCCTATAACAGTTTTTTTTTTTGTATTTTTACTTTAATGCTTGTGACGTTTCATTAGAAGAGAATCTTAAACAGGAAACCATCATGAGGATAGCCCTGCAGTCACCACCACTTATGTTCACTTATCACAGTTTCTATCAGGTCCATCCCCTGGTACTTTCCAAATCAATAGCAGTGACAGAGGCAGGGAGAAGTGGCCACATCACCACAACTTTTTTTAACATTGTCACATACCCTACTTCACCGCTGCCATGGAGCTTCTTTAACCAATATCATCAGGGTGTGATAGAAGCAGGGTAACAGCAATACCACCTGATGACGATCTTTTTCAGGGCAGTAATAGAAGCTGTGGGGCAGTCCTGCTGTCACTCACCCTGCTTCTATCACCACGCCTGTTGATGTCATATTTCAATGAAAGAAGCTGCGGTCACTTCTCCTTGCCTTTATCACTATGATTAATTCTGGACATCATCAAGGGATGGCGATGACAGAAGCTGTGGTAAGTGACCATATTATCGCATCCTAATGATTTCCCATTTCATTGGGTTTGATATCAACTGTAGGATAGTGACTGCTGACTCATCCTACTGATGACATCCTGTTTGAGACTCCCTCAAATGTCATAGGAACTAAAGGAAAAAAAAGAAACAGATACAGGAATTACCTGTTTTGGAAATACCATAAAGAATTTTCTAATAAAGCAAATAGAAAGAAAAAAAATATTTATATAGCGTATTTTATGTATTGGAAAACCCCCTTTAAGTAAAAAAAAATTTGTTGCCTAATTGTAACCATTATTTTACATAAAGTATGGAAAACATAAATAAATATGATTTCTTTTTGTAATATTTTCATTATTGGCATGTTTAATTTCAATTTTATATAAGAAAGTTTCTAGAATTTTACAGTATAAAAGCATTGCAGTTTTCTATTTGGAGTATGTTGTGCCATAGGCAATTAAATCTCTAGAGCCTGATTATTCATTGCTGGCATGTACTATGTAATGCTATTACACATTCCCAAGTCATTACTTGTACTTTTGAAGCTAAGTCTTTGCTGGAAGGGAAGTCATCACTTCTGTTCATAACAGTGGGACAGCGGGTAAAATATCCAAAAGGAACTTCACATGAGCTTGCTGGTCATATTCTTTACTTGCACGTAGTTAAATCAGTTTTAAGAATGCAAGAAACAGGCAAGTTTTACTAAGAATTAAATCAGGTCTGCAAGTTAAGTTTATTATAATAAATGGAAGAAATGTTTAAATGAGCCTGAAATTTATTTAAATAATTTTTATTCGTCTTTTAAACATAAAAAGATAAGTTTACAAGTAATCATCCAAATTGGGGACACCAATAAAACCCTCACTAGCAAACCCTAAAACTTAACTTTTATTCTTATTTAAATAAGCTATTTTAAGCTATTTCTAGCTATTGCCGAACCCCTGATGATGTAGCTTATGCGGTGAAACATTTGCCAGATTAGGTTGACACTGTGGGATGTTACTCATAATTTAGGCAGTTCTATACATAATCAGTATCATTTATGCTGTGTATAGGCAAATGTATAATATTACCCCGCTACTTTAAATAAGAATAAGTTTTAGGGCCTGTTAGGGAGGGTTTTTTTGGGGTTTCTCCAATTTGTCTGAATAATTATATACATATCCCTCCCAAGGCCATTATATGGTGCCCTATCATGCATTTCTAAGTTTACAAGTAAAGTTGTAAATTAGAGATGTCTGAATTTATTACATATTTTTTGTAATACTCTTTGGACCCACCTGGGACCATCATTTTGCTGAACTGTAAAGAGTTACAAAAAACCTGTAATACTCTCCTGTCCCACCAACCCCAACAGCCTCCAGCTCCATTTGCCCCCAACATATTCTCACGACCTCTTCTTTCCACAGTCATGTGCCGGTGTCCTCACTTTAGAACAGAATTTCTGGCTGTGACCAAGACTCAGAGGTCATGAAACAATGTAATGCCATGATGTCACAAAGAACTAGAAGATTTAATCATGGCCTGAAGTCTTTTTCTAGATTAAAATCAACAACCCTTGGAGGTCTCAGCGCATTGTACTGTGGTGACACCATGATGCACCTTGACCTCCAAGGCTTGTGTTATGATTTGGTAGCTGAGGAGAACAGGCAAAAACGGCAATACACCAGAGAGGTTGGAATCTACTGGATTGCAGTACCCTGACTAACCACCACAACTAAAGGCAGCCGTGGAGCGTTCCTACGTTGGTCCTAGACGCCTCGTCACAGCCTGAGAGGTTAACTACACCTAAAGATAGAAAGAGGAACGCTATCTGCCCCGGAGCAGATCCCCAAAGAACATAGGAAGCCCCCAAACATGTAATGGTGGTTAGACAAGAGGAAATACAGACACAGACAGAAAATAGTATGAGCAAACGTTGGGGCCCAATCTGCCTAGACAGAAAAGGATAGGAAGGATACTTACTGCAATCCAAAAAAAACCCTTAAAAATGCCAACGCTACTAATTGCAAAAACACCTGAGATCACACGACCTCTACCACCTAAATTAGTTCTCTGGTGTAACAAAACTAAGCCGCAGCCACTGAAAAAACTGGAAAAGGCAAATGAACAAATAACAGTGGCTCCAGAGGAAATGAGAGGAGCCCAAGCCCCCCGTGGAGGGGAACCTGGCTAACCTCACAGAAATGCAGAGAAATATGCAAATGGTAAGCACAAAAACAAAAAACAGAAAATATCTTATCTGAGAGCAGGAGAAGAGGCAAGACTCAGCAAGCTTCCAAGTGAACCAGGAAACAATGGTGAGACAAGAACAATTGATTACCGACAACCATGATGGGAGGGAACCTCCCTTATATCCAGCCAGTCTGTGATTTCTGATTGCCAATCCTCATTGAATGGTTCAGTACTGTTTGTAACCACCAGAGGGAGCTTTGTTGTGAATGTGCTAGAAATGAATTCTGAGCAGAAGCTCAATCTGGAGGTTACAAACAGTACTGAACTATTCAATGAAGATTGTGAAGATTGGCGATCAGGTGTTACTGACTGGTCTTATATAAGGGAGGTTCCCTCCCATCAGGGTTGCCGGTGATCAATTGTTCTGGTCTCAACTTTTGTTCCTGGTTCACTTTGAAGCTTGCTGTTTCGTGCCTGCATCTTCTGCTAACAGATAAGACATTTTCTTCTTTTAGCTCTTTTTGCTTGCTTTCTGCATTTTGTCCTGCACTTCTGTGGGGGTCTGCCAGGTCCCCTCCGGGGCTTGTGTTCCTCTCAGTTTAGTTCAGCCAGTTGTTTGTTCATTTGCCTTTTCCAGTTTTTTCTGTGGCTGCGGCTTAGTTTTGTTACACCAGAGAACTAATTTAGGTGGTAGAGGTTGTGTGATCTCAGGTGTTTTTGCAATTAGTGTGTTGGTATTTTTTTAGGGTTTTTTGGATTGCAGTAAATGACCTTCCTATCCTTTTCTGTCTAGGAAGATTGGGCCCCAACGTTTGCTCATAATATTTTCTGTCTGTGTCTGTATTTCCTCTTGTCTAACCGCCATTACATGTTTGGGGGCTTCCTATGTTCTTTGGGGATCTGCTCCGGGGCAGATAGTTTTCCTCTTTCTATCTTTAGGTGAAGTTAGCTTATCAGGCTGTGACGAGGCGTCTAGGACCAACGTAGGTACGCTCCACGCTGCCTTTAGTTGTGGTGGTTAGTCAGGGTACTGCAATCCAATAGATTCCAACCTCTCTGGTGTATTGCCTTTTTTGCCTGCTCTCCTCAGCTACCAAATCATAACAGAGCTTCTGCTCAGAATTCATTTCTAAAACATTCACAACAGTACCCCCCATTGAGGAGGGGTCACCGAACCCTCACTTGTGCAACCAGGTCGGTCAGGATGAGCTCCGTGATACGCACGGATCAATCTCCTAGCATGGATGTCCGAAGCAAACACCCAAGAATTGTCCTCCTGACTATAACCTCTCCACTTAACCAAATACTGGAGTTTCCGTCTAGAAAAACGAGAATCCAATATTTTCTCAACCACATACTCCAGATTGCCCTCAACCAAAAGAGGGTCAGGAGGCGCAGCCATAGGAACCACTGGCTCGACAAACCTCTTCAATAAGGACTTGTGGAACACGTTATGGATCTTAAATGTCCCTGGAAGAAGTAAACGAAAGGAACCAGGATTAAGAATCTCCATGATCTTATAAGGTCCAATGAACCTAGGCTTAAACTTAGGAGATGCAACTCTCATAGGGATATTTCTTGAGGACAACCAGACCAAGTCCCCCACTTCAAACCGAGGACCATCAATCCTATGCCGGTTGGCAAACCGCTGGGCCCTCTCTTGAGAGAGGGACAACCTCTCCACTACCCGGTCCCAAATCCGCTGCATACGCTCCACAACAGAGTCAACACCTGGACAGACAGAAGCCTCCCTCTGTCCCGAAGAAAATCGAGAGTGAAACCCAAAATTGCAGAAAAATGGAGACATCAAAGTAGCAGAGCTAGCCCTATTATTAAGAGCAAACTCAGCCAAAGGCAAAAAAGAGACCCAGTCATCTTGATCAGCAGACACAAAGCATCTCAGATAAGTCTCCAGTGTCTGGTTTGTTCTCTCAGTTTGTCCATTGGTCTGAGGATGAAAAGCCGAGGAGAAAGACAATTGAACACCAAGTTTAGAACAAAAAGTCCTCCAAAATCTGGAAACAAACTGGACTCCTCTGTCAGACACAATGTTCTCAGGAATGCCGTGTAACCGAACCACGTGCTGAAGGAACAAAGGCACCAATTCGGAGGAGGAAGGCAACTTAGGTAATGGCTCAAGATGTATCATTTTGGAAAACCTATCACAAATCACCCAGATAACGGTCATTCTCTGAGAAACAGGGAGGTCGGAAATAAAATCCATAGAGATATGGGTCCATGGTCTCTTGGGCACAGGCAATGGCATCAACAAACCACTAGAGCGAGAGCAAGGCTTGGAGCGAGAGCAAGTCCCGCAGGACTGCACAAATTCCCTGACGTCACGAGACAAAGTAGGCCACCAAAAGGACCGACTCACCAAGTCTCTTTTACCAAAAATTCCGGGATGACCGGCCAACGCGGAACAATGAATCTCAGACATCACACACTTTTTCCACCGGTCTGGGACAAACAATTTCCCAATAGGGCAGTGCTCGGGTTTATCCTCCTGACACCCTTCCAGAGCCAGTCTCAAATTGGGCGATATGGTGGAAAGAACTACACCCTCTTTCAAAATAACAGCAGGATCAGATAACTCAGGAGAGTCCGCAAGGAAACTCCTCGAGAGGGCATCCGCCTTAACATTCTAGTGCCAGGAAGAAAGGAAACCACAAAATTAAAACGTGTGAAAACCAAGGCCCACCTGGCCTGTCTAGGATTAAGTCGCTTGGCTGATTCCAGATAAACCAGATTCTTATGGTCCGTGAGGACCACCACCTGATATTTGGCTCCCTCCAGCCAATGTCTCCACTCTTCAAAAGCCCACTTCATGGCCAATAACTCCCGATTACCCACGTCATAATTACGTTCAGTTGGAGAAAATTTTTGAGAAAAAAAGGCACAAGGGTTACTTTTAGAGGTCTCAGGATCTCTTTGGGACAAAACGGCACCTGCCCCAATTTCAGAGGCATCAACCTCCACCTGAAATGGCAGAGAAACATCAGGCTGCCGTAGAACAGGAGCAGAAGTGAATCTCTGCTTAAGTTCCTGAAACGCAGAGACTGCCTCAGGAGGCCAATTCACCACATCAGAACCCTTCTTGGTCAAATCAGTCAATGGTTTAACAATAACAGAGAAATTACCAATAAATTTATGATAAAAATTGGCAAAACCCAAGAATCTCTGAAGAGCCTTTAATGAAGTAGGTGTTAGGGTTCGATTTCCCGCTGCTGCACAAGGGGAGTCTCGAACCCATCCCGCTGCGGTCTCCCATTCATCTCCGGCCGCAGTGGAGCCTGCTCAGCAGATACGTCGGTCCAAGCATCTTGCCCACTCCACTACTGTGCAGTGACTTGCTGCTGCCTTTCCTGGAACTGCTATTATAGCCAGAGCTGGAGCAGACGTCTTTGGGACAAAGTCCTGCGTTTTCCCTTCTGTGCATGCCCAGAGTGAGATCTCTCATTGGAGATCAGGGGTCACATGTTCAGGTGCTGCAGCGGCTCCTATTGGTCCGCCAGGAAGGTCATGTAGCTACATGTCTTTGTAACAGTTTCTCATTGGTCCTTGTTCCTGGAAGGTCCTGTAGCTGTTGCTATAAAAGGGTAGCATGGCTGGGCCTCCATGCGCTAATATCAACCATTGTATGCTATGCCCAGTGTGGTCATGTGTATGTGTGGATAGGGACCCGGCTGAAATAAGCCACTAGAATACCGACTTAATCGGTGAGGAGTTTGGTATGGTAGCTGGTCAGGGTCGGTGTCCTAGATGCCCTAGATTACCGGCATAACCGGTGAGGAGTTTTGATTGCCGTATTCAGGGTTTGGCGTTCAGACGCCATAGATTGCGGGTGACTCCCGCGAGGACATTAGCACATGATCACGCTTTATGTACGCTTAGCACTTAACTGTGTACCTGAGAGCCTTACAGGACACAGTGCTTTTTCTCAGCGGCCCTGTGACATAACAGGGTTCGCTTTCAACGCTAGTCAGCGCCCTAGCGTGTTTTCTTTGCCACTCAGTTGTGTCTAGTGAGTGCACACACATCGCCATATAGCGCTGCGGCTCTCCTTCTAGCGGCTCTGTGGAGTAACAGAGTTCGCACTCATTGCCACAGCGCATTACGGCGTTTATGTTGGCGACTCTGCGGGATAACAGAGTTTGCTTCTCGCGCCATTTTTACTAGCAGCAGGCTCCGCTTGCACGGTGGACCCCGGGCTGCGAATGCACCTTTCTACATTATATATTTGGTGTGTTCCGCAGACCCATAACATAATATTAGCGCCAGGGTCTGGCTAGTAAAATGGCGGATGAATAGCGATTACAGCTGTACATCCAGCAGCTGGAGGTAGGTTGGCGGCTCTTGAGCGCACAACCTCAGCTGTGGATGTTACCGCAGTCGCTGTTCAGGCTGCTAGTGTAGCTGCAGCCAGTTTGTCCTCTGCCACCTCTGTCCCTACATTGTCCCACCTCCCGCTTCCAGACAAGTTTGCTGGTGACAGCAAGCAATGTCGAGGATTTGTAAGTCAGTGCTCCATACACCTCGAGCTTCTGGCTGCACGTTTCCCCACGGATCGGGCACAAGTGGGCTTTGTGATAGCTCTTCTGTCGGGCAGAGCATTGGAGTGGTGCAGAGCGCTTTGGGAGCGCGACGACCGTGTGGTGCAGAGCGCTTCTCGTTTTCTGGAGGCTATGAAAAAGGTTTTTTCTAGGACCTCAGGTCACCCACGATACGGCGCTCAAACTGCTGGCAAGTACCCAGGGTTCGGCTTTGGTCAGCCATTTTGCTGTCCAATTTCGGACTCTGGCCTCGGAATTAGAGTGGCCAGATAAAGTCCTCATTCCCGTGTTCTGGAGAGGACTGGCGGGTCATGTGAAAGACGCCTTGGCTACCAGGGAGATTCCTGCCACACTGGAGAAGCTTATTGCTATTTCCACCCGCGTCGACCTCCGTTTCCACGAGCGGAGGCTGGAACGTGTCCAGTGTAGGCAGAGGGTCCAGTTGGCTCCTACCTTCACCAACCCTCTGGAGTCGCCTGTTCAGGCGCCGGACCTTCAGGAGGTTGCTCCTGCAGGATCTAAATCTCGGGTCACTCGTCCATCCCCGATTCGTTATATTTGCCAGCAGCAGGGACATTTTGCCAACCGATGTCCACAGCGGCTGAATAAGCGGTCGCGCCCAGTAACCGTAGGAACAGAGTCACTGGACGCCATGAGTTTTGCCCCTAAAGTGCTCCTCAAGGGGATAATTACCCACGTTTCTACCACCCTACCCGTCAAGCTGTGTGTGGATTCTGGGGCAGAGGGAAATTTTATGTCATCCTCCTTTGCTTCTCGCCACACCATGCCTTTGGTGTTGCTGGCTGAACCAGTATCGGTTCGGGTGTTGAACGGAGCAATTCTGCCCTCACAATCACCCATCAGTCTGTTCCACTCACCTTGTCTATGTCTTCTTCCCATCAGGAGAATATATCATTTTTTATCCTCCCTGAGGGTATAGATGAGGTTTTGTTGGGATTACCCTGGCTCCGCCACCACTCTCCCCATATTGAGTGGGCTTCAGGGAGAATTCTGGGTTGGGGTAATTTATGTAAAGGCAGATGCATTAGGGACAGCGTGCAGGTCAACACCACTGAGATACCCATAGACCTCTCTCCTCTTCCCAAGGTCTATTGGTCTTATGCTGACGTTTTCTCAAGAAGGCTGCGGAGACTCTTCCGCCTCATCGCCCCTATGACTGTCCTATCGACCTCTTGCCTGGAGCTGAGCCTCCTAGAGGAAGGGTCTATCCCCTCTCTCTTCCTGAGACAGAGGCCATGTCCCAATATATTCAGGAGAACTTGGCAAGGGTTTCATTAGGAAGTCGGTGTCACCAGCGGGAGCGGGGTTCTTCTTTGTGCAGAAGAAGAACGGAGAACTACGTCCGTGCATTGATTATAGGGGTCTCAACGCTATCACCGTGAAAAATAAGTATCCTTTGCCGCTAATCTCTGAGCTTTTTGACAGGCTTCGGGGAGCAAGGGTATTTACTAAGCTAGACCTGCGGGGGGCGTATAACCTGATTCGCATCCGTGAGGGGGACGAGTGGAAGACGGCATTTAACACCAGGGATGGGCATTATGAATATCTGGTAATGCCCTTTGGGCTCTGTAATGCTCCAGCTGTCTTCCAAGACTTTGTGAACGACATCTTCCGGGATATGTTGACCACCTCGGTGGTAGTCTATCTGGATGACATTCTCATCTTTTCTCCAGATATGGCCTCCCACAGGAGAGATGTCTGCAAGGTCTTCGACCTCTTGCGAGCAAATTCCCTATATGCAAAGTTGGAGAAGTGCATGTTTGAGCAGGAGTCTCTACCTTTTCTGGGCTATATCATCTCCACCCAGGGATTGGCTATGGATCCTACCAAACTACAGGCTGTGATGGATTGGCAAGAACCCCACTCCCTTAAGGCGGTGCAGCGCTTTATGGGGTTCATTAACTACTATCGCCAATTCATTCCCCACTTCTCCACTTTGGTAGCTCCCTTGGTAGCCCTCACCAAGAAGGGAGCTAATCCCAAGTTGTGGTCAGAGGAGGTCACCAAGGCGTTCTCCTCCATCAAGTCGCATTTCGCCAGTGCTCCCATCTTACATCGCACCGATGTCGATAAACCGTTTATCTTAGAGGTGGATGCCTCTTCTGTTGGTGCTGGAGCAGTCCTTTTTCAAAAGGATGCCCAGGGTCGGAAGCATCCCTGCTTCTTCTTTTCCAAAACCTTTACACCAGCAGAGAGGAATTATTCCATCGGGGACAAGGAGTTACTGGCTATGAAGTTGGCCTTCTCCGAGTGGCGACATCTTCTGGAGGGGGCTCGCTTCCCCTTCCAAGTGTTCACAGACCACAAGGACTTGGTGTATTTGCAGATAGCCCAGCGGCTAAAATTCCCGTCAGGCCAGATGGTCCTTGTTTTTCTCCCGGTTCCATTTCACCCTCCATTTCCTCTCCGGTGAGAGAACATTCGCGCAGATGCTCTATCCCGCTCCGTGGTGTCCTCTGAGGAGGTGGAGGAGGAGCCTCGGCTGATTGTCCCCACAGAAAGCCTAAGAACGGTGGCTCCGGTTTCGCTTGAGTCTGTCCCTTCGGGCAAGACTTTTGTGCCCACCAATTGCGACCGGAAGTACTCTCTTGGGCACATTCGTCCAGGGTGGGTGGACATTTTGGGACCAAAAGGACTTCTGAGTTGCTGGCGAGGACATACTGGTGGCCGCAGATGGCACGTGACGTCAGGGAATACTTTCAGGCGTGCGTCTCCTGCGCCAAGAATAAGTCCCCTCGACAACGGCCAGCTGGGTTACTTTTTCCTTTACCGGTGGCAGACAGGCTTGGGAGATGGTCGGGATGGATTTTGTGGTGGGCTTACCCAAGTCTCGGGGCTGCACCATCATCTGGGTGATAACCGACCACTTCTCCAAAATGGTGCACTTAGTGCCGTTACCACGGTTACCGTCTGCACGAGCCTTGGCAGCATTATTCATTAGGCATATTTTCCGCCTACACGGTATGCCAGACAAAATTGTCAGTGATCGAGGTCCCCAGTTTGCGTCTCGGTTCTGGAGAGAGCTGTGTCGTCTACTCAGCATTGAGTTGAATCTCTCCTCTGCATACCATCCCGAGACTAATGGGTTGGTAGAGAGGGCCAACCAGACCTTGGTCACATTCTTGCGACATTTTGTCTCTGCCAGGCAGGATGACTGGGCATCCTTGCTACCGTGGGCTGAGTTCGCTCTAAATAATGCTGTGGCTGACTCCACCGGACAGACCCCATTCCACCTGAACTACGGTCAGCATCCGCGGGTACCAGAGCCTATGCCCGTGTCTTCCGCCGATTCCAGTGTGGCAGACTGGGCTGTGGAGGCACGGGACATTTGGGACCGCACTCAGGATGCCATTCAGGCCTCCAAAGAGAGGATGAGGTCTTCGGCCGATGCCCATCGGCGCCCCGCTCCTACATTTGCTCCGGGTGACCTAGTGTGGCTTTCTGCCCGAAACATCAGGCTGCGGGTAGAGTCCACCAAGTTGGCACCTCGCTTTTTGGGCCCCTTTAAAGTTCTTGAGCAGGTGAACCGGTGGTTTACCGCCTAGCCTTTCCACCTCGCCTTGGTATCACTGACACCTTTTACATGTCCCTCTTGAAACCCGTGGCCATTTCCCGGTTTTCTGAGTCATCTGCCGGGACGTCGGGTTCATCTACCGACGATCATGAGGTGAACGCCATTGTTGGGTGCAAGGTGGTACGAGCAAAAAATTTTATTTGGTGGATTGGAGGGGTTATGGGCCTGAGGATAGATCCTGGGAGCCTGCCGAGCATGTTCACGCTCCGCAGCTCATCGCTGCCTTTGAGCGCAGCGAGGCCCAAAGAAGGAGGGGCCCTAGGAGGGGGGGTAATGTTAGGGTTCGATTTCCCGCTGCTGCACAAGGGGAGTCTCGAACCTGTCCCGCTGCAGTCTCCCATTCATCTCTGCCACAGTGGAGCCTGCTCAGCAGAGACGTCGGTCCAAGCGTCTTGCCAACTCCACTACTGTGCAGTGACTTGCTGCTGCCTTTCCTGGATCTGCTATTATAGCCAGTGCTGGAGCAGACGTCTTTGGGACAAAGTCCTGCGTTTTCCCTTCTGAGCATGACCAGAGTGAGATCTCTCATTGGAGATCAGGGGTCACATGTTCAGGTGCTGCAGCGGCTCCTATTGGTCCGCCAGGAAGGTCATGTAGCTACATGTGTTTGTAACAGTTTCTCATTGGTCCTTGTTCCTGGAAGGTCCTGTAGCTGTTGCTATAAAAGGGTAGCATGGCTGGGCCGCCATGCGCTAATATCAACCATTGTATGCTATGCGCCAGTGTGGTCATGTGTATGTGTGGATAGGGACCCGGCTGAAATAAGCCACTAGAATACCGACTTAATCGGTGAGGAGTTTGGTATGGTAGATGGTCAGGGTCGGTGTCCTAGATGCCCTAGATTACCGGGATAACCGGTGAGGAGTTTTGATTGCGTATTCAGGGTTTTGGCGTTCAGACGCCATAGATTGCGGGTGACTCCCGCGAGGACATTAGCACATGATCACGCTTTATGTACGCTTAGCACTTAACTGTGTACCTGAGAGCCTTACAGGACACAGTGCTTTCTCTCAGCGGCCCTGTGACGTAACAGGTTTCGCTTTCAACGCTAGTCAGTGCCCTAGCGTGTTTTCTTTGCCACTCAGTTGTGTCTAGTGAGTGCGCACACATCGCCATATAGCGCTTCGGCTCTCCTTCTAGCGGCTCTGTGGAGTAACAGAGTTCGCACTCATTGCCACAGCGCATTACGGCGTTTATGTTGGCGACTCTGCGGGATAACAGAGTTTGCTTCTCGCGCCATTTTTACTAGCAGCAGGCTCCGCTTGCACGGTGGACCCGGGCTGCGAACGCACCTTTCTACATTATATATTTGGTGTTTCCGCAGACCCATAACAGTAGGTTGGACCCAATCACAGATGGCCTGAACCTTGACCGGGTCCATTTCAATAACAGATGGAGACAAAATAAATCCCAGAAATGAGATCCTCTGTACGCCAAAAAGACACTTTGATCCCTTCACACACAGAGCATTCTCTCTCAAAATCTGGAACACAGTCCGAACATGTTTCACATGAGAGTCCCAGTCATTGGAAAAATCAAGATATCATCCAAATAAACAATCAGAAATTTATCCACAAAATCCCTGAAAATGTCATTCATGAAGGACTGGAAGACAGAAGGAGCATTAGTGAGCCCAAAGGGCATCACTAGGTACTCAAAATGCCCCTCTGGGGTATTAAATGCCGTCTTCCATTCATCCCCGTGCTTAATGCGAATAAGGTTATATGCCCCCCTGAGGTCAAGCTTGGTAAACCAAGTAGCACTTTTCACCCTGGAAAACAGGTCAGAAATCAAGGGTAACGGATATTGATATTTCACAGTGATATTGTTCAAGAGACGATAATCAATACACGGCCTTAATGAACCATCCTTTTTGGCCACAAAGAAAAAACCGGCACCCAAGGGTGAAGAGGATGGTCTGATATGACCCTTCTCCAATGACTCCTTGATATAAGACCGCATAGCGTCATGTTCAGGTACAGACAAGTTAAAAAAGGCGACCTTTAGGGAATTTATTACCAGGCACTAATTCAATAGCGCAGTCATAGCTCCTATGGGGGGGCAAGGATGCAGATTTACTTTCACTAAACACATCAAAAAAATCAGTCAAAAAGTCAGGAACATCCTGAGCCTGGGTAGAGGCAGAAAAAACAGGAGTGTTGGCATTAACACATTGGCAGCCCCAACTGGTTACAGACACAGATTTCCAATCCAAAACAGGATTATGAGACTGTAACCAAGGGAAACCTAGTACAATAATGTCATGCAGATTATACAGCACCAAAAATTTGCAACTCTCCTGATGATCAGGTTCAACCCTCATTATCACCTGAGTAGAGAACTGGGGTTTATTCTCAGCCAAAGGGGTAGAATCAATCCCCAGTAGGGGAATAGACTTCCGTAGGGGTATCATGGGAAACCCACAACGTTTGGCAAAGTCAAAATCCATCAAGTTAATAGCTGCTCCCGAATCAACAAAAGCCTGAGCAGAAAATGTGGACAGGGAGCAAATCAGGGTAACATTCAACAGAAATTTAGTCTGAACACTACCCAAGACAACTGAGCGTGCAAAACGTCTTCCCCGCCTAGGGCAGACCGAAACAGCATGAGAGGCATCACCACAGTAGAAACATAACCCATTGCGTTTTCGAAACTCATGACGCTGTGCCCCAGAAGCCACTCTATCACACTGCATGGGTTCAGAAGCTGGTTCACAAGGCAACACTTTTCCACGCATACCTCTACGCTCACGCAAACGTCTGTCAATTTGAATCGCTAATGACATTGAATCATTGAGACCAGAGAGAGCAGGAAAACCCACCATAACATCTTTTACAATCTCTGACAGACCCTTCCGAAAAAGGGCTGCCAAAGCATCATCATTCCATTTGGTCAGGACTGTCCACTTTCGGAATTTCTGACAGTACAACTCAGCGTCCTCAAGCCCCTGTTTTAATGCCAACAAGGTTTTTTCAGCTTGATCAGTGACATTAGGTTCATCGTACAATAACCCCAGAGCCAGAAAAAATGCATCAACATTACTCAAAACAGGGTCCTCAGGTGTCAGGGAAAAAGCCCAATCCTGTGGATCGCCGCGCAGGAGAGAGATGACAATTTGAACCTGCTGTGCTGCGTTCCCTGAGGACTTAGGTGTTAAGGCAAAAAACAACGTACAGCTATTTTTGAAATTCAGAAATTTAGCTCGATCCCCCAAAAACAAATCTGGCATGGGGATCCTAGGTTCCACAACCGGCAACCCTGCAAGATAGGCAGCAATACTCCGAACCTCAGTGGCAAGCTGATCCACACGGCCAGACAACTGTGCAAACTCCATTGAGAGAAAAAAAAAATAAATTCCTCCTCAGCACCCAGAGAAAAAGAGGGAAAAAATGCAACAAACAGAGAAAAAAAATTCTGACAACTCCCCTTTTTTTTTCCTTTTTACTATTTTTCCCTTCTGTGAGTACCAAATAATTTTCAGTTTGGCCGGTGATACTGTTATGATTTGGTAGCTGAGGAGAGCAGGCAAAAACGGCAATACACCAGAGAGGTTGGAATCTACTGGATTGCAGTACCCTGACTAACCACCACAACTAAAGGCAGCCGTGGAGCGTTCCTACGTTGGTCCTAGACGCCTCGTCACAGCCTGAGAGGTTAACTACACCTAAATATAGAAAGAGGAAAGCTATCTGCCCCGGAGCAGATCCCCAAAGAACATAGGAAGCCCCCAAACATGTAATGGCGGTTAGACAAGAGGAAATACAGACACAGACAGAAAATAGTATGAGCAAACGTTGGGGCCCAATCTGCCTATACAGAAAAGGATAGGAAGGATACTTACTTCAATCCAAAAAAAACCCTAAAAAATGCCAACGCTACTAATTGCAAAAACACCTGAGATCACATGACCTCTACCACCTAAATTAGTTCTCTGGTGTAACAAAACTAAGCCGCAGCCACTGAAAAAACTGGAAAAGGCAAATGAATAAATAACAGTGGCTCCAGAGGAAATGAGAGGAGCCCAAGCCCCCCGGGGAGGGGAACCTGGCTAACCTCACAGAAATGCAGAGAAATATGCAAATGGTAAGCACAAAAACAAAAAAACAGAAAATATCTTATCTGAGAGCAGGAGAAGAGGCAAGACTCAGCAAGCTTCCAAGTGAACCAGGAAACAATGTTGAGACAAGAACAATTGATCACCGGCAACCATGATGGGAGGGAACCTCCCTTATATCCAGCCAGTGTGTGATTCCTGATTGCCAATCCTCATTGAATGGTTCAGTACTGTTGTAACCACCAGAGGGAGCTTCTGCTCAGAATTCATTTCTAAAACCTTCACAACAGGCTTTGTTATAATATGAAGCCCTGTTCTAGAGTGAAGACACCAATGTGTATGCAGAAAGAAAAGGCCATGAGGACTGGATTGGCAGGCAGTGGGCATTGGAGGCAGCAGTGATACCAGAACAGGTGGGCAGTGAGTTGAACATTTGTTTTTTTTATTTTTACATGATATGTACATTATGCTTTGGTTTCTGTGGGAACATTCAATTCATGTCTCACTCCCATACCCCATGCCACTAACTCTGTGCTTCCTTGGGTAATCGCCCACTTGTTGCCAAATGATCCATACAGAAATGTATCTATGGCACTAGAGTGATCCCGCGATAAATCCTTTATTAAAGTGATAACATAGTGCCGTATTGTGTCTGAAGCATAGTAATGAGGAAACTGACTGTGAAGAGAGAAGAGCAAAATAGGATAAAATCCTAATAGAGGAGACAGTAAAAACAATAGAATGGTTGTGTGAAGACGCCACCACTATAAATATAAGAATAGATTTTATTTGCATAGCGCTAACATATTCCACAGCACTTTACAATTAAATAGGGACATGTACAGACAATAAAAACAATACTATGTTATGCATTTCAACTGATACAGAAGTAGTGAGGACCCTTCTCGCAAGCTTATGATCTATAAGTAAATAGGCAGACACAATAGGTAGAATGCGATGGTTATGTACAGTCCAGCCATTATTTAAATAAATAAGGGTTTTCATATTAAGCTGCATGATCCTGTCATCAACTAGAATATGTCTGAGCGCAGTTACCATGTGTATTGTGTACATGGAGGATGTCCGTTACTCAAACCGAGCAATTTCTAATGCTCAGATGCTGGTTTCGAATAATAAGTAGTGATGGGCGAACCCATGTATGTTCTATACCAGTTCGGCCGACCATTTAAAAAAAGTTTGGTTTGGGTACCCAAAACTGGGACCCCATTCAGATGCATGAGGAGCCCATCCATCCATTGTTTGCCATGCTGTCATCTGAGTGACAGCGCGGAAAATACAGACTCTGATTGGCTGTTAGATCGTCAGCGCACGGTGGTTACCTTGCTGTCAGATGAAAAGCCAGCAGTTGTGACTGGTGGTAAAAAAGTTACCACAAAACAGAAGAAAATTATGATTAAAACGTGTCAATATTGCATATCATGCAAATTACATCGCTGATGCTGTTTTATCCTGTACTGAGCACTTTCAGTGAATAGAAGTAATAGATGTTTGTTCACAAGTTCATTGAGCTGGATTTTCTTCTGTTTTGTTATTGTTCTACACCTTGACACAGTGATTCCTGTGCTCCAAACACCTAAGGATGTCTATTACGGTGAGCTGGACTCATTTCTGTAAAAAAAATTACCACTGGTCAGATGCTTTGGCTGAAAAAAGTACTACTCCCATCAGCAAACACCTGCTGTTGCTGATAGCAGCAAAACCAGGTGAGGCTGATGAGACTATTCATCGGTCATGCCTGTGCAATAAATAAATAATAATAGAAAATGACATAGGGTTACTTCTATTTTTGATAATAGCGCATGCAAAACCAAAAACTGTGAGCTGCAACCCCAAGATATCAGATTTGTCATGACTGGTTATCAAGAATAGAGGGGTCCAATGATTTTTTTTAAATTATTTAAATAAATCACACACAACTATGCCTGGCTGGAGGATCAGCAGCAAAAGCACTGATATGTCTGGTCTGTTATTTCTTTAAGTAACTGTGAGATTTGTCTCCTATTGTTATAATAATTAATTATAATATTATAAGTTAGCTTCAGCAGGGCTTCCTGAGGCAGTGCTACAGAGCTTCTGGCTTTCAGCTGATGTGGGCAACTTGTTCTGAGATAGCACATTGGAGATAGAGGATGAGGAGGAGCAGGAGGGTGTGCAGGTACAGCTGAAGGAGGAAACTCTGATTGAAGTAGGGCCAGCAATCCTCGGCGTCGGGTGACCATGTGCCATGCCAGGGTATGACTTGGCCCCAGCTTCCACAATGTTCACCCTGTGTGCCATCAGGGAAATGTAGCATCCCTGGCAACAAGGGTTTTTAACACTTTTTTGTAGTGTTAGATAATATCACAGAAATTTACCCCAGACCATGGAATAATATATGGGTGAGAAATGTAGTCTAGCTAATTTTTTAACACTTTTTTGGAGTGTTATAACTCACAGAAATGTACCCAAGAACATGCAAAACTGTATGGATGAGAAATTTAACCATACTAAATTTTTAACCGTATTTTCTCAGTTTTATTGATCACAAAAATAACCCAGACCCTGTAATACTGTAAGGCTGAGAAATGTAACCGTACAAAAAAATGTTAATATTTTTTTCAAATTTATAAATCACAGGAAATGTACCCCAAACCATGAAATAGTGTATGTATGAGAACTGTAATCCTGCCAATTTTTTATCGACTTTTATAATGTTAGATATTATCACAGAAATTTACCCCAGACCATGGAATACTGTATGGATGAGAACTGTAACCCAACCAATTTTTTTAATGCTTTTTTGTAGTGTTAGATAATATCACAGAAATTTACCACAGATCTCGGAATAGTGTATCAGAGAGAAATGTAATGTAGCTAATTTTTTTAATGCTTTTTTTGGAGTGTTAGATATCACAGAAGTGCATCAGAGAGCATGTAATACTCTTTGGATATGTAACTGAATGGCGAAAAAAATGTTAATGATTTTTCAAAGTGTTTTATACCAACGAGGTGTAACATAAAGCACATAAAACTCTATGGCTGAGTAATTGAATACCAAAAAAAAATCAACTCTTTTTTGGAGTGTTATATACCACAGAAATGCACCAGAAAACATGTAATACTCTATGGACAAGTAATAAAATACCGAAAAACTTTTGAACCCTTTTTTGGAGTGTTATATACCACATAAATGTACCCCAGAGCAAGTAGTATTGCATGAATAAGTAACTGAATACCATTTAGACTTGAGAGTCCTCAGTGGTTGATACCTATTAATGGCTAACTGAAAAAATGGTAACAAATTGCAAGCTTTCGAGACTACTCAGGTCTCTTCATCAGGCTTGACTAATACAAAATCTGAAGAATCACATATTTATATACACAACAGGACACAGGAATAATGCAATAGGTAGGACAAGTGACGTGAAGCAGAACTGTCATTATGGCAGAGGGATGAACATAAATATTGGAACAGTTCATAGATAAGGAGAGAAAGTTTTATTGCCTTCTGATTGAAGTCTGCTATTGTGTTTTGATGCCCCTAGAAGGTCAGAGAAGCAGATTCCTTAATTGATATAGAAAGACATAAATCCATGTGACACGTTCATTCCAGCACTAAGAGTGTCAAAGGTCATCATAAGTTTATATTCCCAAACCTTTCTATCTTTCTCAGATTTGAAGTTAGATTTAAATACAAGTAATTCCATATAAATCATGCTATGACCGGGCATACAAAAGTGTTTTGCCACAGGTAAATCCATTCTTTTTTCTCTTATTGTGTGGCGATGAGAATTCATCCTTGTTCTCAGTTTTTGCCCGGTCTCCCCCACATACAGACCCCCAGTTGGACATTTAGTACATATAATGAGGTACACCACATTAGATGTGATGCAGCTGAAAGTACCTGGTATCTTGTAGTCCTGATGTGAGTTGGGGATCTTTATCTTGTCCGTGGTCATTATAGATGCACAGGTTTTACATTTCTTCTGGTTGCAAGGAAAGGTTCCTGCAGCTGTTGGGGAGGACAGGGAGCTTCTGACAATGATGCATCTTAGATTTGGGGGCTGCCTAAAACATAGCAGTGGGGGGTCTGGAAATTAACAAAAAGATCTATCTTCAGGAGACTGGCACAGCTATGAGAAGTAAAATGGCTCCACAGTATGCAAATCTTTTCATGGCCAAGCTTGAAAGCGACTTTCTGTCCTCATGTCCCATCAGGCCTTGGGCCTACTACCGCTACATTGATGACATTTTAATCATCTGGACGGAGTCTGAACAACAGCTAAAGACGTTCCATGAACAGTTCAACCAATTTCATCCCACCATCAACTTAACACTTAACTACTCCAGCACTGAAATTAACTTTTTAGACACCACCATTAAGCTAAAGAACAATGAAATAGAGACATCCCTGTATCAGAAGCCAATCGACCGTCCAACATACCTTAAATGGGACAGTTTCCATCCAAAACACATAAAAAACTCTATTGTCTACAGCCAAGCCATCAGATACAACCGTATATGTTCCAACCCCATGGATAGAGATGAACACCTTGGTCGCCTCAGAAAGACTTTTTGAACCAGGGCTACCATCCAAGAACAATTGAAAACCAAATTACAAGAGCCACCAGAATATCAAGGAATCACCTGCTACATTATAAAGCTAAAGAAAAAATAACCGGGCGCCTCTAGTGGTCACCTACAATCCAAATCTGGAGATGCTAAGGGGAGCTGCACGGAAACTACAACCTTTACTACAAAAAGATGCCCGATTACAATCCATATTTCCAGACCCCCCACAACTATGTTTTAGGCAGCCCCCAAATCTAAGAAGCATCATTGTCAGAAGCTCCCTGTCCTCCCCAACAGCTGCAGAACCTTTCCTTGCAACAAGAAGAAATGTAAAACCTGTGCATCTATAATGACCACGGACAAGATAAAGATCCCCAACTCACATCAGGACTACAAGATGCCAGGTACTTTCAGCTGCATCACATCTAATGTGGTGTACCTCATTATATGTACTAAATGTTCAACTGGGGGTCTGTATGCGGGGGAGACCGGGCAAAAACTGAGAACAAGGATGAATTCTCATCGCCACACAATAAGAGAAAAAAGAATGGATTTACCTGTGGCAAAACACTTTTGTATGCCCGGTCATAGCATGATGGATATGGAATTACTTGTATTAAAATCTCACTTCAAATCTGAGAAAGATAGAAAGGTTTGGGAATATAAACTTATGATGACCTTTGACACTCTTAGTGCTGGAATGAACGTGTCACATGGATTTATGTCTTTCTATATAAATTAAGGAATCTGCTTCTCTGACCTTCTAGGGGCATCAAAACACAATAGCAGACTTCAATCAGAGGGCAATAAAACTTTCTCTCCTTATCTATGAACTGTTCCAATATTTATGTTCATCCCTCTGCCATAATGACAGTTCTGCTTCACGTCACTTGTCCTACCTATTGCATTATTCCTGTGTCCTGTTGTGTATATAAATATGTGATTCTTCAGATTTTGTATCAGTCAAGCCTGATGAAGAGACCTGAGAAGTCTCGAAAGCTTGCAATTTGTTACCATCTTTTCAGTTAGCCATTAAAAGGTATCAACCACTGAGGACTCTCAAGTCTAAATATTTTTCTATCTACTGGCTAACACGGTACGAAGATACACATCTTTCCTATATCAAAATGGAGGATACCAGAATGTACCGCATCTTTACGGAACTAAAACCACTTCTGAAGAAACGCGCACAAATGGACAGTGACATTTTTTTCTTATCTAAATGCAAAAAGGAGAATCTAATTCCCAAAGGACTCTGGATTACAAACCCAATTCTTCACACCTACAATACCCATTATGCACAAAACCTTTGTCACAGGACTTCTGAAAGACTAAGGAACCATCTTTTGCATGTCTGCTACAGCATAAGGAGTAAAGTCCAAGGGCAATTTGAAACTCTGAGGAAAACACTTACAGAAAGCACAGAGCAAAAATTACAACAATACTATAACAAACTACGGACCTTTCTGATTCATAACAAGGAAAATAAACTACACAGACTGCGCCTCAATTGCGGACTCTATACAAACAGTGTGAGACAGTGAAGGAATATGTGTCGAATGGGGTGTACATTTCACCTAGGTACTGTGCTGTATGGTATAAGGGAAATGTGTGGCTTTGTAAACCTAGTGGTAGAGAAAGGTCACTACACCTTACATTCAGTACACACTTGCAGCTCAGGCCTGAAACCATTCAGCTGTTAATTAGGAGACCAGAAGTAGGTGTCGGCGAACACAGTCAGAGAGCTCGCTTAGTCTGGACAAGGAGTCCAGGCACAAGAAGCAGTCTCCAGGAGTATGAGCTGTCTCAGTCTGGGGCTCGATGCACCCCGGACACAGGAGTAGTCTCTGTGAGAATCCCATGCGGATAGCTGCTGAATAGGAGGGGAGCTCTCTCAAGTCTGGACGTTGGATATGCCTTCAGACACAAGGAGGAGACTCTGTGAAACTCCACGCTGGTAACTACTGAACATATGTGTTGTTTTGGCTCAGACTATTAGAGTTTGGACCCGGATAGAAAGGGAAATCTATCTAAGTGTAATTAGTGGCTGGACAAGCCCAGGTCTTCTGTTTATGATTTGTTTTTATCTGTTTGCTGTGGACTTTAAATAAAACTGGTTGCGGCCAGTTGCACCAGTACTGCTGTGAATGAACTGTTTCCGTGCCACTCTGTCTACCCAGACGGCGATCCCAGAGCTATATCCCCTGAAAAGCTTACAATTGGCGAGAATGCTGGGGCAGCACAGTGGCTGATACAATTGGTGCTGGAATGTGTGTGCAGCACAGTGTTTTAGAGACAGCAATAAAGGTGAAGTCTGTTGAAATAGCAGCAGAGGAAAAAAAAAGTGTGTCAGCAAAAACGTCTGATTGGAGCAGTCTTAAAGAGACAGTAGCCCTAATAGAGTTTGCAAAAGAAAAAAAAAAGTGTGTCTGCACAGCAAGGCTGAATTTTCTGTGGAAAAGACTGTGGAGTGTGTAATGTCTTGAGTGAAGACTGCCGTGTTGAGACAGAGAAGTCTGACAGCATGGATGACAGCATGGAGGCGCTGTTTGAACAAATGGCGCAAGTTAATGTGCAACATAAGACTGCCGTGGTTGAGACAGATAAGTCCGGCAGTATGGAGGAGCTCATTGAGTACCTGGTACAGGCCCAGCAGAGCATGTAACTGCAGTGCCAGCAGGAGCAGCAGGAGAATAACCGGTTGTTGGAGCAGATTGCAGCTCTCAGCACCTCGTCCCAGAGTAATGTTGTGAAGGCACCTGCGTTGTCCGCTGTAAACAAGGCGGTAAGACGGTCCCTGAAAAAGATACACCTCGTGATGATGTGGAGGTATATCTCATAGGTTTGAGGGACTGGCAGAGAAGGAGAATCTGCCCCTATCTGAATGGGCCATGATGGTCGCACCCTATCTGATTGGAGAACCCCAAAGGGCCTATGCTGACCTGAGCGAGCAGGACAGCCAAGACTATTGCCAAGCTGAAAGCGGAGATTCTTGCCCGGCTGGGTGTTACGGTGACAGCACGTGCCAGGGGAGTTCATGACTGGAGATGCAGTTGGGAGTCTGCAGTCAGCAACCTGATTATGGAGTTGAAAAGGTGATAGTGAACCGCTACACCCGAGCATGTCCTCCTGAGGTACAGCCAGAGGTCGGACAAGGACCACCAGGACGCCAATCGTCTGGTCAGCCTATGGAGAAGGCCTTCGCCAGCAAAGACTGTCTCCGTGACCACCGCTGAGAGGTCGTCACTTCAGAGTTCCCGGACGCTGAACTCCCTCGCGGTAAGAGCGTTCCAGCTGTTGGGGACATGGGTATGCTGATAAGCGGGTTCGGGCCCGAGGGGACATGTGGGTGGAAAAGTGTGATGGACAGGGTTGGAGATGTCGTGAAATTGCAGCCAACTGTCCAATAGAGGGGGAGCCTATGTATTGTGATGTTGGCAGATCCTCTCGCTCTGCGCAGAACCTGTGTGTGTGTTCACCTCAGCCGAAGAGACTGGACCACAGGTGTCCCCCGGTGGTTGTAAATGACTGCCCAGCACAGGCCCTCTTGGACTCAGAGAGTCCAGGACTTCCGTATGTGACAGCCTGATTGATAGGGGACTTCATCCCTGATAAGCACCTGAGTATGGTGTGCATCCATGGAGACCCAAAGTCTACCCAAGACTGCCGTGGACTTGGTCCCCCAAACTCGGGGAGGTTTCATATGAAGTGGGGGTAGTGAAGAACCTGGTGCACCCCGTCATATTGGGTAATGACTTTCCCCGATCTAAGGGTCTCTGGGGAAAAATGTTTCTGAGGACTAGTGTGATGAAGCTCCTACTGAGGTGCGCAGTCCCGAGGGCGGAACACAATGCTAGTGGGCCGTTAAACTTATGGATAATGATGATGATGATGATGATAATGATGATGATCATGAATAATGAGATGACCATGATAATGATGCTGATGCTGATAATGATAATGAGATGATCATATAGTGATGATGATACGATCATAATCATGATAATGATATTGATAATAATGATGACTGTGATAGTGATGAAATTCCTTTGCATGGTGATGTTGGGAAAAACGAGGATGGTGGTTCTGGGAACCGAGTGTCCCTGACTTACCTTGGGTCCTGTGACAATTTTTGAGAGTGAGCAGTGGCGAGACCCCTCTCTTAAAACGGCCCAGGAAAATAAAATGTTCTAAATGAGGTTTCCAAGAGCCTGGCTCTGAGGAAGGTTTTCCTCAAATTGCATAAACACTAACCTGTTGTATAGGGACACTGAAGTCCAGGGAGAGGTCGTGAGCCAGCTCCTAGTACTGAGCTATATAGAAGTATAGTGCTGGGGTTGTCACATAGTCACATACTTGAGGGACCAGATGGTGAAGTTAATGTTGTGGTGACATGTTAACTAAGGTTAAAGTCAGGATTTGAATGAAAGAATTGTATCCCCCCTGAAAGTGGCGGGAAAGAAAGGAGAATGAATTGTAAAAAACCCAAAAGTGAGCCGGATGTGGCTGAGAAAAAGGGGTCAGACAGGATAGTGGTGGTGAAAGTGAATCATCTGATGACAATAAAGCAACCATGCAAATGAGGAAGGCATGGAGCAGGGAGGTTGAGAGCCCCTGGGAAAAAGCTGAGCTGACCTTACAGCCGGAACAGAAGATGGCATCGAAGATGTTTTACAGTTGGCCGGTTCCCTGGCAAGACAAGGTTAAAGGAGAGAGCTGAGCTTTAAGGGCGGACTCTGAAACTGAACACAGCACAAGGGATGCTGTTAAGAGAGAAGTTATCAAGTTGGTATGGAGCTGCTCATGCCCAGCCTCTGAAGGTAATCTGCAGAGGTGGAAAAAGCCATGAAAGTGGTGGTCACCAAAGCCAATGCCTCATCAGAAGCTGAGGTCTCAAGTGAAGCTGTGAGGAACAAGACTGAAGATATGGGGACGACTCTTTCCAGGAACTGTTTCTGCCGGAACAGCGCAGGGGCGGGTTACGGCCGGATCAGTACTGCAACTTGGAAGCCAGGCTGGAATTTTTCGGCGCCCGGACCCCAGAAGTGTTCCCGTGACACCAAGGACGGATAAATCACAAGATGAATTTTGAGCCCTCGGCTGGCATTGGTGAGCTCAACGCCTTTCATGGAGTCTCATCAGACCGCGCCCCAAACAAATGGGAAAAACGATGTTTTCCTCCGTTGCCGCGCAGACACCGGGAGCCCAGATGGGAGCAGAACGGGTGGAAGAGAAGAATCCGGCGGGTTCTGAGTATACAGATGCAGCTACAAGGAGAACTTGAAAGCTGGAAAAATGGAGATATTGGAGACCATAATGAGTAAAGAAGAAGTAGAAAGAAGCTGACAGTAGGGCTTCTGAGCATGTCCTACCAGAAAGAGCCTGAAGAAGGGGCCTGAAACATAAAGGACGTCCAACAGGTACAAGATAAATTTTATTACTTCTCAAAAAAAACTCCAAACGTGATAAGGAGCGTGATGAAAGCCATGAGCATCTTTTGGAAGCTCAATGAAGAAAAAAGGGTTTCAGGAACTGGAGAAAAGTGAAAAACCCCCAACCTTCTGGATAGTTGGTGACACATAGTCATTGCACCAGGGACAGGAGGTACGTGAGTTTCTGAGGAAAAGTCAGCAGAGGGGTTTTGATGTGCCGGGTCGTACTTCTCTGGCCAGGCACTATATCGAAACTGAGCCCGGCCTTAAGGTCAAGAGAAACCGGTGCAGGAACCCGAGGCCCGCAGAGAGCATAGGGGCCTGGGAGGGTACAGGTATGCGGAGCTTCAGATGAAGAGAAAGCTGATGTTCCCATGGCTCAGGTGAAATACGTGACGTAAGAAGATGAACTGATTAAGGCCCGACTTGGTCCAGAGTTCACTGTCTCTTTTTGGATTGTTGACCAACCCTCCGGTTTTGGAGAAGAGGGGGGGATATGTGAGAACAGTGAAGGAATAGTGTCGAAAAGGGGTGTAAATTTCACCTAGGACGTGGGGTTGGTATAAGGGAAAAGTTGGCTTTGGTAAACCTAGTGGGTAGAAGAAAGGTCACTACAACCTTACATTCAGTACAAAACATGCAGCTCAGCCCCAAACCCCTTCACCCGTTAATTAGGAGACCAAATGGTGTCGGCAAACACAGTCAAGAGCTCGCTTAGTCTTTGGGCAAGGATCCGGGACAAGAAGGAAAATCTCCAGGAGTAAGCTGTCTCAGTCTGGGGCTCGATGCACCCCGGACACAGGAGTTTTCTCTGTTTAGAATCCAGCGGATAGCGCGAATTTGGAGGGGAGCTCTCCAAATTGGAGTTGGAAACCTTCAGACACAAGGAGGAACTCTGTAAAAATCCAGCTTGGAAAAAACCCGAACATTATTTGAGCATTCCGATACCGCAAAGTATCGGTATCGGCCGAAATCCGTTTATCGGGAATTCCAATTTTCTTAATTCCGTACTTTTCCTATCGAAACCGAATCGGAAGTTCCCATAATTTCTTTGAGAGGCAATGGTTTTAGTCACCCAAAAGAGGAATCCAACGAAGTGTGGGCCCCTGTAATGCTGCGGTCATCTTTAAATAATGGAATGGCTGTGTTGGCTGCTAAATGATGTCAAAATCACTATAAAAGGCGCCGCCGCCTTTTTAGCGCACTGTGCTGTGAACTCAGTAAGGGGCAGAACGCTACTCTCTCACTCGAGGGACAGTTAGTATTGCGATTTTGTGTACTACTGTGCTTGAGGCAGGCTAGTTTAACAACCGCTGGTAAAGCTTCATTTGCCAGTGTTGTTTTTTTAAAAGCTCTGTGCAAGGTTGGTGTGACAGTGCGGTGACGCGCAGTTTGCTCTGCATCCCCCCGTTTGTAGGCATCTGCACGGTCAGACTCTTTTTTTTTTATTTTATTTAGTGGAATTGGTGGGGCTCCTTTATTTTTTAAAAAAAAACAAATTTTTGTGTACGTGCTTCCATCCGTATACAATCATTGGTGCAAACACATAGAAGTACACAAAGGAGCTTTTCACGAAGTGAAAGTTTTTTTTCAGGTTCACGCACTGTGATTTTTTATTTTTTTGGGGGGGAGATCACGCTCCGAGTTCTTCAAAACCCTGGGTTTTTTGTTCTGGGGGGTCACTCCCTCTTCACATTTTCTCTAATGGGGGGCTCCTTTTAGTGGAAAAAAAATTATTATTATGGACGCGCTTCCTCCCCCATACAAAACATTTTGGGTTCAAACATATAGAAGTACACAAAGGAGCTTTTACAGATAGGAATAGTTGTGTTTCGTGTTCACTGTACTGTGGGCTTTTCATTTTGTGAGTGCAGATTAGCTCCATTTGTACTTTTTCCACTGCGGTGTGTTGCTGAGCGTGGTCACTGCCTATCCTTCACATTTTTCCTAATTGGGGCGCTCCATTTTAGTGGAAAAAAAATTTAAACATTAGTGTACGCGTTCCACCGTATACAAAACTTTTTTGCAAACATAAAAGAGTAAAAAGGGGGGGGGCTTTTCACAATAGTGAATAGTTGTGTTTAGTGTTCACTGAGTCGGGAGCTTTTCTTTTTGAGTGAAAAGTTACCCCAGTTTGTACTTCAAAACCACTCCCGGTGTAGTTGTGAGGGGTTTTTCACCCCTCATCCTTCACATTTTTCTCTTTGGTGTGCTCCATTTTAGTGGAAAAAAATCTAATCTTTTAGTGTGCGCCTTCCATCCGTTACAATACATTGGTTCAAACACTATAGAATACAAAAAGGGTTTTCACAGATGTAATAGTTGTGTTTCAGGTTCCTGTAGTCTGTAGTTTTTCTTTTTGGAGGCGATTACCCCCATTTGTATTAAAACCATCCCCGGTTGTAGTCTGCTGGCGGGGGTTCCTCCCTATCCTTACATTTTTCTCTAATTGGTGCTGCTCCTTTTAGTAAAAAAAAATCTAATCTTTTGTGTGACCGCTTCCTCCGTTACAATACTTTGGTTGCAAACACTTAGAATAAAAAAGGCCTTTCACAGATACTAAACGTTGTTGCGGGGTTCACGTAGTCTTAGGAATAACCACATTTAGGCCTTAATTTTTCTGACTTTCTTTATAAACACAAGATGAAAATCGTGAGTAAGGACGTGGTCGTGGTCGACCCCGGGATTTGCAGCAGGGAGGGAAACGTGGGGATTCTGTGGCTGCTCCCGCACCCGTGACACAGCACCACCATTTTTTCCCCCGTGAGCTTTCCCTTTTATGCCCTTTTGTAGGAGCTCAGCGCCCCCCCTGCTGCGTGAAGAAAAAATTGAAAGCCGTTTTGGGTTGGGATGGCACCAATGCATCGACTTCAATACTTCCACTCCTCTCAGGACCACACCGTTGAACAACCCGCCTCTTCACCGCCTGCCAAATTCCCCAGGCGTCAGAGAGCCTGTACAGGACCAGCTGAGCTCTGCTTTGTTTTCTCAGAACTTTGGCTTGGAACGGGGCCCAGCCAAGCAGCATTCGGGAAATGTGAAAAGGCAGTAAGCAGTGATGCGCAACAGCTGTTCTCTCTGAATTAAAGAGGGGGGTGACCCAGTCCCGATGGTCCACACCAGCCCCCTCTGATGATGTGAGACTCATGCCGTTTCTGTTGAGCATGGGGCGGGCCAACCCCCCAACAACAGCGGGTGAGGAAGGGGTGTGGTGGAGTAGGGGCCCAAGACCCAAACATGGCTGAGGAACAGGAAGGGTGGGGGAGCAGTTTGAGGAAAGATTGCCCAAACGGCCCAAAACGAGGAAGGTAGGCTGCAGACTCGCTTGCCCGTAGCCTCCAGTTTGGCACCCCTTCGGGGCAGTTTTCTTACAACAGCCAAAAACCGGGGGCCCCCCAGGACTTCTCTGGGGTGGCCTTTTTTGAAAAAGTTGCAGAGAAAATTTGCTGTAAAATGCAAGCTGTGTAATCAAAAAATTAAAAAAGGGAAAAGTGTCTAACCTTTAAAACAACAAAAATTAAAAAAAGGCGGTCAAAGCCTTGTTGGTTACAAAGACACATGGAGAGTGGCCCAACCCACGCAGCACCTAATCTTCAGCTCCTGTGGAGCCTCTTCCCCCCAGTTCAACACAGCTGGTAAGGTTTTTCCCCAAAGGGGGCCCCATGGGGAAAAACCCCTGTCCCCTTGTCCCGAGACACAGTGTTTTTCCACCCCCAGCGCAAGTTCCCCTTCATCCCCACACACCCGCCACAAAACCATCCCCCCCGGTAGACGGGATGGGGAAAAAAAGGGCCCTACTCGGGAAACCACCACAGCACAGGCTCTGAATTGGGGATTGCAAAATCCTCCCCCTTAAATGCTGTCATTCAGGTGGGGAGACTGCAGTTTTTTGTGAATTAATGGATTGGCAGCCCCACATAAATGTGCCCAGCCGATTTTATTCAGCAGGAAACCCGTCCCTGGTCTGCAAAAGCATTTGAGGAAAAAAATTAAACGCGCTACTAAACCCGTCATAGCAAGGTCCACCTACCACGATGCGTGGACCATACCATCCCAGGGAGATATTTTTCCTCACTCCCTTTGGGGTGAATGTTGTGGACCGGGCAGTCTTGCGAGGGGCCGGTACGTGTTCTGCCAACCCCAAGGATTCCCGGGAATAAAATCGTCCACATTGACTCCCCCTCCACTCCAGTTTCGAATCATCGCGCAACCCCCGTAAAGGTTCTACCTCCACATGGACCCTGGACGTTCCCTATGCGCCCCAAAATTTGAGCACGCCGTGGCCAAACCAAAAGGCCGTTCGAATTAAATTCCCCAGGGGGAAATCGAGCCACACAGCGAGGGGTGGGGGTCCCATAAAGCAGGAAGGAGTGTGGTTTTTTGCAGAATCCCACCGGCTTGGAGTTTTGTGACAATGGCAAAAACGGGGGGCAGCTTGGGCCGGGAAACCTCACTCCATACCAGTCTGCAATGTGCTCAACTTGGTCGTGCGGGTTTTTTTTAGGGGCTATCCATCTTGAGCACTGCGCACAAGGGCCGCCAGAGTGCGCTCACTTGCGACGTTCCCGCATGGGCCCGACGCGCATTGCAGCTCGCAACGCAGATGCGCCTTCCGAACCGCATCTATTACATCCACCGGGGGAATTCCAAATTACATATTTGGAGCGTTGTTAGAGCAGCCAGCATTTTGGGTATCAGCTGCATCAGGCGCAATCAACACGCAATTTGCGCCGTCCACACTTTTACCATTAAAAGAGTGGGCCACTATGAAGGCTGGCCACGTTTTGCGGCGTTTGATAGTCAACGGGATGGCAGTGCAGATGAGCACGTCAGCCTGACTGTCCCCCTATCTGGCTTCAAAAAACACTGCAAGCAATAAGGGAGAGGTTTTGGAAAGGGGGAGGTGAGGAGTCACAAATTCCATCACCCTTTGGGAAAATCAGCGCAACGGTTCCTACAAAGGGGGGGCAGGCTCACTTTTTGAGGGGGATGGAGGGGGAGCTGGGGAGGAAGACATCGTCCAGAGGGGGGTACACAACGCTCTGTCTTGTAGAGCGGGGTGGGTGATGCAAGCGGCAGAGATAACCCCTCTTTCGGGACACGTTTCTTTGCATTG